>CM040761.1:23528744-23956244 GCA_022829145.1 Albula goreensis
CATGAGATCCACTTCAAGTGAAATGTTTCCGACTTTTTATAGACTGAGGTTGAGGACACACAGACACCTGGATTAAAAAGTCAGACAGCTCAGAGCTAATCCCTGTGCCTGAAGTATGTCTCTATGAGCACAGCCTGAAATAGCAACGCTTCACTGCCTACGGGCAGGCAACCAGGCCCCGGCCTCGGCCTCGTAACAGTTCAGCACCGCGGTCGGTGCTTAGCGCGAAATGCGGAGGCGGCCTTTCCACCCCGCTGCACCTCTGGGTCTCGGGCCAAGATGGCGACAATCTAGAGGTGAGGAGCAAGTGCGATAAGACTCCTGCCCCCACCCCAACCCCACCCCACCCCATCCCATCCCATACAAACAAATAAAAGCACCCGTAAGACTCTGACACTGCACTATTCTGCCCCATAAATAAAGGATAAATAAATGAGCACTGGCTTGGAGGCCGGCCAGCCATCAACGGTGTGGCTGTCGACCGGGCTACGGATCAGACCGTGGAAACGCACTCCTCGCTCCCTCCTTTTTTTATTTATTTATTTTATTTCTTTTGCTGGGAGAGCACATTTATTATTGATTCCGACAAGCTGCAGCAATGTATCCAGAGGAGCACGGAGCACTAAAGGTTCAATCAAATGCTGATAAGTGCACAGTGTAGCCAGTGTTATTGTTCCCGCCATGCAGCGCTGTAATAGAACAGCGCGTGGATATGAGGATGTGTGTGGATGCGTCTTTATCTGCGCAGATAAACTGGAAATGCGACAGTATCAGTTAGCATTTAGCATTGCTATCGAACCCGCAGTACAGCGGGAGCGACGACCATCATTGTCGAAAATTTTGCGTTTCAGGTCCTCATGCCACAAGAAGTGCTGGCAAAATCTGATGCGGAAAGAATTCAATATTACAAAAGTGATAGTGGTGTATGATTTTTTCTAATAAATATTTTAGCCACATAGATGCTGTTTTATGTCAGAAGGCACACAAACTGTGTGTGCAAGTGTATGTGTCCATGTGTCTATGTTGCTGTGAGTATAGATTTCTCACATAACCTGTGTTTCTGACTTTTGTTCTTGCAGGTTCTGTATTTGTCACTGTCTTTGCACATGATTGCTAGATTAATGTAATATCCACACAATGACACACTGTAGAATATGCATGCATTTGTGTGTGTTTTTGCCTCAGTGCACTGTGTATGACTGGATGTCTGTGCTGTGCTGTCATACTAATTTCGTAATTTTAGAAAATCTAAATTTCTCATCGGCAGAATAAAAGCCCAGTTATTCTGTTGTGCTTGAATGGGCATAGAAATGACCATGGAATGGAAATCTCAGCTACAAAAAGAGCTTTTGAGATCCTGTAGGAACTTTGACACAACCCCGTAAGAATGTCTGAAATCCTCTGTGTGAAAGCCCCATTGTGACCCCCCCTTGGCCATCCTCCTAAACCCCCCCCCCCGACATCTGGGGGGTGAGGCCTCAGGGTGTAGCGGGGAACCCCTTTTCACTGCCACCCTTAAACGGCAGCGAGGACAGCTGCTTTCCATTTTTAGGATATGATCCAGAGGAGGAAAGGCCATTTGCATCCCCCGGAGAGCGGGAGACGTGTTCTTCTGGCACGATTATGGAAATCGAGAAAAGGGTGTCTCCGGAATTCGTAACTCTTGTGAAGCAATAGAAAGCTTATTTTTGGAAGGGCGATAGTTTGAGAGAGAGAGAGAGAATCACACGGGCACATTCACAGCGCCCATACGCCGTCTCAGAGCTGCGTGAGCTGAGGCATCTGCTACTTCTGTCTTGTTGCGCATATCCTACTCTGACACATGGACTAACACCAGGCACTCATGGGCCTGTTTCCATTTTAAAACACTCTCAAAAAGCCAGGTGTACAGATTTAAGTGATGCCAGAACAATACAATAATGTGTATTCACTGATATATGCCATACATATTCCTGTATAGTAGATTCACACAGAGTATGACCCATTACTATTATCATTATTATTGTTTATTTATATTTTTGTATTATTTTGTGTAAATTTTGTATTTTGAGTAATTCATGCAATGCTTGTTTGAAATTTCCAGTTGACCCACTTCAATTAAGTGGTTACGTACGTACAGAAGAGCTGGAGGTGCTCGTTATCGTAATGTGTTCATTTGATGCTTAATTAAATATGATACTCTCTCTAAAATCTTTCTTGCATCGATTTCCTTTGCCACCCTCACCACGGCGACCACGCTGCTAAGTAAGGAAGGGCGTGGAGCACTGGGACCAGAGAAGGATTTCTCTACATTGCGTAAGAAACGCGTTCCCTTTAAAAACTCGTACGGTACCAGACTGGCTAGATCTGCTTGGCTGAATACCAGATACAAGCCCTAGCATATAAAATCTCCCAGTGCACCCCTAATTGTGATCAATTATAGTGACTACTAAAATGACTATTAGTATGATTATGATAACTGTTATCATAGAGCTGATAACAGACAGGCCAGCAGATGTTGGAGGGATCGAGCCATTAGTCTTTCCACCCAGGTGTTCAGAGAGAAAGAGCAGCCAGAACGGGAAAAGAGAAATGAAGCGATTCTGCGGAAAGAGGTGTATGACTCTCTCTCTCTCTCTCCTCTGGTGGAGGATCACGCATCTGGCTCGCCTGCCACATCGATGGACCGTTTTCATTGGGTGAAAAAGACACACAATAATGTCCTAATATAGCAAATGGTCACCAGCACCCCACTCCTGGTGAGGCTGTGGTGGCAGATTCATATCTTAAGAGAGACATACATACACCCCCCCCCACCCCTTGCTGACTCGTGATAATGCTTTTCCTTTGGATGAATGTTTTCATTGAGCGTCATCTGAGTAAAGACAACTTAACACCACGAGAGCCGTCTTTACGGGGGCTTTTTGGAATCGGCCACCACTCTGACAAGAGGGGGCCAGGGGTGCGCACAGCTACACTCCACAGACATGAATTTAACAACGGGAGAACCATTTAATCATCAACAAATCAATGTAGAGAGTAAGAGAGAGGGAGAGAGGGAGAGAGAGAGAGAGAGAGAGAGAGAGAGAGAGAGAGAGAGAGCTCTTGGGAGTCTATACCAAAGCAATTTACCCAAAAATTGCACACCATCCAAAAAAGTGACTGAAGCAGTTTCCCTGCTTAAACACACAATGAAAAATTTAACTTCACAGGTCTCTGTGCCCTGAGCCGGTCTTTCAAAACACACTTTTGCTGCCACCTGTTATATAAAGGGGTGATTCACCCTAAGAATGAAAGCTCCCAATGAATTTCATTAACACAGCAGCATCACTTCATGCAAAAGCCCCGATTTCAAAAGTAATGGGAGTGTGTGGAAGAGGTTTCACCAGTAAAAACGTATGCGGTTAAAATCTCATTGAAATGAATGCAATCATTTATAGCAGAGCTATTCAAGGGCTGTATGTGCAATTACAGAATTATCCTTAATGATAAAACATTATTAGCAGAAATAGTAAAAACAATACTATGTATGCATGTAATAACAGCATAATAACTGATTTTGTACTTAACTACAACTATATAACAAGTCTACAAATGAGTAGGAAGAAAAATCAATTTTGTTCAAAAGCTTTATCAGGTGACGTAGTCCCTATAAGTGCACACTGGGAAATCAGCGCTGAGAGATTGCGCTTAGTATTATCGTCAGTCATGGAGCACCACGTGTACCAGAGACGTATGAAAGAACTTGAGCAGTTTTTTTCTGAAGCTGTGACTCACATGTATCATGCAACACTCTTTATAAAAAAAAAAATAATAAAATAAATAAATAAAAGAGGTGCAGAGGAGCGCTGTCAAATCAGCCGAAGCGGTTCTGAACGGCACATCTATTTGCAGTGACTTGTGTGAATCCCTCTCTCTGAAAAGCGGCAGAGGGTTTTATTCTCCCCCCCCCGCTCCCTCTGTGGCACAAAACAGGGTCCCTCAACAGTGTGCAGACGATGCCTTATGAAGCTCACAGGCTTGCCGAATCTTTTGACATTTCTATTCTGCCGGAGCACAAAGCATTATGGGATAGGTCTCTGCGGTTTTTCATGAGTGAGCGGATGGGATAGAGGAAAAGGGAAAGAGAGAGAGAGAGGGAGAGAGAGAGAGAGGGAGTTCATTATGTGCGGCTGTACACAGTATGGCTGTCATGTATACCAGTATGTGGGAGTGAAACTCTCCACAGTAAAAACCCTCCACAGTTTCTCATGTACAAACAGAACGGAAGCTGCTGGGAGCGTTGAGCAAAGCGCCTCCTTCAGAGGGACACCGCTTCCTCCCGCAGCCCCTGTAAACGATCCGGCTGCCGACTTGCTCACTGATAACAGGTAAAAGTTTAAGCGTACAACACCGAAAACACACCTTGCTAAAAGAAAAAAAAAAAAAAACAAACAAAAAAACCAACAGGCCTCTCCCAGCAGAAGGCTTCTGGGAACGTTGGATGAGAAGAGCTAAAGCTCTGTAAATCCCTGCTTTCATTCTGTGGTGAGAGAAGATTCGGCACACTGAGATCCACTGCACAGAGTACACCTGTTTCAGTCACACCTGGGGACCGAAACCGTATCACATTATTGCTGTTGATTAGGACTGCCCTCCCCATCTCTCCCTCCTCCCTCCCTCACACACCCACTGGAACTGACTCACTCCATAATGAAGCATTATTTGCAGGAGATCCTCCTGCAGCACTGACAGCACACAGCAGAAATATGCAGCGTGAAAGATAAAACATATAAGCAGCATTTTAAAACATTCAAACACACATATGAATAAGCTTTCATTCTCTGCCTTCCTCCCTCTCCATTTCTCTCTCTCTCTCTCTCCCTCTCTCCCCATCTCTCACGCCCCCACCCTAACCTAACCCTTTAGATACACAGAGTGTGAAAGAGGGGGAATCCATAGATCTCACACCCCCTTCTGTTCCCATCATCTTCCTGGCAAATAAACCGCTTGGGAAGCACTTTGTCCATGGGACTGTGTGGCGGAGCACCGTTGGCATGGTGATCTTTCCATGGTTCTCCGCAGTTGCCGTGGCGCCTGTTTGAACTCATGTGCCACAGTGGAGTCAGAGATAAGATGCGCTGCCTTAAAAGCCGATGGCATTTTCTTTTCTTTTTTTTTCTCCACAACAAAACTTTTACAGTTGTGTAAATCTCATTAGTGCTCGCATTAGCAGCAGGAACCAATAGAAGGCTTCATTTATAAGCGTTATGCATTTATTTAGTTGGCAAAGACAGGGGGAAGGAATGTGGTCTCTCAGCTGAACAATAAATCGCTCTATTTCTTTTGGTGCAGAGTACTAAATGATTCAAAGGGAAAAATAAATGTCTATTTTCACATGGCTGTTTTCTCATACTACACAGCAGCTTCAATCATTGGAAGCAGGAGGTTTTTTTCCCAACCAGCAAGACAGAGATTTATGGACACTGGACTTCCCCTGCATGCCCTCTCAGAGAGGTGGATGTCGAGGGAGACTATACTCAATCACTAGTCACCTGGAGCCAATAGCCCCGCCCTGCTCATCACCCACGGCGACCCAAGGTCAACATGGAAACCCCACCCCCACCCCCAACGTTTGTGGACAAGACTTCTAAAGCCCATCCCCACCCCAGACAGATGAGGGGGGACTGGCCCCTCCCACCCAAGGCCAGACACCTGAAAGTCACACAGTGAACCCACCCATGCAGGCTGTGGTGCACTTCGTCTCTGCAGTGGTGAATGGTTTACCTGTGCAGGAGTGAGCGCGTCTCTCTGTGACTGAATTAATGAGCAGGATGCAGGCTACCTGCTGCTGGGCAGTGCCATCGCCGCTGGGCCGGATCACAAGACGCACTGCAACTTTACTGCGAGCATCTGCTCTGCGCACACAGCGCTGCTCGGAAAAACAAAATCAATCTCTCAGCCCCGTTCTACACTGCCACATCTCTGCCTCCTGTCTTCTGGGCTGTCAGACAAATGCACACAAGCAAACACACACAGACAGGCAAGGGTTTGCACAAACAAATGCATACATGCACAGACACTGCAGGTTCACACACACACACAGACTCCCGTAGACATGCACAAACACAGCAAATACACACAGACACACATGCTTGCGCGCACCGAAGCTTGGCTTCCCTTCCTCCCGATGAGCATGGCACACCCATTACACCACACAGTTCTCACTACACGAACATGCAAACACACGATCCAACCCAACAGAGGACCTTATAACACTGACTGCATCAGACAAAACCGTCTTTCTCACGTCACTTAATATATAAAAAAAATAATGAAGAATCAAGTGCAAAGCACCACATTGTGCCAGGGGCAATGGGAGGAGACAATCAGAACAGCTTCAAAATGCCAGCAAGCAAGCATAAATGATAACTGCAGCACATGCAGGCAGACAGTGTGTTTGCCAAGAGCTCTGACAAGATCCAAAAATACTCCCTCATAACATTCTCACGTACATGGTGACAGCTCACTTCAATCCAAGGACGTTTATGCTGAAAGGTGAACTCCGAGCAAGAATTGTGTTTTTTTTTTTTTTTTTTTGTTTCTAATAATTCTTATGCTGTATGTTTACGTTATATCCGAGTCTGAGAGAAGTTACCTTTACCTTAACTTTGTGTTGTACCTGGGACAGCCCTGGGTCATGTGACCTGGCCGGCACCCTGGGTGCCTCTGAGCTCCAGAGCTCCTCGTTGTGTGCAGATGACTTCCCTGCTGTGAGCTCATGTAGATTCCCTCGCCGCGCTGCACAGAGACGCTGGCGTGATTTCTCTTCTGCGGGAGCGCTCCCGACTTCCCTCATTTCGGGGCTTAATGCGTTCCAACCGACAAGGACATCGCTGGCACACTTATGCCACTGTAATTATTCATGCACACACACGTATGCATCAGTGCACCGGGATGTCCTAGCTCCTGCCCACGGCCCCCAAACTCCAATGGAGAAAATTGCTTCCCAGATTGCCATTGGTGCATCCATGTAGTTTACACAAATTGACCATCATCTCACCTTGCTCGACATATGCTAACCAAAGACGGACGGCACTGAGTAAATAGGGGAAAATTACGATTGACAGCTTGTCTTCTGACCTGTCGTTATGATTTTGATTGACACATTCTGGAGCTCTCAACAGCCTCATTTGGCTGTATTGGTCATACTGTGACTATTATAGAATGGGCCAACTGAATACACAGTGCCCTCTATGGGCCAGGAGGGCTCCACGCCTAAAAAAATATGCAGTATGATTTACTGTCCATGATGTTATCTATGTTTCTTTTAAATCCTTTAACTACATTTGGTGGAATAAGAACTCCGTTCTACTTTGAAGTGACAACCGGGGAAGCAAAGTAGGTAAGAATTGTGAGGAAATATACAGCCAGTCTGATATGAGGGAGCCATATGCAGAACACCAATTTGACCTAGGCCTTGCTCTGACAGTTTTTTTCTTTTCCATTTGATTCAGAGAAGAGGAATACCTATTTAATATTGCACCAATACCCATGTCATACCTCCTGCTCCTCCATACACTTATTCCATCAACTGCTGTGGACAGGGCCTCTGGGAAAGGATGGGGGGTTGTTGTCTCCCCCTCCTCACTGGGGTAAGATGAGTATATGGTTGTGGTGAAAGGGCTGGTGCTCCACCAGGTCTGGGACGATCCCGGGTTACCATAGTGAGGTCACCTTAGTGATCTCACTATGGTGAAAGGGCTGGTGCTCCACCAGGTCTGGGACGATCCCGGGTTACCATAGTGAGGTCACCTTAGTGATCTCAGTGGTAAAGTGCGCAATTTCTAACACAACTAAACATAGTTTAGGTGATATGCAAAAGATTCTCACACTCAACACTTTTCAGAGAAGTCTGAAAGACTTCCTGAGTGTGTGTGTGTGTGTGTGTCTGTGCGTGTTTGTGTGTGAATCAAGCTACATGTCCAGAATGAAAAAATTATTAGGGTAGAATAAAATGCCGCTCTGGTTTCCCTGCAGCACCTGAGCATTCAGGGGCAGTCTGGAGATGCTGGTGACCATTTTCACCCAGAAAACAGCGCTGTTAGTTTGACAGAGAGCAACCATGTGCAGACAGTGATAACCATCAAGCACTAGCCAGATAAAAAAGCACATTTGGCATACTGTGAGATAGCCTGCATACCTACATGGTGTTGAGTCTTTCCCTAACCTGCTAAACAGCAGCACTGGGAGGCTAAGAGGAGGCTAAAGTCAGGCTAAACGGCTCTGATGGCCATGCCCAGCAGTGATCTGTGATGATGAGTGCTTGCCGGCGGTATTACAGTAACCGGCACAGTGCTGCATGGTCATAACGGCGGGATCAAGCGTTTGCCAAACCCTGTCCTCCCACACTGCCAATTCACCTCGCCCAATTGCCAACTTTACATTCAATTCTGAGAGGACGGCCCTGTGATCTGTCACCATTTGACAGTTACTGACAGAGGCAATTCTGTTCCAGGCCATCGCCCTCTGGGACTGGCATTACTGTATAAACAAACGAAGAGGCGAATGGGGTGGAGGCCGTGTGGGTGTGTGCATGCGTGGGGGGGTGGGGTGTTGGCCGATTGCAGTAGCTCAAGTACAAGTCCACATCATGCAAATCGTTAATCTTCACCCAGCCTCAGCTGATACCCCTGTCTACATCTGTTAACTTCTGCCATTCCCATCTCTTTTGTGATTAATTAAAGTTTAATTTCCATCGCCCCTTTCACTCGGTTTGGGACTTGCCTCACAGCTGGGCCACGATTTCCATTACAGAGAGGAAGAACAAAAAAAAATCTGGATTTAAAAAGTGAAGCAAAGGTTACCAAGTCTGATGGAATTCTCTGGTGAGGCGGAATCAAATTGGACACTGATCAGCCCAGCGAAAGGATCAGTCCTGTTAGGCTGTTCCTTAACTGATCCATTTATCTACAACAAAGAGCCCCTCTGATGTCCACAAACAAGGATATTAACAGACACTGCTGGGACTTCAGGTACCGCTGCATGACTAAACGAACACCACGATGACTTCCAGCCCTTTCCCTGCGCTCGCTGGAAGTTATCCCAGCCTGGGTTTTAAACAATCTTACTGACATCTAGGGAAGCTGAGAGTCTCTTTCCTTCTCCCTTTGTACATCAGTTTTTCCTGAAAATTTATTTTTATTTTATTTATTTTTTCTTCAGCACCACATAAAGAATTCAGATTCCTTCACAGTTGCACAGTTAACTGTGAAAATAAATATTTTATGCTGAAATTTAATTGCGGTTTGTGGCCCCGAGCAAACCGCCAGACGAACTCTAATACGATTCTAATGGTTGTCTTCCATGTCTCCCCTATATGCCTTTAAAGCAGCTGGCATGGCACACACTGCATTTTTAAAATATTTTACTTCTCTCTCCTCTCACTGCCAGTTGACGAACAGCCTCATAACATTTAGGGTTACAGGGATGCAATGGTGGCTCATTACTGGCAATGCATTCTGGGTAATTGCATGGTGTTATGGTCACATGCCTCCCTCAGGAACCAATCAGAGCTTGTGGAATTTTCTGTATCCCATCTGAAAGTAAAAAGTCAGTCTACAGACACTCAGTTGAAACATAGTGTTGCAATGTTGTTCCCTCCCCCTTAACCTTGAATTTTATTTCACCTTGTAGTTTCACTTTGAGGAGAGGAAAAAAAAAAAAAAAGCTGACGAGGCATTGAAATGCCACAGAACAAAAATCTCATATTTCCATGGCGTGAAACACACATATCTTCTGTTGCCTAAATTCCAGGTGGGACTTTTCCATGGAGAAACATTCCCCGCTGAGCTCCGGTCCTGCAGCGTGGATCGATATGTCTGGGAATCTGAGGGCCTCCCGTTTGTTCAGACGATCCCGATGCCTGATGTTAATCGCCATGGTAGCCTTGGTTTTTCGCCTTTTTTTGGGGGAGGAAGGGAGCCACGTGGGGGTGGGTGCGCAGCGGACCGTGCAGACTGCTCTCCTCGTTGTGATCGACCAGCGCGTGGTACCCCTACAGGGGGCCGTCAGACAGTACCGCCAAACAAAGAGGAACCCCGACATCACACACCCCTCCAACACAAAGAGATCACAAAGACCACGCCTGGAGCACTGTCTGGGTCTCTCATCTCTGCCGTCCAGACGGGCCTGACATGTAATAAAAGTGTGATTATAAGAATAATAAAAAAATGAAAGCATAAATAAACATCCCCTGACAGCCCCTGTATATTGAACTGATTCTATTTACTGAAGCTGCAGGGTTGGATTCGGTCATCAGATATGTTTTGATCCATTACCGCCAAAACAAGAGTGGAAAGCTGTAAGGTAAAGCCCTGTGAAAAATAAACACCAAAAAAGGATGGTCGTGTTATGGAACCGAGCATCTGTCCCTTTCTGAGGCTCAAATTTGTCTCTGTATTCCCTTCAGAGAGACTTGAGGAAGAGTCTTTTTTCATTATTAAATGTCTATCGTGTCTCTTCATACTCGGGGCATCCCTGGCTATCGCTAAACAGAGTAAATTTGCCAACTGACATCCCGGACCTTCTGCCAGCAGGACTCGCCTGCCGAAAAATTTCCCCTGAGCGATATTTTCATCAGCAAACTGTCTGTCTGACCTTCCGCGAGCTTTTCAAACTATTTTCCCGGCGTAAACATGGATAATGTGCGCTCTCCAATCTCGCTGCATCAAAAGATACATGGAGGCAATTTCTGTGTGTGCCAGCGGGACGGGGTGGGGGGTAGTTGTATTGAAAGGAAGAGACCCAAGGGGGTCTGACCATTCCCGCCAACCACCATCCCCCAATCCCACCCCTCCCCCAACCGTCCTCCCTGAGGCCATGTTTCTGTCACCCAACGTGCCGCAGAATCAGGATCTCCCGCTGAAGATCCACTCTCCGCAGACAGCGGGGACAGGAATGAGGGGCCGTGAGGGGCTCTGGGCCGCGATGGCGGGAGGACCAACAGATGCAGAGAGCATATGTAACCGCCATGGTACAGAGCCGCTGGGCTCCACGCGCCAGGACCCCAATCGCTGTGATTGATGCTGGACATACCGCCACAATCCGTCTGCCGCCGCGGTGGAATGGCGGGAAGATGCACCCCCCCCAGTCTATCTCACCACTTATACACCGATACATTCATTTCTCCCCCACGTAAGCATTCGCTCACATAATAAACTGAACAGGTTCTCCCACCTCCGACGCTGGAGGGGAGAAATCGATCATTCCCTCGTTTGAAAGTTTTTGCCTCTGCATTCTGGAACCGCCGGACTCTGGAAAACATTCTTGGCCTGACCTGACTCCTACATCATCATGTCTCATGTTCTGGGGCCGATGCATTTATCTTTATTCCAGCTAAGTTAGAAAAGTTAAAACACGGTTTCATTTACATGCTGAATAAAGTTTGCATATTCAGTTACAATTTATATTTTATGTATTTTTTTTAATGAGAAGCAGTGATATAGATTTTCTCTTGCTTTTGATGTTCATGTTGTTGATTTCCATGTGTGCATCTTTATGGCTAGCAACTGTAACCCAGCTCTGTAAGGCAAACAAGCCATCTGGGAGGGTTTTATGAGGTCTTCAATTTAAAAAAAAAAATCTCTACCTTAAACTGTCTGAAACACATAATATAAAGTGACATCAGCATACTTTATATTTCCACTTCATTATTTAAGAGATGGGCTAAGAATGTGGAAACTGGCAATTGCAAAGGGCATGCAAGACACACAGCAAGCTGTTACTGTGATGTATTAATAATCTAACATCCTCCCAAGCTACGTTCCCCTGCAACTAAGTTTTATAAGTTTGAAGCATAATGATCAACACAGAAATTGTATTACATGCCATAAAAAAATCAGACATTCACATAGTGTGACAAGTCACAAAGTATGTTAAAAAACACAGTCAAAACGCACCAACTTTTTGTATTGTCATTGCAAGAGTCCTCAGACACAGTTACAATTGTGTGTTAGAGAGTGTATAGTAAGAGCAGTAATGAATATGTCACCAAAACACCAGCAATGCATACAGTCAAGTGGACAGTGTGAATGTGCAATAGCTAGATATCAGAAAACATACACAACATCATTGAAAACATTCACCAGAGGCCAGAGAGTGAGTATGTACTCATAGCATATCACTGAGCTGTACCTCAGCCAGGAGGTTGCAGGTTTGATCCCAGGTAGTTGTTCTTTGAAGGCATGTTGGCATGTTTCCATTTAAAAAGGTGATCATCCAGTCTTATGGACACAAGGTAGAATACACACACACACACACACACGCACGCACACACACACACACACACACACACACACACACACATGTACCGTTTGCCTTCTCGATTGAAAGTTGATGAAATTAACTCAAACCCAGAACAGCTAACGTCACAGGGCTGTGACAATTTGTTAAGTCCAAAGGGTTAAACGAAAAGCTTCCAAGAATGTGGCAAATATGATGTTCTTGAAATCCCATTCAGCGACTTAAAAATGTTTTGGCTTGCAACAGACTGTAATCCCTTTCTGCGCCTTCGCCTGTCCTGTTTCTAGAGGCCTCACTTCCTGAGACGGGTGACATTTTGAGAGCCAGCGAGGGGCAGAGAGGGGGCCCTCACCCCTCCAACCTCAACCAGCTCCAAGCTAATTATAACAGGTCTTTATCTATCTGCAAATGTTACTCAAAGACTTAGAAAACCAATTATCTCACGTGGCTTACAGAGAGGGCATATAAATAACCTAGTGCATTTAGATTTGGGTGCATTTCCAGGCCACGTTCCTTGCATCACTGTCCTCGCTGTCGATGGGACGTGCAATTCCTTACATGAGAGGCAGCCATAATTTTAATTGCTTATGGAATTTGTGCATTATCACTGTCAAAGTGTTTTTCTTCCAGGTCTGTTCACAGCAACACCCAAAACCCACTGCTGTGGTTTGAATCTCCCATGATGGTATATTAGTGTTATCAGTGTCAAGGTTATTTTTCATACCCAGTGAAACGGCTGTATTTCTCAAGGTTGTGACAGAAAGGGAGAGAGGAAAAGAACAGTTTCCCCCACAACTGAGTGTAAAAAAAAAAAAAAAAAAAAAAGATTCAATTCCAAGAGGGTTTGATGAAGCCGGGCTCCTGTGTTTCATAACCCCTTACACATGTGCCACACAGAAGGAGCACTGGCTGTTAATACACAGGATCCATCATCGCTGCTAATAACTAATTTAGCCTTAGCAACACCAACCCATCTGCTGCCCAGAGGGATAATCTAAAATGGCACTCCGATCACTGAGTAGGTCAGCTTCCCCCCAAACTGTCATGGCTGCTGACATTTCTGCGGTATGAATGCTGATCAATAATAGATGAATAAATCACCCAGGCCACCTGCACTGTGCGTTGTAGGTTAAAGGAGAGAGCAGAGGAGATGTGCCCAATATATGAGGCACACAGGGGGTGTTTGTCACCGCTTTCTGAAGCGCCCTGTTTCCGTATAACATCCTTTCACAAATAGAACGCTGAGGTAACATCAGTCCAGGGTGAAACAGGGCTCAGTCAGCACCTTAAATTTTAACAAAGTTTGAGTAAATGATGAAAGAAAAATGTGCTGAATACATCTTGGACGTACATAAAAAATACATAAAAAATTAGAAATGGTGAATAAATGAAATATGCAAAAGATTTCAAGGCAGGCACAAACAGTTCATCTTTGAGACTGTGCAAATGACACGAAACTAATTCAAACAGACATCTATGCTCTGACACAGGTTCACTAATGCCAACACACAGGACTGAAGCAAGCCATATTAGTCTCTATAGGGCCATATGCAGTTTAATCAGGAATGACATTTGCTGTATCAAATACAGCAAGTTTCTTGGAACATTTTCCATTTTGTAAAGACAATAAACATGTTAAGAATGTGTTCTTTTAAGGGACATTGGTTGTTCTGTATTAGAATTAAAAGAGGAGTCTTTTTGAATTAATCGTGTTTGCCTGTAAAGAGTTTGCTTGATTAGAACCCATGCTGATTAGGTTTTATAATGGGCTTGGCTGAGTTCCACCCATCCAAAGTCAGTCACAATACACCAGTGAACCCAGTGAGAGGCAGGCCTAGTGTGTGTGTGTGTGTGTGTGGTGGGTATGAGAATGTCTGCATTCACAGCCTTAGTCTTATGAGAGGTTTGGCTTTGATGATGTAACAATGGGAGTGTTAAAAGCCAAACCAAAGGGAACACAGACTGTGTGCAGTAACAGTGCCCATGTACCTCAGTGTCACCAGGCCCACATTAGATCAAATCACGGCACCGTGCTTTCAAAACACTGAAACAATCTGGATCAAAGCAAAGAGCTACTCACGCTGAGTGTCAGCGTTTGTATTTTTTATTATTTTGTGTGTTTTTTTATACAACTGAACTGTCATAAAAGCAATGTCCTCAATAATTACCAGAACACATGAGATCAAATGCGAATTGCTATGGTCATATTGTTGCCAAAACTGAAATGTCATTAAACAAACACATCACACAATTACTGAAACGTTCCAGAGGAAAAATAAATCAAAGAGCTTTGTCTGTGCTGATTGTTCGGCTTTTTCCTCATCCAGTACTGGCTGGGCTGCTGGGTGGCTCATCCTGTTAAGGCCCTTTTATAGTGAGTGGCAGGGTCCTATTGGGTGTCATTGTTCCAGCTCTTGTGATTGGTCACCAGGCTCCCTGGGGGAGGGGCCTCACTGGTCTCTCACCAGAGACCCCTTGTGGTCAACTGGGCACTGACGACCGTGTCACTGCACACACAGTTCAGAAAACAGCCTCCTTTGCCCCAATATTTGGGGGTGGGGGGCATACACAGTGCACTGTGGGCAGCACTGAAGCACTCTGAAGAAACAGTCTGCTCAGATTAGGGAAAAATAGCATTTTCCTTTTTTTAAAGTAACCTTCAGTTAAGTACATCTCATAAAAATGAGACAAACCTAATCCAAGCCATCACTTAAGTTTTATGCACCCACTAACACAACGGAGAGTCATTCACAATCAGCCTGGCTGAGATCTGCCTGTCAAACAGCAAACACAACACACCGACAGACGCGTTTGGAAAATATAACATCGCATTTAGAAAACTGATGTCTGTTTTCTCAGCGTCTGCCCTTTGAGCCACAGACCTTTGATGACTTAATGATGGTCAGTTTGAATTCCGCGTATCTTTGGTGTATTCTTCATCACCGCTCGCTCTGAGGCGCAAAGCGCTGGCATTTCCCATCCCAGATCCTCACCTCTCCGGCCTGCTCCTGGCTCAGCCAACCTGGTGGCTGTGCGTCTGCACTGGGATCTGCCCTTTAGACAGTCCCAGAAGGCAGAGGAGGGGACAGAAGCGAACGGCAGCTGTCTATCTCAGGATAGCGACCTGCCTCTCTATCCCTGCGCTCTCTCACCCACTCCAATAAGCCACCTGCCGTCCTCCAGGCAGCATCAGGGGGTACCATTGTGGGGCTATGACTCACAACATCCCCCAGCTGCAGGGTAAGGACAATTTACCCAGCATCCTCTGAGGTCAGGCTAGAGAGGCAGCTTCTTCATTTTCCAGCTCCTCGATTCACTAAGGGAACTGAGCGGAGAGGGACTGATGGAAGGTTTATTAAAAAAAAAAATATCATTGAATTTATTATTCAACTGAATAGAGTGTAAAGCAAAAAGAAACATGGAATTTTGTAATGTAGTGGTGACACTTTTTTCCCCCTTCTGAGTAAGGGAAACGGCACAAATGAAATCTGTGTGCATGCATATACGCATGTGTGTTAGCATGTATGTGAATCTCAGGCACTACATCAGTTTCCGCTTAATGAAATGTGTGATTGGAAAGTGAGTCAGGGTTTTCACAGTGTCCCCCTCCTGCTCTTTGCAGACAAACAAACGCGGAGCCGCAGCGCTGAAGCCGACTCCACGGTCCCACTGAGCTCCCCTTATTCATTTTCTTTTAAGAGACTCTTATTACCGAGCGCCACCGAGGAATATTAATCTTACTCCAACCTGCGGGGGCAGCGCAATTTATAATTTCTGACAAGTTTATAGAATTGCGTGAGGGCCGGACAGCGGTTTTGGGATTACAAGCTTGTCCTCCTCCCTAGAACCCTCGGATGCCTCGTCTGGGGCGCGTAACAGCCCTAATAAATGGCAAAGCGTGCATGGGGCAGACTAAAGCCCTGACGCAGGTAACATTCACCTGCAATTATGCGTGTATAATGTGCTTTTGTGAGAAGCATTTAAGGCTTATTACATAAGGTCACTTATGAATAAAGAGTGACAGATTCTACTTTCCACCACCAATACTACATTTCACTGCAATTAATTAATTCATTCATTCTGTGCATTTTACAATTGGTTTTAATTGTAATTTTATATTTACGGTGTGGGTGTGTGTGTTTGTGTGTGTGTGTGCATGAGTGCCTTCTCATCACTTCCCACTTCATCTTCAGACTGGAGTAATCAATACAAGCAAGTGATGCTGCAGAAGAAGTTTGCCTGCATGTGTAAAACTCAAAATGTCAGATACAAATTATGTTATTCATCAAACAGAATCCCAGGTACATGATTGGCCAAGCCGATCACACTGAGAACAAACAGCCAGAACCTTTATTCTCTGCACCCCTCACCCCTTTAATAAGAATTTTCAGACAAACATGTTTTCTGCTAAGCATTTTCTAATCAACTACAAAATGGTGTACGATAATCCAAGGATGAAAGCACTCAAATTATTTGTAGATTTTTGTCGTCAATTGCAGGATATTGTCCTCAGACGGAGAATATAGGCTTCACTCTGGCTTGGGACAAATGCGTGCCTTTTCTAAATATTTTGCAATTAGCACACCTGAGCGATTCCTAATTACTATGATAAACGTAGCATCAGCCTGCTTTGAGAGAGCACAATTACGAAGCGCTTGTCAAAACCCCAAACTCGGTGCAGGCATGAACCTGAGACCTGTTCAGCGTTAGATTCTGAACTGCTGTGTTCATGAATTCTTCATGAGTCCCCTTTGCATTTTTCATCTCAGAGGACGCCAGCGAATGTCTTTGGCACGCAACCATCATCTCGGTGCTTGATCGCTTTAGCTGTTATTAGTTGTCTTTCTGTCACGTTTCATCGCTGGCTTGCTGTGAACTTAATTTCCCATATCATTTTCCATCACATAAGCATCTGACGTTAGAGAATGAAAGCAGCGATGTCAGCGAAAACAGGCTAACCCAGCTGATATCCAACGCCCAAACCCCGCCCACCAAACCCCTCACCACCTTTCTGATTCTCATTAGCGTTAGCGTGCCCCGGGGGCTAAACCTTCCATGGAACCTGTTGACAAACATTGCAGTGGAAAAGCGGACATCTGGCTGGGGTTGTGACTCATGGAGGACCTGACAGTTGGTCGTGTACGACTAAGCCCTCCTGCCATGTTAACCGCCCCTGTCCTGACAGCAGGCCTGATGTCTCACGTAGCGTCAGGGAGGTTTTCGGAACATGAAGCGGCGGTGACATGGGGGCTGTTTGGGCGGCGTGATGGGAGACCGTTGCTAGGTGGCGGCGGCTGAGGCTCTGTGGCCCTGTTTGTCACCAAAAAAACTTTGCACATTTAATTGGCTCCATGTTGCCACCCGTGTGGCTGTCACAGCCTGGAGGACACACTTAGGACATGCTCCTTCATACCCGTATCCAGGCAACAGCACAAGCAACCCCCCGAAACACAAGCCACAAAATACAAAAGGGCAGAAATGTGTGCAATGCCAAATAATTTCCTTTTAAAGTAAATTTTGAAAAACACCGTGTCACATGGAAGACTGAGAAGGACAAAGCCACCTAGCCCATTTGATGCAGAGAGACTGTGACAGACGTTTTTGGAGATAGCCTACTTGGGGGGAAAAAATCTGACCTTATCACAACGTTAGCAACAGATGTGACTGCAGCTAATGTCAGAAGCAAAATAGTGGACCTGGTCTCTGCTGGGTTCATTCTGTGTATGTTGGTTCTTCCTGGCTATTACTTGGGTCCAATACTGGTCCTAGACTACAACCCACTGAGAGCTGCCAGAGAGCACAGCCAGAAAGTATCCACCAATCACCTTCTGCATTGTTGTTGAATAGAACAGCAGCAGCTTGCTTTGTGACTGGTTGAGCTCCTCCTCTGCATTCCGTTCCTGTTTGATGATGTCACAATTGTGTTTTCCCCGTTGGGAATGATCCCGTTGGGAGAGGAGCCCCTTTGGGACCGGGGGCACTGTGCTCCTGGAGCAGATGCTGACACAGCTGGGTGGATTCAGAGCGTTCTTCTGTACAGAGAGGGGGAGGGGCAGTCCTAAGCTGAGGGGTTCAGCCTATCGCATAGTGGAAAGGCTCCCATTGGCAGGAAATAGGCTGCCATTCTCTTGCGTTCCAGCACCTCAAAAGTACAGTACAATGCAAAAATTTAGAAAAGTCTGCTCTGTCATACTCACACACAGTACAGTACCACAGAAAAAAACCACAGAATTAGAACAGTTTATGTTCTATCGCACACACTCGTCACACACATTTCCATAAAACCAATATATCCCACGGTATAAGGACATAAAATATCTGTAATAATTTAAACTACGTCTGTGTCTAAGTGCTTTCAGGACAAAAGCTGACAAAGGTAAAATGAACACAGAGCAGCAGTGAATATAAATTTAAAGAAACTACTTCATTAATGCTTTATTCCCGGGTGAATGTATTCCATTTCAGAATACAGGAGAGAGAAAGCAGGAAATTAGCTATATAAAACCTAACCTAGGCTAAGGTCCCACTTGAAAGAACTTTAAGAAGTACAATATGAATGCAATGGTCTCTGAAAAGAGATATGGAATTCAGTGCAGAACACACAGATTTAATGTTTTTTTCATTGTTATGTATTATGGTTGCAGTTCATTCTGTTAATGAACAGTAACTTTGCCGAGTTTTGAAACAGTCACACTTTTATCTCCGTCCCTCCTCAAGAAAACACAGAGATAGTCTATCGAGCATGTATCCACGGCAACATCAAATCGAAACAAGTCAAAATTAAATTCAATTAAGTGCAGTTCCGCAGCTAGCTGGAGAGCTCTGATCTATTTTAGTGTCTTGGAATGCGTTTGAAAATTGCAATCCACCTGGATTTTCATGTCTTAAGTTGAAGTGATACAAACAAACAAGTTGCTACCTCTAAGGCGAAACACAGGTGTAATTGGGTTACAGGGAGGAATCTAATATGCTTTCCTTCCTTATCCATTAGATCATTTACACATCATAATGAAATAATAACCCAGCGAAGATGCTGCTGTCGATACATGCTGTCAGGAGTGCTGCAGTAAGATAACGCTTATGGTAATGCAGATATGAAACTATTTTTGCAGAGTAAATAAACACAGCTCCACACCCCATAAAACAAAATAAATGCTGAACATGTTGAGACTCTTCAGCATTTGCAGCAGCTTACTGTACTTAACACAAAAAGAGGTATGGAAAGAGAGAGAGAGAAAAAATAACATTAAAGAAAGGAGATAATTAAACCAATTAAAATGTATCAAATGTAGAAAAAGTAGCCTATCGGTGCCAGGGGCTGGTCTCTCAGTGGGGGTAACCGTTTGTTTGATGTGTGCGAGCCTTATCGGCCCTAGACACGAGTGCTACCATCCTCCCTACAGTTCACAAAGCTAATCGCTCAGACGGCACGCTAGCACGTGAGTGATAATGGTGCCTAAATGATTGTCCATCTCACCCCCAACCAATACTGGGGTGGGGGTCTATTCTTATTATATTCTTATTATATTAAGAGAAGAGATATTACTTTAAATTCTGCTGTGTTGCTAGCTGCTTCACTGAAGGCTTGCGCTACTGTGGTGGCAGTATGTAAACAGTTATGGCTTATTACAATGAAAATGACTGGAAGTATGACTTATAACTGCACTGTATAAGCAACGCGAACACGATTTGAAAAATTGTTCAGATATTCAAAAGTTGAGGCTGTTTTATGTGAGATTATGCAGTGAAAAATGTCATCTAACCATACTGTGATTGCTAGGGTAGGTCACTGTATGACATAGACTGCATATATTTTCAGAAAGTTTCTGGAAATAAAAACTTAGAACAATATCATTGACTACAACTGGAGGAATTATCAATTGTAAAGGAAATGGCTGTCACTGTCACTGTGACTGGATTACAGGCTACAGCATGCAAACTCAATGCCCCCATGTTCCACATATGGCTATTTAATTACTACTGTTATAATTACTGTTATAAATATAGCATAACTGTTGTTATTTAACCATATAATACAGCATAAACTGTACTATCACAGATGAACATGAATATGCTGCTTCAGAGAGATGGGGGGAGAGAGAGAGAGAGAGAGAGAGAGAGAGAGAGAGAGAGAGAGAGAGAGAGAGAGAGAGAGAGAGAGAGAGAGAGAGAGAGAGATGGGGTGGAAAAGGGGTTGCAGTCCTAATAAGCTGCGATGTGATACTGTGTTTTCGTTCCCAGGTGTGACTGAGAGAAACAAGCGAACCCTGCAGAAGATTTCAGTGTGCTGAATCTGCTCTCTGCCACTTTCTTTAGAAACTCCCAGGGAAGGGACAGTGAGCAGGATGTGCGGTGTGCAGTTTATCCTGTAAGACTGAAAGAGACCTCCTTCAGCCAAAAACAGAGTTAGGGAAGACAGTTGCCATTTTGAGATTCACATTATTTCAGCGGTTACCTCACACCATTTCAGTGGTTCTCTCACACTTGCAGCTACTAGTCAGTTACTGAAACTGGTTGGGAAATTGAGAGAGGAAATGAGACATGGTGAACTACAGAGAACTCCCTCCCTCTCGCTCTCCCTCCCTCGCTCCCCCTCCCCCTCTCCCTTCATTCCTCTCTCTCTCTCTCTCCTCCCCTCCATACCATAGCCCCTTAGCCCCTTTGGGTTCCAGTCTTCCATTCCACCCTGGCTCATAAGTACCAGAACGGCACCGATTACTCACTGAACCAGATCAGTGTGGGGCAGGTAATGACTTAAATAACCAATAAGAGCGGTTGAGTGGCCGAGCCCACCCCACAGAGATACGGGCTCCAGGGTCGCTCTGACGTACGCCATCTTAACCAGCTCACACAGCCAAGGAGCTGGGGGAACAGCCTTACTCTACAACAGAATCATCCACATTACTGTACGAATGCTACATGCATACATTTTCATAACTAGCTGAAAAATAAGAAAACAAAATGGCAATAATTAATAACAATAAATGGCTTTGGTACATTAATGGGCCATTTTGTACTTATATATATATATAGGTTAATTATTGGATTACCAAAAAGGTTCACCTGTGAGTACTAGCAAAAAAAAACAAAAAAAATTGTTATGAATGTTATAAATGACCTAAATAAGTTGTTTTCAGCTGTGCTTGCAGTTAAATAAATAACCATAAAACAGGACAAATACGCTGAATTCAAAGCTGAGAGCGTCCTGTCTGCTTCTTATACTTTGGACACGCTCCAGTGGATCCCAGTGTGCCACCCTGGTGCTGTCTGGTTACCGCTCTTCCTGTGGGTCCAAGCTTCATTCAGGCAGCCCTAGGAAGCGCTATGGCGTTGATGTGATCGGTCGCATAAGAAAAAGATCTCTCCGTAAAACTGCATGGACAAACGGTAAAATCATAATCACTGCACTAAAAGATGTATTCCAGGGCTGTCATGGATGTGGCTCATGAAAACACTGCGCTCAGATACTGGAGCCTCAGGCCGAAAGCGGAATACTGCTCTAATGAGATAAATTACCAGTTTAGAGTTTAGAGCAAAGCTTGTCTCAATGCTGAATACAAATGCCATTTTCAAGGAAGCAATAGGAATATTTCATGATTCTCCTTGTGAATTATGCTGGTAAAATAATGACGATGGGAACTTCTCAAATGAAAGAGTGGAGATGCTGAGGGCGTAGACCGTACATCCACCTCCCTGTGAGTGAAGCGGAAGCTGGAGGAGCCAAACATCAGGAGCGTGGTGGAATCTCACCTCTCCGGTGACAATAACGGCACAGCAGCAGCGCTGGACAGAGGTGCCCTGATTATGTAATGTAGTGCAGAGTATTTCCCAGCTGGCATTTCAATTATGTAAATTGACAAGGCGCGTTGTGTTAATTAAGCTTTGGCCTGAAGTGCGTTGATACTGATATGAAGACGCCAATTTCCAGAGCTCAAGAAGACGAGTAAGGGCCCTCATCGATAAACTTTGAGCGATTCTCAGATGGACATGAGCCAAGTCCGGCACGCTGCACCTCAAACCCAGGATTTCAAATATAAGCCATATCCGTTAGGGAGAACACCGAGACTACAACCCTGACAGCTTAGATCCATTTTCTTTCATTTTTAATTTGCTGCCACAGCAAAATGTACTCAATAGCAATACCTTCAATAATTGAAGATTACCATATTTTTCCCCACGCAGCACTACGTTGACATATTTCTTTGAGCGTGTTTAGAATTCAGTCCAGCTTGTGAAACTGGGTCAGCTTGAGCCGAAATGGTATCACTGGAACAGCAGACCGCTCAACTGATTTCCCACAGTGTCCTGAAATCTCATCTCTGATAGTGTTCACGTTCCCCGCCTCTCGCCCTCTCTCTCTCCTGTACCACTCTACGACACAAGCCAAGATCTGAGCAGACAAACCAACAAGGCTTTCAGAGTCACGTTCCTCCCCCGAGCATCGTGTGTGCAAGGTGAACGACTCGGAGACAAAAACCTCGCTTTAAAATCGTAACGGGGGCAAAGCTGCTGACCAGCACCCATTTTCAAAGGTACAAGTCCAGCCCAAGCTGTGCTATTTTTACCCACTCTGATGAAGGGTCATTTAAACTGAGAATTATTTCCTCCCTTGAGGGAGTGAAAATAATAGAAATTGAAAATCCTCAGGGTGGCGTGGGGGGGGGGGGGTGGGGGGGGGGGTGGGGGAAGGGCATAATCTGGGAAAAAAAAAAAAAAGACTATTAAAATTTGGTTATCAAAATTTCCACCAGATAGTCGAGACCAAAAAAAGATCTGGCTTGAAAAAATGAGAAATGTGTGGGTGTGGGTGTGTGTGTGTGTGTGTGTATATGTGCCCGCTTGTGTCTGTGCCTCAACACTACCAGAGAATACCAAACGCTTTAATATTCAGCTCATATCTGAAATACAGATTGCCTTATTATCCACATAATTCAACAAAGCAAATATACACAGCTGTTTAATGGATCCATAGATTTAGCGGTAAAGCAAACTTCATAAAATGTAATTTATTCACATTTTATTTAGATTTTATGCAGATTACTTGGCTCTCTAATTTATCAATTTGCTCAACCATCTTTATTTACTTGTTTTCCTCACTTCAAGCCTCTTCAGAGCAGAGGTAAAAATGCAAAACAACCCTTTCACTTTTATTATTAGCCGTTTTTGAGAAGATGGAGCTGAAATCACTTTTCTGTACCAAGATCATTTTAGGACAGATAAAGCATGAACACTTCATGTCATCTCTGATGCGTTAATGGTCTTTTGTAAAAAAGTAATCAATAAATATTCATAAATGACTTTACTAAATCATTGGCACTGCCATACATAAGCATTAATGGGTTCAAAAGAGGAACATTCATATTTCAAAATCAAATGTATTTTACATTTCACATCCAGGAAAATGGAAGGGAAAGTTAAATCTAAGAGGCAAAGGGAAGCTAGCAGCTGGGCTGTGGTACCTGCTTGTCTGTGGTTTTCAGAAAAAATCACCCCTCAAATGTAATTACAAACACACTAAGTAGAAAATTACGCTTTGCAAACATGCCGTTGGAGCTTTCTCCCACCCTCCCTCGCCCCCGCCCTTTGCGGCGCTGACCTCGCGGATGAGTGTGAAGAGCCGTCTCCCTTTGAGAGGTCCCCTTACCAAGATCAGTCATGCTAACTGAGGACCTGCACCGTCACATGCAAACACACGCTCTCAAGCCTGAACCTATTATTGATGCGACGGACGCTGCATGTATCCTATGAAACGGAGTGCTGATGGGCGTCAGGTGTGCGGTGTAAAGGTGCGGTGGGGGTTGGTGGTTGTGAATGTGGGGGTGGTTAGGGGTTGTGGCGGTCACCCCCGCTGGGAGTAATACCAGACCTATAATGGTCTTCACTGTGGGCTGACCCCCAGGGTCTACCCTACATGTCCAAATTACACACTGCTTCAACGCAGTTTCCAGCACTGACATCAGTTGTTATGGAAACCCAGGCCTCATCTAAAAGAAAGCCGTTATGTGTGCCACAGAGTTTGCTCTGCCTCCAGAGGAAGCCTCCATCACGCAAGCGTGCGTGGAAGCTGATGTACAGTTCAATGGCTGAACCATTTCATAGAGAAGCTTTTAAAAGCGCATTTGCAAAATGTTGTGTCAGTATGCTGTCCCTCCAGTACCGCAACTCCGAATGCATAAAACGGGGGGGGGTAAAAATGTATGAGTGTGTAATTCAAACAGGAAAATGTGTAAATGCAACCAGTAAACCAGTCCTGGAGCCAACATACTTTTACATGAATTTTACATAACAGTGAGAACATTTTTCCTTGGTCAGATCAGGTCGGGAAAGATGACTTACTTTCTGCTCAACATGTAATGTCAGACATACACTCTGACCTACTCTCTTTCTCTCATACAAATGCACATACACGCACACGCACACACACACGCACAGCCAGTCTACCCCCCATCCCCATCTCACAGAGGCAGGGTCACGGTGAGGTCCTGACTCACAGTGGTCATTACAGATGCCACCCTACTTATTGCAAAGAGTAGAGGGCTCCCCGGTGTCCTGGCAAAACTCCCAAACTAGCTCTTTCAATCTGGCCCTCTAATCATCCCCAAATTTAATTGCCTAATTAAAACCTTCCCTGTCCGCCTCATCATCGTGTGTGGAGAGAGAATTCTGCCACGAAAAGGCTGCCATCCCATTCAGCACCCAGGTGGGGGCTACCCTCTCGCGCCAGGGGTGGTTCTCTCCTCTCACCCCACTTCCACGCTGATCCACTTCAGCCTTACTCCAGCAAATCACTCGCCGCCCCTGGGCCCTGCTGCTCAGAAACCCTCAAGCCACCCCCTTTGCAGTACTTACATATTGATGTGCTGAATTAGTGTAAATCTGTAAGCGGAGTGCTGTAATGGGCATCATTCCTCCCGTGAGCTGAACCGTGTGCTTTCTGCGGTAATGAACGCGGGGGAAATGATAAACCTCCGTTCGTCTCTGGCTGAGGGGCCCAGGAGCCCTCTCTCCCCTTCTCTAGGAAGATCCCTGCCTGGGAGTGTCGGCGATAACGCGGCCCCTCCAAGGTAGAATGGGCTGGCTGCCACAAACATACTGCAGGACGTACAATGGGCCAATGAGCCAGCCAGAGAGATAAAAATGAAAAGTATAATAGTATTTTGTTTTTTTTTTATGATTTGTGATGTGTATAGCTGGCCATCCATAAAGTAAATATGTAAGTCTCCAAGCATCCAGCTGTATGGTTTGTGATTGTTTTAGGGAAAAGAAATGTGGTTTATGGATATTGTAGATATCAAATGCAGAGACAAGACGACAAAATACTCTGGGATTTCTTAAAAATACATCTCTCTCTGCAAGAGAACCCTGTTTCTTTGTGTTGCTTGACAAATTAGCTCTGAAACTTTTTTTTTTTTTTTTTTTTAAATAAGTGCACGCTTATACATGTTTCAGATCTGGCCGTACACACACACACACACACACACACACACACGTACACACACACACACACACACACACACACACACACGTACACGCACACACGTACACACACACACGTACACACACACACACACACACACACACACACACACACACACACACACACACACACACACACACACACACACACACACACTTCCATCAGCATGGTAGAGAGCACACTAACAGTCCTGGGCTTTAGCCAGTCGAACGGTTCATTTTCCAGAGGATGGAGGCTGTGAAAAATGAGCTTTTACCCCTCCCTGAAACACAGTCCTGCGGATGACTTCTTCACCTCACTGGGCCCACTCTAATGGCCTCCGTTTCCACCATATTTGAGCCCGTTTGGCTGCGTCTGTGCCCCCCCAAATCCCATGTCTGCCCTCCGATCCCGCTGCTCTTCACACGCACACCCACACAGCCGCACTGTCATACCCATGGGCACCAATTAACAACTATTAAACAGACATGTTTGGCTGTGGAGCCTGCTGCATGCAGCTATTTAACCCTATGATTTATTATTACACCCTATCCAATAACAAAAAAAAAAATCTATTGCTTTCCTCTACAAATAAAACTATATTTCTCATTCCAAGATGTTAGTTGATTGAAGTATGTGCTCTATTTAATGTAGTTTTTTGGGAGAGTTCAAACATCCAAAATACCAGAATCTATACAAAAATTGAGTTGTTTCATTTAATTGTCAGTAACCATTCAGACACATCTGTTGGCATTCCAGAGTGAAAACAGCCATCTTCTAAACCCACCATCACAAATGGAAGTGCCCCGACTGAATTATGTGCTTCATCGATATCATTTGAAAATTAATGCACTCTTATCTCAGTTTTTTTATTTTTTATTTTAGAGATATCTAGCCAGTATCTGCGGTGAATGTGCAGCCCACGTTGTGTACTGAAGTGGTGCGGTTTGAGCCATTCCTGCCTGCTGGGATGCAGCGGCTGCCATGAGCGCCGCCGCCTCCGTCACCGAGCCCGGAGAGGGGCACAGAATTCCCCATGACAGGGCGCTTAATTCAGCCGAAAACATGCCCCAGGTGGTCACCTGGCTCCTGATGGAGGTAGCAGTCAGAGTACCTGTGATTCCCTCTGATCTTTTCATCTCCAAGGTGTTATTTACCCCCACAGTTTTGTAATGGAGTGTTGCCATGGTATGTCTTTTTTTTTTTTTTATTCTTCCCCCCTCTCTCTCTCTCTTCTCCAAAGTCAACATGGCTCACAATCATTTAACACAACTCCTCAACTCCTTCTCAGCTTCTGTTTCCACAGCAACAGGCTGGCATTCTAACTGATGGCATCTCATGATCGCCCACAACCACCCTCCCCCACACACACACACACACACACACACACAGAGTCAAACCCCTCCCATAAACTTCATCTACTGTATGTCATTCTGTAATGGCATCCCTTACTCTTTAGGATCGCCCACTGAGGAAGGTGGGGGGGGGGGTGGAGTGGTCCGTCATATTTAGCATGACCCCTCCCTACCCACACACAGTCAGACTTAATTTCACTCTGGAAAAAAGGAAAGAAATCCTCACAAAGATACCATTGAGGAATCCCCCCCCACAATTTTTTATTAATAATTAAAATTCACATATAAAACGGCATCACCAGCTGGGTCTCTGTTTTAATTCAGCTCATTTCTTTCTGTTATTCACTCTTTAAATCTTTGGCTGAAGCCTCTTTATTCTCACCCCCATTGTGAAGAGAGTGTCATGCATTCTGGGAATCGTAGTCAAAGCTGTAATGCTATATACTTAATAGCTTAAGCTCTTGGAGCAGCGAAAGAGCCCTCCTTTTAAGGCTACTCTTTAACTACCCGGCTCTCTCCCCCTCTCTCTCCTAAGTTCTAATTAACGGAGGCAGGTTCACAGACAGCTTCAGCCCAGGTCCCTGAGTAGAACCACTCACAGACTCACCTCATTACCTGCCTAATAAGAACAGGAGCCCAGGAACAAGGGAGAAATTAATACACAGTGAAGAGTCTTCACATTGTCCTGCCACTTAATATTCAGCTTCTATTTATTACTTGAAGGTCTGAAGCCCCTGCTGACTCTCATATCCCACAATATCTTTGCTATGCAGTCATAATCCAAAAATTATGGGTCGGATGAATTTAAGGCCTAAAGCCACCTCGCTGATCATAGTGTACAAACTATATTCAGATAGCCATTTCTGTAAGTGGTAGAGGAATTAGCCCTTCGAGGGGGTATGTAGTTTTTACCTAGAAAATGCTTCTGCTTCTTTGTGTTGGTATTGTTAGTTAGAGATAGACTTTAGATTTACCTGTAACTTAAGCCTGTATGAGCTATTTTTTCTGGAGTTGTATTTATCAATTAAAATACTGTAAATCCAATGTATTCCACAGCCAAAATCTCTCAAAATGAATCAATGCCGAATATTCATCATAGCTGAGTAAGTGATTGGGGTTAATATAAGATGTACTCCAAAAATATATATTTTTATATTATATAAGTGCTGTCAATTGATTAAAAAATGTAAATCGATTTAATCACAATAATAAGCTGTGATTAATCATGATTAACCACAAGTTTAAACACTAGTATTTACTTGTATTTTTTTAGGGGCAATAAACCAAATACATCTGTGGTGTTGGAGTAAAGAAATGCATGACAAACTGATTAGAGGAATCAGTTTTTTTATTTTTATTTTATTTTATTTTTACACCTCATCTTAGTTTTGATGATTTCTGAATTAGAATTAGAATCTCTTAATTTGCAGAGTAAGAAAGTCTCACAGAGTGCTTTGCATTGCCCGCTACATCAATAATGAATTTCAGACTTAATTAGCAGGCAACCACATAAAGGACGGTTACAAAGTAATGACTGCTACAAAGTGAATGTAAACAGCTTGCCTGTAAATTGTTTAGCGATTGTATTGGTTAGCTTAGCTGTTGTCGCTTTGTTGACAGACATTCCCTGGCTGTAGTTTGATGAACACAGCTTGATCCTGTCTTAGTGCTAGCATCTTTGCTAACATCAGCAGGATGTGCTTTACCCAAAGAAGGTACTTCAGACTTGTTGTGCTACAGTGAAAAACATTTCATCAATGCAATATTTGCACACAACTTTGGTTTTATCTAAACTTACATCTGGAAGCTTTTTAAAACAAAATTTGCCACCGGGGAAGTTTCCTCAGTCATCGTGTTATCTGCGTTTGCCATGTCTGTCAGTAATTCAGCCAGGTAAAAATCCGCGCTCGAATTACTGGAGGACGTGGGCGTCATACTTGGTAACATGATTAATTTGCGTAAAAAAATTAACGTGTTAAGGTTTCCAGATTAATCGTGAGCGTTAAAGCATTAACATTGACAGCCCTAATATATATTATATATATATAGGTTGCACAGAGGCAACATTTAAACATAAGGCATATTTCTGCATCCTTGCAGAGAAGTAAAAATAAACACAAAATGGGAATTATTCAGAGCGTTTTGTGTATAAATAGTAAACATTCATTCTGTAACAATTTCAATGCCACTGCGCTCCACTAAAAACGTCACGTTGGATTTGAATTACGGTTTCGCTGACTGTGCACCGTGTGAATCCAATCTTTTTCACCCATAAACCCAGCAATTCCATTTCCTCTTTGTGTCCAGTGAAATGTGTTTTGATGAAACGGGCAATGAAACAGATGCTGCTCCACTCCTCTGGGCAAGTACGTAAAACGTAAGCGCGGGGCGGTGTAGTGGCCGAGGTGTCCGATTTGGACGGCAGATGGCTACGAGTTCAAATCGCAGGTTAGATACAGCTGCAGCGTCCTTTAAAAGGGTACTTACCCAGAACTACTTCAGCCCATCGGCCTGAGGAGGCCAATATTTGACATACAGACCTATAACCCGGATGAATTTGCTTATGGCAGTGATCTCACAGGCGTGATTTTATCAGGGAAGTGGGACATTAGGGTTACGATGCTATTGCTACAGTCATAGCCCTTGTTAACCATTATTACTGAAGTTACTGTCCAATACAGTCATAGCTGGATCGTAAAAAACCGAGGAGCATGAAAATTACATTTAGTATAAGTAGTAATGATCTCTGGGACATAAACAGCGTCCCATGTTATTTACAGTGGAGAACTTGACAGGCGAAGACGTTCTACAGGCAAGAGCCAAAATTACAGATGATAGTACAGAAGCTTTTTACTCACAGCATAGGTTAATATCATAGGTAGGGGTAGAAATTTCCTTCCAAATTATATGCACTTTTATCATCACCCTTAGCATCTGCTCAACCTCAATACACAACTGAGGCAGAGGCAACATCACACCCTGCTGTGAGCTAATTTCCTGCACCCAATAATGTACATTCATTCTGAACTGTGTTTGTCAGCAAAGCCCCTAGCACCCATTTTGTGTTTGTCTTTTGTCGGATGAAGCTCTGTCTTTCATTTTCGACTGGCGAGAGAATCTTAGGATCACAGGTGGTTGATAGCGGTACTCTGGGGTGATGGAGATACTGAGCGGAAAACCACTGTGAGCGTGTCAGACACATGAATGACCTGCAGAGCAGAGATGGGAAGATCATGATGAGATATGGTCTTTGTGCTCCAATAACAGTGTTTTTGTATTGATTGGCAGTAGAACTGTCCAATCAAAATAATTACAAAAGGCTTGCTGGATAAGGAAGATTTCCATGATTTCCATTTTCATATCTTTAAAGTGAGCAGCTACTTCCTGATTATGTATTACTCCAAAAACGGTTAAAGAGTTAGTCAGCACACCCCCTTTTGTATAATTATTCTGATCACACAGTCAAACCCTTTCCCCCCCCCCCAAGAGAAATATAAGAATCTGTTATGAGGACAAATCAAATTAACCTTACCTTAAATTTAACTCTACCAGTGCAGTAGAGACTTTATCGTCTGCTGACCCATTAATTTGGTCTTGCATCGAATGAGTGCAAAAGTAAAGCAAAAATTTGCCATGTCTGCTATATTTGATCCTTAAATGGCTCATCTAACGCAATGCAATTTTCAGTGTATCAGTGTGAATCGTGACAGCTTTTCTAATGGGCTTTTTGAAGTGGAACGATGCTAAATCTGCTGTAGAAAAACAAGAGCAAAATACTGTCAACTTAATTTCCAGAACACAAAGCACAATGTATTTACTGATAAATAAAACTGCAAGAAGGCTAGCATCAATGTCTGTGGTGTAACCACCCCCCGTCCCCCACCCCCATAAAAGTGGAATTCTGCCGTTTATAAATCAATAGGTTAACGAAAATGCCAGACTGTCACACAGAGAGGAGGAAGGAAGGTGTGCTCAGGTGCATTTTGTACCTGTGTAGATCACCTGACCACCGTTTCAATCATGTATTAATGCTCTAAATTTATTTATTTTACCCAATTAGCTCAGGGCTCTATTTAGCGGATTTCCCTGGTTTTATCTGCGGGTGAGTAATCTCCATGCTCAGCTGTTCAGAGACTCCGCAGAGCCAGACAGGGGAATGGCTGCGCAGCGGCTCCCCTTTCCAAACAGCGGACCTTTGACTCGGTAATCCCTCTCATATTGTGGCATTACAGGAGTTCACATGGTAATGGCTCACGGTAATCCAGCTGTTGGCAGTCTTGCCTGAATACGCACCCCACGCAGCTAGCAACAGCTGTACCCGGCGACGCCTGCCAACATGCGGGCTACGGGAGGACTTTGCGACCGCAGCCGAACGTCAGTGCGGAGATTAGGGAGAAAGTGGAGACTAAAGATGGCGTTTCAGAGTCTATGTGTTAAAAGATGTAGCCGAACACAAAGATGGTGGTGATGAAGAGGATAGAGTAGAAGAAGATGAAGAATCGTTGCATTTGGCATTAAACCCTTACTAGTGGGAAACATTATGTGTGTACAGTCATGTTGAATATTACTTACTTTCACACATTGATTTCATTTTTCACACAATGTATTTTTGTGTGTATGTGTAGATGTGAGGTCATGTACAAACAGCATGTTTAGTACTAGTAGACAATTTCCTAAACTGAATGAGTATGAGGCCATTCTTAAACTTTTTCAAACCAGATCAAAATCAGTCTTATCATTATGACACTGATAGAGATGTGAGGATCATACTTATGCTGTTGACTGATGCATTTACACTGGCCCTGAAATCCCTTTGGACATGGTCTCTCATTACATTCAACCATTACTGAAATACATTTATGATCTTAAAATGGAATTGCCATTAATGTAATATTTTATCCTCATTTGTGATAACTCATCTCATTAAGTCTCCAAATTATCGTGATTAGAATTAGTTTAATGATTTAAGAATACTAAAAGGATGTTTTGTCCTTTATAGTAGTCAAAACATTTCTAATGATTAAATATTGAAGTGCTAATGGTCGTCTATGGTACATATTTCATGCATCTTCATTAACACTAATCTGCTGCTGTTAGAATAGTAATGCATCATGTTATTTGTTGTGTGCAATTTATACTCTTAACATTTTACAGTATAATAACAAACTATATTACAATCATCTCTGCCGCCAGATGAGACACATTTTTTCCAGTTAATGTTTTAAACTCCCTTGATGAAAACATCTGTACATCACTTTTCTGATTCACTCATAAAAACGTAAATTACAGAAAGCCTCAAGGCATAATGTAAGCATAAATACCTTATTTTGGAACCTATAAAGGTACAAACGTAGTTAAAAAAAGAAAACCTTACGGCTGCAATTTTCCCATTAGCAAAACTGCACATTCAGCTAATTAATGACAAATTCTGCTTGGGTATGATTGTTGAATAATTTACACAGATTTCCTGGAATATGACATTAGACAGCACATTGCATGATTGCTACATAGGTGATTAGTATTTTTAAAGAAGAGAAGGTTAAAAAAAAAATTGATTTATACAGAATTTAACCTCCATATCTCTGTGCCATGACCGAGAGTCATGATGGGACACTTTTATCACTGGTGGACAAAGCTTTGCGAAAGGGTCAGCCCGATCTCTCCGTGTGCAATCTGAAAACCCATTCTGGACGAGATAAAGGACCTCTTCAGCTGCGACGCGACAGCTTTTCTTCTGGAGCCGAGCAGTTAAAAGCCAGAAAATGCCGTACAGATTGTGCAGGCCGAGGGCTGCTGGGCTTCCGCGGTGATGCTGTCTGGAATGGTCTGACGCATTAGGGGTGGTCAGCGCAGCAACCTTAAGGGTTTTAGGAGGGAGCTTACCCCCTTTTGCATGCAAACAGAGCCGCAGGCCACCAGGCAAATGCAACCTGAGGAACTGACTGAAAAAGGGGAGACCGGCTACTCCAGCATATATAGTCCTCTACAGTTTTCACTTGTTATTTAATATGTTCATTCGTTCTCCTAATTACCAACTAGACACATGCATACACACCCACACACAAACACGCACCCACACACTTCCTTCGTATAAGTTGCACAAACCTTTCTCTCTTTAACATGCACGGATATACATTCTTGTTCCTTTGCTTGTTCTGGTCCTAGCTACACAGAGGAGGTTTAGCCAAAACGATGATAGGTTTTCTTGTTGGCGATAGATAATCTACAACCTACAAAAATAGTTATGTATGTCCAACCCTCCCTTATGAAGAATTGTCTAATGTTAGATGTTCTTTTGTGCAAGAGCCTGCAGTTTAAACTTCATGATGTTTGTCAGGTTTCAATTTGTTTTGTCAGTGTAGCTGTCCCACAATGCATTGGAGACAGCAGACACTTTTAGTCATCCTCATGATGGAAAGAAACAATACTGGAGGAACATTCCATCACAAATGTTTTTTTGTAAGGCCAACAGTGGCACTGTTTCTCAGTTTTACAAAGAGCCCAGTTCAGCAGAATGTTACAGCGCATGGAAACGATGCGACGGCCATATAAAGACACAGCTCTCCTTCCTTGTAACTTGTGATCTATAATTTAATCCTGTAATTATTTGATTCCAGCACCCGTTGTGATGCGTGAATGCAGATGGGAGCCACGGATAGCCCATTCTCTTTCATCAGGCCGTCCTCGGGGAACACTCGACTCTGGAACGGGTTGAAAGGGGATTTAAATACCACACATCGACCGTATTCACGCTCACGCACGTGTGCACGCTTCAAATGGACCCATCAAACAGCACCGTGCACATGAAGCAACTCCAGCAACTATTATCCACCAACCGACGCAAAAGAACCTGGCACAGGGACAACGGTCGCATCCCTTGGTTTCCCTGGCAACTAAGGCTCTCATCTGGTTAATTATTCTGAAGGTCCATTGGTTGATCCAACAAGGCGGCTCCCCGAGGACCCACAGAGGAGCGTGTCATAGTCACGTCAAACACAACTGAGAGACTAATTACAGGCGTACATTTTCATAAGGATTTGAGAGAGTGATGACTTTCATTACAGCATCACATCAGAACGCGCACTGACAGTTCTCACAGCCTGCCTGCACCAGCGAGTGAGCCATGCTCCGCTAACCATACCGTTAATCTCTCCATGCTTTGATATTCTCATTTGGCACAGCTTGTGTCATTTAATGACATTCCAGCGTGTGAGGATGAACCGTGATGACAAATCTGGACATGAATGAATGAACTGGCAGTTCTCTCTGGTGTTGTTTACCACAATGCCCTCAGAAGATGGTTTGAACAAAATCCTCTGCAAAACAAACAAGTGGAAAATCAGCACATTTATAGCCAACATTTCTGGCACTGCCATTCAATAGTGGTAATGGTAATAAGTCACAATATCTAGTAATAAATGGTTTATTATGCTATGTCAGAATTTTTGGTTAGTGAAGCGACATAGTTTGAAGGAACAATTTTTAGCAATATTTACCCAAATCTTTCCGAACGCCCCCCCATACGAGCCCCCACCCCCCGCCCACCTGCCTTCCCATTGCCACACAGGCGAGCTCCTCACGCACACACTTAACACTCATTACCTGCTAAAAGCTCCCTCAAAATCACACCGTTTAAGTCATCCTTCAGCGACGCGCGTCAACAGCGATGGCGTGCCATGCATCTGGAAGACGGTCGCTGAATTTCACAGACAGCGCGCAGCGTTAATCCACTGCGCTGTGCCCGAGATGCATCGCGTTAAGACGCGCTTCCCACGGTACACTTTAGCCGGCTTTGTGAGGAATTTAAACGGCAGCAATAAATCAAACCGCTTTTAATAAGCTGAAAAATAAATAACAAATACACCAAACTCAGGGAAGGTGTGTATATCCACTCTGCTGCAGGAATTCAGGTCTCATTTATTTCCTTTGCACAAAAAAGGAGCAATAAAAACAATGAGAAAGCGACTAAAGACCCACACATTTCCACAGGGAGAGCAGCAACCCAGAAGGTCTTTAGTAAGTAGAATCTCATCTTTTGAACGGTAACTTAAGTAGAAGCAAATTACAAACAAATCCGATATTACTCAGACAAAAAATAATAATTCTAATACTAATCACTAATACAGTTTTTTTTTTTTTTTTTAAAGACACCTTGAGGAATTCCACACAGGCTGTCAAAATAAAAGTTGATGGTAAACTGAATGATTTTGTTTGCTGATCTGTGCAAAGTTTCTCCACACCGCGGTCTTCCCCCGTGAGATGAAGGCCGAGTTTTGGCAGTGAAACGGTTATTGTACCTCTGGGTTTGAAGGAGGGGGGCAGTTCAACCCAATAAGCTCCACCCACTGACGGCGGGGTACGGCTGATCCCCGCTGCCCATGGGGTACATCTAAGCCCCAAAATGGGCAGGAGAAGAGTCGTATTAAACCTTTTTTCCCTCTCCCTCCAACCTTTGAACCCTTAATCCTTTCCCATCCCCGATTCCCATTCCTGCGGTCACCCCCGCTTCCTGACAGCCACTCTGAAAGTTCGTAGCACTCGTGTAGCTGGCAGGTGATTTCCTGTGCCTGGAGGAAGCGAGCGATGGCTTTGGGGGTGTGGGCTGAAGCTTTGCCTGGGAAAGATATGAATAAAGACGGCAGCCCTCCTGTCATCTGCAGCTCGTCACTCGTGTCTGTCAGACAGGCTGCTGCTCCTGGGCTAAGCAGGATTGGGGTGATGCTGAAAGGAGATGAAGATGGGAGCGATTTATATTCTCTCCTTGCAGAAATAACTCTGTCCAGAGGACCCCCCCCCCTCCTTAACCACGCTCTCTCTCCTGGGCTAATCTATCATTTGCATATTAAAAGGAATTCTAGCTGCAGAAATCTTCTCTGTCCTTTCAGTTCTTTCATTGAGCCTCGCCACTTTAGACGAGAAGAAAAAAAAAAAATAAACTAAACAATGAAAGGGACGGGTAAGGACCAGATATTATGCAAGTTAAAAAAAAAAAAAAATACAAAAAATACACAAGGGAATGGGGATGGAAGGAGGATTGAGTGTAATTCTAATGGTTGAAATGTGCATTATGTATTAAGGCTAATGTAGTTACGAACAGTAAGCAGGCCTATAAGAAGTGAACTATTGTAACAGCATATTGTTAGCATGCAGCTAATTGGGCAGGCAGGGTGGATGGTGAAGTCCCAGGACTGGGTGGTTTAATGTGGTGCATGTGCGGAAACGGCACAGCAGAAGGTTAAATCGAACCCCGGCGCTAAATGACCCAACTCCACTCCGCACGCTAATAAATCCCACTGGCAGGAAATAGAAGCGAAGGCCATCACCCCCTGCAAAGGAGGAGTAAATCAGTGGTGCTGCCATTTTGTTCCTCTTGTTTCCTCTCCCTCACCTGTTTGCAGTCCTGCTGATGCGCAGCTGCGTCCCATTATCCAGGCTGTGACAGGCATCGGGACTCAAAAGGCTCAAACTGCGCAGCGTTAGCCCGCAGCATTAGCGAAGCAGTCTGTGATTCCGCAAAGGTTGATTAACAATGATAGGCCTCAATTTTTCAGCTTGCCAATCAAGGCTGCGTCTTATCTTTTTTTTTTCTTCCTTTTTTGTTTGCTCCAAATGACATGATGGGAATGCTTTCGTTGTGATGATATTCAATTCAAGGACAAAAACAGAAAGTGTTCTGAAACCGTCAATTAGTCTTCGAAAACCCTCTTTCAGCTCTTTCTTTATTCTTGTCACAACATTGAAGTATGCAAATAAATCATCAGGCGGTTCATCTGTAACCTCAGCTGTGTCATGTTTCTGCGAAGGACGGACTGCATTTTACATGTTTTATTTGCTTGTCATCCATAAGCAAAAAGGGCATGAATGGTCATGATGTAATTGGTTGACCATCGATGCCCCGCCCAATATTATGCAAATTAGCTCAGGACAGTTTTGCCCAACAGATTGTCAGTGACTTCAAGTGTCACACTGGAGGGGGGGATACAATTCTAAAAGGCACCAAAAGAGGACTGTGTACTCAATCGTGGGAGAATTGTTTTTTTTTTTAGCAATAAAAAAAAGGGCACAAACTCAGATCCCCATCACTGACCCGCTCAAGGGAAAAGGGACCATGTTTGCTTTTCTGAGCTCATTTAAAATGTGCTCTGTCAAATCCATTCATACAACAGTAAGAGAATTTCTTTTTCCTTTTTCCTGTTTGTATACATGCGTCTGTGGGCCCGTGTGCATTTCTTTCCATTGTTCCTCACGTTTGTGTTGTGCTTTATGCATTTACAGGGTTTCTATTTTAATGATTAATCCCTCCGTTTTACAGTCAATAAAGTTATGAAATTGAATGAGAAGCATGTTGGGATTGTATGTTTGGGTATGAGGGAATGGGCGGGGGGCGGGGGTTGCGTGCAAATGGAATATTCTTAATGACATTTAATCCTTTAAAAAGACCACAGAGGACCATAAAGCCCCTCAGTGCTATCAAATTCCGTGGAGTGAGAACTTTACCTGTAATTCACTTTTACAGTCCTATAATGTTCTGTCACTCCATGTCGTATAAACAGCTGATAAATGAATGGCCGTCCTGTAAATTATCAACGGTCGCCGGGCGGGGCGTCCGCTCGGTGACGCCAGCCACGGTCGTGGCGTATCCTTCCGCCAGGTTGATAAACGGGGGTGAGAAAGCGCCGGGCTAAAGAGCGGCCTTGCGGCTGACAGAGGAGTTTAATTAATACGTTGAATTTATCGATCAGTACGCTTAACTGAATTCACCACACATCAGAAGCCATTTCAATCTATGGGGCACAAACAAATATATTTTCTTATATAAGCAAAGGCTCCTGTAGGCCTGAGGAATAAATACGTGTGTGGTGGGCTGGTAGGTCAAGCCGAATGCACGGTAGGACACATTGTTAGAACCTGAGGGAAAGTCATTTCTGATTGGTCCAGATTTCCGGGTCACACTTTGCCTCAAAACGTAGCTCGAGCAGCAATTAACAATTTAGAGCCGAATCCAGACCGGAGTTGCATGCTGTTTCAGTGCATCTCCAGCATGAAAACTGGGTTTCCGGGGGTGATTATTTATCTAAAAAATGCACTTTAAGTGGCATATAATTCTGTATTCGACCCTGAGTGATTAACAAAAAGTAAAGAAATTAACCAGGAAATCCAACGTTTTAATTTAGATTCGGCGATTCATACCGTGTTTACATTTCCATTGCCACCATAACAAAACAACAAAAATCTATTTAAGCAAAACAAGAAGAAACAAACAATTATAAAACTTAGTATGCAGTAAATGTACTTGCTAATTATGCCGGTATCAAAGCACAGTGAATGAGACCAGCATTCTTTGTAATAAAAGACGTTCTTGAAACCCTGGGAACACAGTGTATAATAGCGGAGTGTGAGTTGGTAGTAGCTCTCTTTAATGAATGCGAAAATATTTACATGTTTTTTTTTTTTTTTTTGCTGGTACTTCTTTTACTGCATGAGCACTCATACAGCTTCCAGGAGTTGTTGAGCACAAGATGTTCCAAGAAGTTCTGCCACCCCCTACCAACACCCACATAAGACAAGTTAAGTGCTTAATTCACCCCATTACTGTCTTGAGTAAAGTAATGATTTCTGCAGTCTTATGATTATAACTGTCATAATCACTGGCATAATTTTCTGGTCGGTGGGGGGGGGGAGGAGGGTTGAAAAGGATGGAATGGGGGACACATCCCAGTTTTCAAAAATTCCTGATCCAACAGTGTTTGGTGCCATTTATGAAGTCTTTGAGCCCCAAAAACCCCTCTCCTCAAATGTCTCTATCAAAGTTGCACCCTGAGTCGCTGTAGTTTGCAAAGATGAACATGCTGTAAGACTGGAGGCCTTACATGTCTAGTGATGGCTGTTAATAAAGAGAGAGAGAGAGAGAGAGAGAAACTGCTCTTTTATTTCACAGCAGCCTCACAGCTCTCAGATCCTCACCAGTCTGTGCTTCTCTGGACAAAGCCCCCCTCCAAAAAAAACAGGAAAAAAAAAACGAGAAGACAGAAAAACACAACTTGGCAGGGGTTTCGCTCAACACTTAAAGATTCTCTCTGTTCCTGCGTTTGCTGAAACAGGTTTATTGTGCTTTGACCAATCCGGGGCCCAGCAGCAACCTCTGCGCAAAAAAGGCTGCCGAAGAGAACTGAGGCTGGAGAAAAGAAAAAGAAGAATGCAGTGTTTGAAAGGGCAACAAAAGGGACTACGGCAAACACTGCACGGACAAAGAGAGAGTGGTTGTTTTCAAACTTTTTTTCTCTTTTTCCCCCGCAGAGCAGAATGGACAGGGCCACACGCTGAGCGCCTGATGGACAAGATGGAGACTTCATCACCCGCAGCAATCATTAAAGCTCCCGTATGCATTCGCTGTTCTCCCCCTCGGTTTGGGGAGAGATCTCGCCCTCTCCCTCTCTCTCTCTCTCTCTCTCTCTCTGACTCACAGTGAGCGGTCCGAAGGCTTTTTGGAGCACCGAGGGCCTTGTATGGCACTGCAGGATTGCAGTGTTCACCCACATATTAAGTCATTCCTGCCCTATTAGAAACACAGTCGGGCAGGAAGGACGACAGCAAAAAAAGGAAAAAAAAAAAAAAAAAAAAAAAAAATCACACTTCCAGAAGAAATTAACGCATAAAAGAGGGGAAGACTTCAAAATGTTCACACCAACCAATCAGCTCCCTTCGCCATTTCATCGTGGCCAAGTGGCCAATTGCAATTGCTGGCAGCATGAGTGGGCAGTCCTTATGAATGACTGTAGATGGGAATCAAGGATGAGCAGTGTTTGAAACAGTGCATTTGCACTTGCAATAAGCATCTTCAAGCATCTACTTCATATATTACATTAGTTTTTTTTTTTTTTTAACTCTTTTTTATGGTTTATATCAGTTTTGCCACCTGCAAAGTAAGTTATGACTGAAAAAAGAACCAAATTAATCAAATTTAAGAATGTGTCGTTTTGCAGGTGGTAAAAAGGTATAAATCATAAAACAGTGATATGGGATGCTCACCTGTGGTATCACATCTGTTCTTCTGATATAAAAACATCTGAAAAACATGTATTTGAAATGCCCCAAATCAGGTTATGTTTTTGTAAATATACAAGAGGAGCAAATGAAGATTGAGGAAAGGGCAGTGCAATCAGAAATTTAATTACGCAATCAGGTCCATGTTACGGGCCTGACAAAGCCCCTTAACTATGTGTGACAATGAGGAAAAACAGAAAAACACTTCATCCAGAAATCCTCTTCCCTAGGAACACCTACTTAGCAACTGTTTGGTAAAAACTATACTCAATACATCACTCACAGTTTTAGAGAATTCAGCAGACCTCAAGTTCACCTAAAGTAAGACTAACTATAGGGGAGGAGGTGTTTAGAAGTTCACCAATGAGATATTAAACTTTTTTATCCTTTTTTCCTCAATAATCTTACTATTTTTTCATTGATGCATGCATCAATAACATACATGCTTTGGAACTATATGGCATATAGCGTACACCATATGATTTTTGCACTGTATGTACTTACTACTGTACTACGTACTGTACTTACCACTTACTACCCTGCCGCCTGCTAATGATAAAAATCCTCCTGTTCGGTGAAAAACAGGAGTCAAATCTTTCCCTCAGGAGTATGAAGCTCAGTTACTCTGCCTGGTTACATAATGACATTAAAAATCATCCCATCTTGCCCTGTGGCTAAATGAAAACCCAGGAAAGCGTTGGACACACTGGGCATTTTGAAATATCTTGCAAGTCTCGTAGAGGCACTAACTTGGTGTTTTCTTGGCACATCAGACTGGAGAGTATCACATTCCCTGAGGTTCGATCTTTAAAAACACATCGACTCAAAACTTTCCCCAAAATGTTTTGAATTAATCATCCATGTACAGTAAACAGCTGAAAAGCCCATTAAATATGAGCTGAAACTGCAGCTATATCATACATCCAATTATAGATGTGTGTCATCTTTGATTAGGTCGCTGGTAAGAGCTGGAAATTCCAGTGATGGACATGATTCAGTGTGATTCAGTATGCCAGGCTTTGGTTCCCTCCTGTTCTTAATGCCCTTACAATTACAGTAACATGGAAGACTGTACTGAAGGCAATAAATACATGATGGTTGGGTGAATGAATGAATGAAACCACAATGTGGTTGACCATGTTTTCAGATCAGCTTTTTTCCATGTTTCGATGTAACTCTACTGTGCTGTGAAAGCAATTAGCTGAAATACACAAATGAACCATAATCACTGTAAACAAACACTTGAAATATAACAATAAGCATAGCTCATCTACAACCATTTCCTTCTGTCAGGGGAAGAAGAATTAAATATTTCAGTTTTCACAAAAGTATTTCCACTAAAAAAGCGCAAAGCTCTGAACTGCAGAAAGCTGGGATTTGAAAAGCAATAGCCCTGTATGAAACCACCTTTCTGTACTCTGTGAATACAAATGAACCAGACATTTTTCACTGTCTCACGACTGAATTCATCCTTTCTATCTTTTTTTGGTAAATGAGTGCCTCTCACCACAGTGTTGTGACTTCCCCAAGGAAAATAAATAAATTTAGCTTTTTAAATTCAACCAATTCAAACATAATCAATTTGGGAAACTGGGAGCCAGAGTTTCAGGCTACAGTCAAAGGAACCCTCTGACATGAAAAATCGAGAGTATTAAAAGATGTAACAATAAAATTAAATGTTTATTTTACATTATAATGCACAATGCACATTCCTGAACTATCTGGAAAAATAATAGTGTTTACATGGAAATATTCCTGTCCATTTATATCGGCAGAACAGTTAAGTTGAGAACATCTTGTTGTACCCCTGCTGTGACCGTTCTGTTTTGCACAATAGCCATTTGCTGCTGAGACTAAGACTTTTAAAAAAAAAAAAAAAAAAAAAAAAAAGGAGAGTGGCCAAGCAACCCTCCTGCATATTTGTCTTTGTTTGGGCGGTGGGGGGGGGGTTGGAGCTGGGACTCAAGCCCAGGTCTCCCAGTGGTCAATATGTGGGCGAGATGGCCGCTCAGCAGACTGCACTATCTGGTTTGCCCATCATTACATATTTAAACAGTATCTACTTTAACATCTTATCAACAGAATACAGCTACACATTTCAGCTCTCAGTAAGTCCCAGGTAGTTTTCTTACAGCTATTTATTTATTTTACTTCTGGACAAATCAAACATTTCCATGTCTCTATTATGGGGTCTCATTAGTTGCTGAGATAATAAAAAGGCATCACTATTTCCTATCCTACAGCACAACCAGCTTTTACAAAACTTTCTCCAAAGCAGAACATGGTCCAACTTTATGTACCACAACAAAATGCAACTTTTCAACTACATTTTGCTACAATAAAATCAATTTTTTGAGTGTTTCTTGTAAAAAATTGCAATAGCTGCAAATTTATAACAAATTCATCATTCTTAATTTATCATTGGAGGCCTGTCTGCATGGGGGACTGACTTGGTTCGGTTCAGTTCAGGACACCCCAAACGCAGTGATGTCACCTCAGTCACTTGATCACACTACGCGAGCGGGCGGGCGGGCGGGAGGACTCCTCAGTTGTGGGCCATTGTTTAAGAGCGCTCTGATTTAGCATCGACTCATTCGAGATGAATGAAGCGTTTAGAAAGAGCTGAAATCCACTGCATCCATCACCACCGGCAGCGGCGATTAACCTCAATCTCTCACAATCACACACACAAATATGCTGCTATATCTGCCACCTGCTTCTGACAACATCATGTGACACGCGCCGTTGTGTGTCCATCAATCACATTTATGTCTGAATTCCCATATGCACTGCTATACACACAAAACAGCTCAAGGAACGGTGCCCAAGTAGTAATGTTCTTCATTGGAGTTAATTAACAGCAACATGCATATTGGTAAAACTGTTGAACTTCCAAGTCCAAGTCCCATGCACCAAAAACAGATTCCGTTTGAGCAAAAGCAACGGGGCTTTTCGTCTTTTTCAAGATGTAAAACACATATGTTAACCTACTTAATGAGACAACACGAGCCTTGTTAATCACTGGCATAACTCGATCCCAGCGCACCTAATTTAGAGACAAGCAACAGAAATATTAAAATCATACAAAATAATCACATGTGAAAGCAAATTCCTCCTTTCTCTTGGCAGGAACATTAACCAGCTCATTTATGCAAATCCCGCTCCTTTGAATAAAGCTATTCAACTCCGAACAGCCTTTAATTTTGGGAGTTTTTTTCCTTTTTCCCCAGTACGAGTGAAATAAGGCAGTAAATACCATTACGCTGAGCGACATAAAACATCCTCTTAATGAGGGCTGGGAAAACCAGCATTTGCATTTTAGAAAACCACTTCACAAAGTAACACCTTACATCATAATAACAACAAATAAAAAAAAAAAATAAAGTCAGTGATTTAAGTCTAACATTATTTGTGAAACACATTCAAATGTGAGATGGTCTTTAATATCTTTATGGGCATAATTATTGTTTGTTCTTCATTACAAGTTGAATAATGCCACTAATGCATATACAATAAATTCCTTTTCCAAGGCAAAAAAAAAAAGTGAATAAAATACAGATAAATGATGTGGTTGCAGAAACGGGGCCATTGCGCACATTCTCCCTGTTGAGCCTGAAGCCTGAAGTGTGTTAGGACAGCGTTAATGGGATTCTTCTCATTTCTCCTCATTTCTGCAAAGCTGCACAAATAATGACACCACTTCTGATTCTCCCATGGTGCATCACAGCATTTGCAAAGCAGTTAATGAAGGGAAAGGAGACAGGAGAGTGTCCCAATTAGGTCCTCAATGAGACCATGAAGAACCTTTAGCACACCCGGCCCTCAGGGGCCAATGAACGGTGACTGTTAGAGAATGCTACCGCCACAGATGCACGCTACAGGCAGCTATGTCACTGTCACCTACATTTCTGCAGGATATTGTCGGCTTTTAGATACAAACAATATTGACATGCTAAAAGGAACATAAACGTGGATTTTAGGATACTTGCACACTCTGTTCCAGTCCGTACCAGAATCAGTGGGCCAGATTCTATGTCTGCCCTTATCTTTAATGCACAATCTGTATTATTGTTATTTTGTTTGCTTTGCTTAGCAGTTTGTGGACTTCGGCAGTCACCAAATATGCCGAGCAGTCCTCTTAAAGCTTGCTGCCAAGACTAGAGCTCACATTTATTCATCGCTGGGAACAAAAAAAAGGAAGATAACCCAGTATCTGTAACCTAGGGGCAGTCACCTGTTGTCCTTCTACAGGCAGTATGATCGCTAATGGGGTGAAAGCCAGTAATGTTGGAACCCACATGTGGATATGGCCTACATGAACTCCAACAGAATGTATGAACTAAAAAAAAAAGGGGGCCATTTTTTGCCCTGGAAGCTATGTTCTTCCAGGGGTCAAAAATGTATACCTACACCCCTGTCTGGTCTAAAGTTAGATACATTTAACCAACATCACAAGAAAAAAAGGTTAGTTCTTTAACTGGTTAAAAATCATAACCTTAGGGTTGTTGCTGTTGATATGATCAGGTTAGAAAAACTTTAGTCGAGATCACTGATCCAATCAGGGACGCCATTTTCTCCATAGCCAGCAATATTGAACAGTCTAAGACTAAGACATTACAATTCCCTACCATAAGTCCAGTAAAGCCTTCTTCATTATTAGCAATTAAAGGGAGGTATTCAAAAGACCCATTTTGTCCTCCTGTTCAATAAATTAAAAATATATGCACACATATAACTTTCGCAGGTACAGCATACACCGTGTTCATTACAGAGGTCCTCAGCATAGAGCGAGTGTGAGTCACAACACTCTGTACATACAAATTAATATGCAAATGAATGCAAATGTGTCCTGCCCAATGGTAATGGAGCGTGCCAGGGTTACCCGCTTTGTGTGCTTTTCTGTGGGCATGATAAAAGGCGTGTTCACGCTACCACGAGGAGGAGCGCTTTGTTTCGATGCAGCAACTAAGAAATGTTTATAAAACAAAGAAAAAAAAAAGAACAGTAAAGATGGCGGAATTCTGTACTTCAACAAGTAACCTGAGTCGTGCCTTTAACCACTAACCTGGTGTCAGTGTCATGAGGCATTCAGGTCTTCTACACAAGCAGTTGATAAAATATGCATACTTCTTACATCTTATGTATATCCACTGATGCTTCTTTGATCTGAATTGTGCCCTGGTCTTCAAAGGATCCAGCCCTCGCACAGTCAATAATGTGGGCCATTGATGTTAAAGTACAATGCGTATGGACCTGGGCTATAACTCAAAGGGTGCAGGTGTGATTCCCAGGTAGGGAACTGCTATTGTACTCATGAGCGCCTGAATTGTTTCAGCAAGTATCCAGCCATAAAAATAGATGGTTTATTAAAAAAATGTGCATTCGATTAAAGACCTCAAATGAAATTCAATATGCAATATTGAACAAAAAGTATTTAACATACCAATTCACAGGTCAAACTCTCAAAGCAAATAAATGCTGTGCTCTTCACTCACGTATTTATCTGGGCTTATTACGGTTCACCACTGAAACAGGTGTGAATGATTTGCCTATTATCCAATTATAAGTCAATGCAGGCAAATCTGAAAGGCACAGCTTTATTAGTTACACAAAGACCCGCTGAAAGGGCTTAATTAATGTTACCTCCATTCAGACTGCATCCTACCAAGCATTTAAAAATTCATTTACATCACTCAATACCATGCCATTTGTAATGTTTACCTTAGCGCAGACTTGACTTGGCAACCTCACAATACTCTCACACAAGCACAATGCTTTTACATAGTCAAATAAATGATAACATGGCTTCTCCTTCAGCATAAAGCACATTATGTACTTAACCTACATTAACATGATTCAGGCTTTAAGATTGTTATTTATTTATTTATTTATTTTTACATAGAAGTGGATCTGTGAAGATACAGAGACAAAGCACACATACAAACACTAAAGTATTCCCAGATTCAGTTATATAAATGAAATGTCAGTGGTTTTATTGCATTTAACATACAAATACAACATTGTTACGACAATATAAAAACGTTAAACGTAAAACGTTTTTTTTTTTTTTTTTTTTTTTTTTTTTTTATAAAAACATAACCAACTTCATCATTACTCCCCTGTTCTTTAAATAATACTACCTTACCTTTTACTCTGTAAAACATTCAAGAGATGTGTTGTGGTTTAACAATACACATACAGTATTTTAGTCTAGTTTCTGACCTCATCCTGTGTGTGGGATCTTTAATAGGATAATCTGCCTAGCAACCTCATGCCCTGCTTCTCCATTGAAACTGATACTGATATTCACATGCTAAACACTATATCTTAGCACTACATCTACACTTCTATGAATAATTATGGTGTGGGCAAGATTTCCAATTATCAGTTAATCTGACCCCATCAGATCCCACTGGCCTGTGATGTACTATAGACTGTAATAAACAGCCTGGACTTCCCTTCAAATCATAAGCGCAAAGGACAGCCCTATTTCATAATGGCGGGCTTCATCTGCAGGGAAGTGGACAGGTCCTTGCATCCATAACCGGGGCATCTTCCGTGAGGAGCAGGGAAGAGATCAGTCACAGCTCCATAGTATCCAGCGGCGGTCCAAGAGGAATGAGGGCCGCTGGCAATTGTTGTTTGCAGGGCCTTCTGGGATTTCCCGGGGTTATCTGTATCAGGGCCGCGCTAATCAATGATCGCACCAGTCACTCTCACTGGCCACGCGGGCGGGAATGAGCCAGGCTAACGCAGACAGCCACAGCTCGGCGGCTCTGCTTCTACAGGCACAGAGTGGCCTTGGGGCCTGATGTCCACCGTTTCTCCTGTTACCGACCGGTGGCAACAAGGACGAGTCTGGAAATGGTCATCAGGCCCCAACAGGCCAACAGGTGGTGCAACCAACTTTGCCAATGTTTCAAATTCAGTTAATGGTTTTTTTTTTTCCCCATGACTGTTGTAATGATTTTGGCAAAAGCAGGGAGCATGACTGTCAAAACTGGATCTTGCCATTTAAGCACATACCACAAATCTTCTCTCCACCCCCCCATTTATTAACTTGGCTTTTAAAAGCCAAGATTTCCTTTTTTTTACAAAAAAAAAAAAAAAAACAGCACCTACAGATTCTATATGAATCATCTGGCAAGTATGTGAATTGTGTGATGTTTTGGAAATTAATCAGTTAGACAGGCAGTCCAAGAATACCCTCCTCAAGGTCTGTATTCTTCCCCTGTATAAAGCTCATTATCTACCAAACACACAATCCCTGAAATTGGCTACACACTCTGACCATTCTGAAGAAAACAGGGTATTCTGCTGAATACATTTAAAAGGCTTGAATGACTTCATTCTTTTTTTATATATTATTCTGACTTAATACTTCTTAACTGGTAAGAAGTTTATATAAGCCCGCTTGTCTGTTTGTGTTCTGCGAATGTGGAACTCCCTACAGAAAAACTGGGAATCTGCAGTGGGGGGAAAATAAACAGCGGACGACACTAGACAGCTTGTCATTTGACTTTGTTTCTTTCCCTAAATTGCTGGAGAGTGCGGCACAATATTGTCCCCGAGCCCTCGGCCTTGTCAAGCAAAACTGTGTTTTTAAAACAGACAGCCGGGGAATAGTTTAACTCCCTCCATTTTTTTTTTTTTTTTGTCCCAGAGTAATGAAATTCTCTGCAGTCAACCCTTGGGTTAGAACAGCATGTATAACCTTGCATGCTACAGACTTCCCACATAATAAGATCTCAGTGAGTCTTTCCTACCTTCCTATGTATTAGTTCTTGCGCTAGTACAAGGTTAGCTTCACCAGCTACTTTATGCTGTCTGACATGTTCTTTAAACTTGAGCATCTGGGAAATTTAGAATTATTTTGGAATCCACTTGAATTGTAATGGCACTGCCTGAGTGAATAAAGCTTATAGCATAATATATACACATGGCTTGGGCTTGTGCTGCCGAGATGGTAATAGTCATGTGTGTTCGAGTTCGTTCTCCATCTTTGATGTCACAGGGTTACTGCAATATATTCGCCTCTACCTGGAAGAGACTGGAATTCTCCAGGGTAAAAACGCAGTAAATGAACACTATCATTTTATTACTGGGGTCTACCCAATATAAAAGCCTGATCAATAATTGATTGTATTTTAATTAAAGACTGCACGTCTTCAAGATGCATACCGAGATCATGTACGCTCTTTTTAGGCTATTTGTTGGCCATTATTTCCCACCTGCTGTTGGATCAGAGGTAACTAGTTACTGCCCCTGCAATGTGTTTTATGCGTTTTGTGCCAAGGACAACTGTTAAGCATAGCACTGGCTGGTGAAATGAAAGATTCCCATGACCACCTTAGCTCAATGTAAATAAACCAAAGCATTAAACCGGTCATCAGCTATTTCCTTTCAGCTCCAAGGAGTATACAACATACAAACATGTATAACACCTGAGAACAGAGGACCGATTCATAAGGAAAAATATACCCTATAAACAAGACTCCCCTGGATAGTCTGCAGTGTTGTGCTTTTCCTCATGGGAATTAGTGCTCTCTTCCACAAGCTTTCAGTGATGATGCTTATCTAACAATACATGTTATGTCATATTTTAAAACAGTGGAGTAGAATGACATGCCATTAGTTGTGATTCTCCAATTATTTCACAAGTAATACAAATAATAGCACAGATAAATACAATAAGAATGGCAATAACATCACCAGCAATAAAAACAACAATGCTGCTCTATTGCTGATATGAAAAAGAAAAAGTATTATCGACTCAAATACATATATGCAACCCAGTGACACAAACGAATCAATAATCTAGTGGTAGTTCGATATTTGCAATAAGGTAAAGACATAACATTTAGAAATAACATTTATTTTAACCAATAATAGCTATGTGCAGACAGGTCTAAATATTCAATTTACCAGATATCCGCAGCAAACAGAAACAGCTGTAGTCACAGTCAAAAGAGTGAATTAGTCACTGCGGTTATTACTTTCTGATTTTATCCTTCCCTCACTTTATCAATAAATAAGTTCTCTCGGTTTTGCTGGTGGCAAAATGTAATCAAAGGCACATATTGCAATAGCGGAGTATAAATTCCGCTTAAAGATGTGACAGGGGAGGTGGAACGGGAGAGTAGGGGCTCTGCGGACGCTCTAGTCTGGGAGCAGAGGCACCTGGGAGTCCACGGATTGAGCCAATGAGAGAAGGGGCTAATTAGGTTACCCAGACCCTCCTGTGTCCCTAATAAAAGCCTGTTTCTGTCGCCATCCAAATGCACCAGCAGACCCAAAATAAAACATCAAAACAAAAAGCACACTCCAGATGCCAGATGCTTGTTCTGAGCGGGGCCAAAACCCGCTACAGCAGTGGAGGAGATGGAGAGCTTATTAAAATAATTGGTTCTTCTTGGAAAAAAGAGAGACAACAAAAAGTGAAAAAAGGCAAAAAAAAATAAAGACATTTTCATTAGTTTTAAATGTCTCTCCAATCATTCCTCATTGTTAAGTGAATGCTTAAGATTGTTTTTAAAAAAAAAAAAAAAAAAAAAAAAAAGCTACATTTTCATCTTGCCTTTTTCAAAAGTGCTGCAGTCCCAAACGTGTGTATTCCAGATGAACAGTGAGAATGCGCTTTAGGTTGTGAGCAGAGGAGGCAGCTGCAGGAATGGCCACATCATCTGTCACTCAACGACTAATTCACAGGCTCCCTGAGTGAGCTTTGCAGTATAATGGTGTTAATACACGAAAGGCTCGAGTGAGCTTGAAGGCCAGGAAACTACATTAACCTCATATACTTGTGATGCAGAAGGAACTTCTGAGGTATAAAATAATTAAAACTTTGAGGGGAAAAAAAAAAAAAAATTAAGGAATGTCAGATAAAGATTTTCACAATAGAGAGCATGACAAATTTGTGCTTAACCAGACACCCCCTCCACACATTGGAAATCCATTGTCTTGTAGATGAAAGCCAAGCGGCTGCAAATGGTGGGAATTTCCTCCTCTTTGCGGAGACGGGATTACGGATCACAAGCTTTGAGTTAAAGCACAAAGGATGCTGGGAAACATAGGGCTCCCACCTTGAATGGAGGTTCCCCCCTTTAAATGACCTGGACTTGGCCCACGAAAGCCAGCTCCTCAAGGGAGCGGCCGAGGCCTACCCATCAGCCCCGACGAGTAATTATACCCTCCACCAGGATAAGCGAGGCGTCGACAAAACCCGTTTCATCTCCGGAGAACCCCGCAAGCAGCCCGAAATTTCAATGAGCGTTTCTAAGGAAAGGGTTAAGTGGGTGATCCGAGCGCCGGGGACGCACAAGTGACGGACTGCGCAAGAGCGTTTGATCGCATGCGGGGTGCTCGTCAAAAGGAGCCGTGAATCACGGTCTGTAAGGGAGTGGAGTGGGTCAGCTCCGCACGACAGAACACTGTTGCCATAAGTAACCAGCCTCGCTGGAGCAGTGAGCAAGCCTCGGGTTTGTTCCCATAAAACCAGGAGCCGCGTTTGCTGGACGGTATATACGCAAACGAAGCAACGTTTGTGTGACTTAAAACCGCCTTTACGGTACAGAAACCTGAAGGACTTGCTGTTATTTCTAAACACAAAATGACCATTGGCCCTATTGTGAAAGAGAGGAACTCAGCTTTCAGCTACATGGATTCAGGTGGAATGAAACTCGAACGACAAACTCAACCAAAGAGCACAATGTGAGCGTCGCCAGTTTGGAGTGGACACCATGATCATAACTACTGGCAAGATGAATGAATTCACTTTATGTGTTACCGATGGAAGTTCTGAAATGCCAAGGTGATGACGATGCAGGAAAGCTTAATGCAACAAAAGCAACCTCAAAAAAAGAAGAAAAAAAAACGTAAACACCATCCAGGGTGCATGTTGGAAAGGTGAAGGGGAGGGGGCGGGGGTGGGGCCAGGGGCCTGACCACCCCTACCCCCACTTTCAGCCCTACCTGTGCACCTGCCTGCCTGGCCCAATGTAAGCAGCAGACAGACACATCAAAAGACTTAATGATCACACCAGAGGGGTTCATCATCCAATGCTTGGAAACCATAATGAGGACAGAGGATATGCGTTTAAGGCTCTGACAGTTCCCCCCCCCCTCCCCTCCCCCCTGTTTAAGAGGCAGAAAGAGACTACAGATCTCCACTGCACACAAAATGCGTAATGAACGCGATAATGCTAATGTAGCCGGCGGGGATCTAAGCCACATCTTCAACACCCCCATGAAAAACCATATGGCACGGCCATATCCGTGTGCCTGTCCAGATCATACGCATTTACCAGAATGTGAAACACGGTCATTTTTGATGTGATTTTGCACAGGTACGCTCCTCTGAGGGTTGCATAACTCAGAGAAAAGCATCATTTCCATGAAGCTTCACAGGAAATTCACAGTTGGGAGAAAAAGAAAAAAAAAAAAAAAAACAATTCCTCAACTGCCAACTTTAAAAAAAAATGTTCTTGACTGGAATGACACTGCACTCATTAATTCGCTTTAAAAAGAGAGGTCATAAATACACATGAGAATAAATGAAAACATGCATTTTCAGAAACAGGTCCGCATGTGCTCCTCTTTATGTGCTGAGTAGCTACTGAATTATGCATTTCTGCTCGCAAAGAGCCAGGATATACAGCATGCATTTCGCAAACTGCAAAGACACGGTGAACGATGATTTTCACCTCCAAATGCATAATTTATTATTGAAATGTGTTGATGAGGAAAAAAAAACTCTACGTGTCCAATCGAAAGTGGTGCTGTCAGAGATTCAGGCATCATTAAGAAGCTTTGCAAAAATGTTTTTAATTCTTGCTCACATGTTGGTGTTCAGCCCTCCAGATTCAAGGGAAAAATTCTGTTGACGGAACATGCTAACCTCAGGACTGGGTGTTTCAAATGATGTGTTTTACATGAAAGGTAATTACCAACACATCAATTAACAAAACAAGAAAATAGTTCTCTAATCTGTGTCTAATCTGAAAGTGCTGAAAAAAACAAATATGAAAAATAAAAAGAAAAAAGAAATAAAAAAAAAAAAAAAAAACTTTGTAATGTATTAGTTTCTAATGTCATTCAAAATGTTGCATCAGAATTATTGTATTTCTTCCAAGAATGTTATGATATAACTGGTTCTCAGTTTCTTTATCTCCTGGTGTGTTCCACCCTGCCAAGCAGCTGCACTTGAATGTGAGTAAGAGGATGGGTAAAGTGTGTAATGTCCATCATAGGTTATTATCTTTTTTTGTATGATTGGCTGTACTCCAACCTAAAACTCAAACTCTTAACCTATTTTATATTTCCCACAACAGTACTTGATGGGAAAACTATTACTTTTTTTATTATTTTTTAAAGTAAAGGAGATGTCCCAACCGCAAAATTAACAGTGTTGCCTGGCTATCGCTTAGTGGGCGACTGCCTCGCCTAATTGGCCAATCATATCCAAGGTCCTGTCAATGCCACTTCCTGTCAAAGCCCATAGCAACAGCCTGTCAATCAGCAAAGTGAAAGAAAGCAGTTTCCAACTTCCAGGGTCTAGTTTTATGTATTCATATTTTTCATAACCATTTTTTTACATCCTCTCTCAATCTCAATTCTAGTGCCATTTTTTTGTATTTTCAAAGCACATCTTTGGCCATGTCTGTATCTGTGTGACTTGAGCTTGATGTCTAATTATAATCACTTTGGTTTGTATGCATGAAAAACAGAAATGAGTGGAAAAATAAAGCTATGCAAATACAGGCACATCCTCTGTTTACGAGCATAAACAGCTTTTTCAAAATTAGATCTCTTTGAACGACTGATTCTCATAACAGGAGCACACTGCAACCACCCCAGCGCATCCTTCTCTCCCGCCAGGTGTTTCACGAATCGAGCCTCGTAAAACTATTATGGGCTGGAAAACAGGCTCTGGGGAGATGGCCTCGGTAATAAAACTGCAGATTGATCGCCGCATGGAAAGAGCGAAAAGCCTATCTTGTGCGCTGGCCACCGATGTGGGCTCGCTGAGACAGGGAATATCCCTGTTGCCATGCAGTGCCGAAATTCAGAAAGGGTTAAGGCCGAAAAATTGGCAGGGCCGACCAATGAATTTATGACATCACGTTTGCAAGATGGCACAGTGGGAGCGGGTAGACGGGATGCATGCGTGCGTGCTTGCGTGTGCGTGTGCGGCACATGGGTGGGAGAGTTTGAGTCTCATTCACTGGGAAGGACGTGGCACGGAGCCAAGCTGCTGACACGCAGCCATTACAGACGCTCACATTTTCTAATCATTATCGTTAGCCTCGGCATTAGGGAGCCCCTCCTCACGCCTCAGACAGAGCAAACATCTGACACTTTGTAAAGCTGCTCAACAGCAAACAGAAAACGTGTTGACAGAAAACGTCAATTCAGAAACCGCGATTGGCAGCCCCCATAAGCGTCTTTGGGCTGGGTACAGACCCAGCAATGGGACTCATTCCCACTGAAACGGCAGAGTGAAATCCAGCATTCAGACGGCTTTTGTGTTCTTTTTTGCAGTTTGATTGACTTTTGCGCTCAGGCGATGATGCATCATGGGAAGAGATGCTTTAGGTGAAAGCTCTCTGAACTCCAGGATATCAGCAAAGGGCGAAAACCCAAAGCTGCCAAATGCAGCACTTTAAAAGCCCCTGTAATTCGCTCACATACCTTTAAGATGTCTGACTTTTTTTTTTTTTTTTTTTTTGTCACCGACTTCACAACAATAAATAAATAAATAAACAAACAAAGACCCTGTCTTGCCTCTTGTCTCTGTGAAGATGACCTTCGCCTGTTCCTCAGTTCCTCACGTTCTCTCCTCAAGGGCCCTCGCTCAAACCAAACCCTGCCCTCCCACTGCGTGAGTAATTGCAGTTTAATTTCTTTTTCATCACTTCATATTGGACATTCTGCCCTAGCAGTGTAACGACACACCACTGCAAACAGTTGAAATATTTAAAAAAAGCAATTAACTTCTCTATTTATCATTTGTCATGTGACAAATGGGGTCATAGGAGAGAGAAAGTTCTGGAATGGTTTGGTAAATGAGCGGAGAAAGTTCAAAACCACAGACCATGCATGATATATCAAGACATCACTCCCAGCTGTTTAACATGTAAGCCGTGTTTCTGAGATTTAACACAGCTGAACATGTAGAACATATGATATGTATTGAGCATGGCAGTGCAGCTGCTCTCTCATATAACTTGGCACACATGAACATGGAGATGAGAGAGGCCTGTTTTGCAAACATACCATAGCTTTTTAGCAGGCTGGCCCATGATAACATTACCCAGCCATCACCATAAAATTAAGTGAAAACGGGTTAGACAGGACATTAGAAATGCGCTAACAACACATACAGCTCATTTGCCTGGTTCAAAATTCATTTCTGGTTATCCATGTAGTTACACGGCAAATGGGAGGTAATTGCTGGCAAGTCAAACTGCAGAAAGTGGAGCTGAAAATGGTTTAGCCGGGAACAGTGATGGAGAAGTCACCTACACCCTCACTTCCTGAATAAGACCACAGAGGTTGAAAAGGGTTGGGATATATCTGTCAGTGATATGCTACTCTTTACTATTGGGGTGATGAGAAATTGTAACATGTTCTTGACACTACACCTTCTGCATATGGCAGGTTTTGTTATGTGTCAAGGCTACAGTACACTGGAAGGAGATTTATTTATAAGCTGAGCTCCTGTACCGGCCATTCCCCCAAAAAAAAAAAAAGTCTGAAATATTGAAAATCTACGGCCTAATCAAAAATGAAACGTTACTGCAGCGTTCCCAGAACCGTCTGTTTTTTTCCCGTTTTCCATCAATTCTGAAATGCTGGAAGAACGAGCAGAATACATATGGTTGTACAGTGTAACAATTTGCAGAGAAATGGAAAGATTTTTTTTTTCCAGAAGCTGTTCTTCCATCATCGCAAAGTAAAAAACCAGGCCGACATAAAGCCATGATCAGCAGGTTCATAAATGGACCATTTCACCCAATGAATGCATCGAGTCGCACAGTTTAACTTTTTTCATCTGTATGTTCTCTGCTCTGTCAACACCGGCACCCAAAGAGCAGCTTTAAATATCTCATAGGTATGCTGCATAGCTGCTCTTTTCCAGAACTTGGACCTTCAACTCTGCAATTATGAATTGATTTACTTAAACAGATAATCGTAATTTTAAACAAGTAATAGGTATCCAAAATCAGTACACTACTGCTAAACTTTCTACCTAATTTCAAGATCATGAAATTAAGATCACTGAGCCAACTGTTCATTTATTCAGGATGAACATGTAGAATGTGGTACTGTTAATTGGCTAGCTTGAATACAAATTACACAAATCTACCTACTGCATGTTAAATTAACAAGTTAACCTCACAGGTTATCTGCTTAATGAGGTAGTTGTAGTATATTAATCATTTTGGTGCCTTGGTCCTAGTTGTGTAACAGCAAGAGAGCAAGTGCTTACCTGCAAAAAATATCAGCAGAAAAGTCTCAAATATTATAGTTTTTTTTCAATGTGTCTGTTTTGCCACAATTTCTGGCTTAGAGCATTAATTTACTCAGTATGGCACACCTGAAAATGCAGGCCTTTTCACTCTCCTCTGGATGAAACCTCTGCTGTCACCGCTGACAGTTCAGCGCAATATTTAACATCATTTAATATCAATTACAAAGTCAAGTGCACAGCCATAATTGAGTTTGTGTGGTGCTGATGTCCCTTGTTGAAAATCACTGTCTTTTCCAATTAACGCTGCCTGTTTTTATTGGTCAGACTGCGAGTCGCCCCATTTGGGTCAGAGCAGATCCATTTTTACTGATGTATGGACTGTGACGTGCTCCCTGACTGTAAAACCTGTTGTGTCGGGCTGTGAATTTAATGAACTGTCAGGATGTCCTTGATGTTTCCCGTGAAAAATACAGCAAAGCATAAAAACATATAATTGCCATGCTACATAAATGCAGCGCAAATGGAAGACTTTTAGCCTTGCTCCACTCTCTTAATGGGAGCGCACACAAGCACGCAGACTCCCATCTACGCCACACACATTCCTCTAGCCCACAGGATGACGACGATGACCTGAAAAACAGCTGTAAAAGATCCTCATTCCTGACAACAATGGAAATATAAACAGTTTCAGAAAGGGAGGAGGAAACCAGCATACCTGACACCCGGAATGCAAACGGCTAGCCACCCCGTCCTCCCGCCGCCCGCCCGCCCGCCCGCCCAGCTCAGTGTCGGCGGAAAAGTTGGGTCTGTTTCCGATAATTACACGTGTTTGAGAACCCTAAACAAAGGAAGGGCAAGCTCGGGCTGGGGAAATGATAATCAATGGTCCCGCTTGATGCCTCTCCCCCTGGGCCCTAATCAGGCCTAGCCTGGGCTTTCCAGCAATGCCTCACAAAAGGGCCTTTGATCAGAACCGCTGCCCGCTAATGAATCACACAATGAAGAATATGTCCTCATTAAAGCGCTGAAGCTACTCTCCTCCTCCTCCTCCTCCTCCTCCTCCTCCCTCCTCCTCCTCCATCTCCACCGTGTGTGTGCGTGTGCGCGCGCATGTTATCCTGTGTGCTCGGTATGTCTGTATTTTCTTTAATAGGACGTCTGTGAAAGAGAAACGTTATTTTATGTCTATCAGAGTATGGTTGCTTTCAGCTTCCACCAAATTACATGTTATTGTCAATCGATCAGGATGACTAACAACAAAAGAACATCTCAACTCTAAAAAGACGTTCGCAGAAAATGAGAAAAACTTTTAAATGAAACTGCACTGGACTCGTTTCACCAAAATGGTGTTTTGGATTGCAGGAACCACATGAAAAAGTATGGTGCATGTCAAGCGACGGCACGTAGCTGACCCTCGCAGTGCTTATTTTACAAATGCTCATACTTAGCTTCCAATCAAAACACATTTCCTCAAGTTTAATTTAGTGAAGAAACCACCACAGCTGCTTCTTAATGCATTCAAATAAGACACCACGCTTCTGGAGAAGTCCCAGATCTGCAGCAATGCTGCGCGTTTCATGGACAATGAGTTTCATAAAGGATTTGTGGGACAGCTTAGGATTGCAATGACAATGAAGCCCCACTAGTGTGTACACACACACACACACACACACACACACACACCCACCCCCCACACCCGCACACACACCCACACACACCCCACACACACACACACACACACACCCACACACCCCCACACACACACACACACACACACACACACACACACACACACACACACAGCATTAATTATGCAACGGATTCATTCAGTTGCCATATTTCCTGCAGACCAGGCCTCAGTGCCAGGCTTTCTGATGGAGACTGGTAAGATGCAAATGAGGCCGTGCTGCGCATCGCTCTGCGTGGGGTTCCGCATCCTGCAGGAACGTGCCGTTTCCCAGGTACGGCACGCTTCCCAGAGGATGCTGCTCAGCTCCAGCTCAACGGAAAACATCCAGGTGTACGTTTTTCAGAACTGTCAGAGTCTGGAATATCAGATGAGGTGTGTGTGGGAGGAGGTGATGGGGACAAGGTGAAGGCATTAAGAGGCTGGTTCAGAGATTAGATATTACCTCAGCCGGAGATGAAATAACGTCACCTGGTGCAGTCCAGTGCCGGTTCATTGCCATTCCAGCCTTAAGCCCAGCGATTTCCCATTTTCCTCATGGCAATGCTACAGTGTCTTTTCCAACAACGGCTAAAATATTCAGCAGTTGCACACATATGCTGAAACATAAATATATTTATATTTCATATTTACATATTTATGTATTATACATCCATGCCAATATCATGGAGAAGTTGAGTCTGCATTTTTGAACTTGCAATCACAATGTGTGACTGTGTTCACGTGTGTGTGTGTGTGCGCGTGCACACGCACGTGTGTGTTTTCCATTTAATCCTTACATTCACCTGCATTACTGGTAGATCATGACCTCTGCCCTCCTCAGAAAGTGAGTCGTCTGAAACATGGAATTTGTCTTAATTAGGGTAAAGGGTTCGCAGACAGGCATCATTGTGGTTAATCCCCTTAGTGTGTACTGCAGGGAGATGGATTCCCGTGACCCCTGACCCCCCCAACATTCATCACGGAACGGGCTCCCCACTATCAAATTTATCTTCATTGCTGTGAGGTGACTAAGGAGGACTCTGCCGAAATTCATCAACATCACCCGACGTTTCAGTGTTCAGTGGAGGGAGGAAGAGATGGTAAAACGGGATCGGGCCACAGCTCATTGGTGAACTTTATTTTATTTTTTATTTTTTTTTGTACCTGCAATGAAATTCATCAGCGCAGCCAGTTAGGGTGTTGAGCATGAATATGAACAGGAAATGAGAAAATGGCATCTGTTTGGTCACCTTTGAGCCCTACAAGGCCGATGGAATATAGGTGGACGCTTTGCATGATTTCTATTGAGAGTAGTGGGAGCCAAATTTTTTGGTTGGCCTGACCTCTGACCCCTACAAAATCTTTACATTGACCTTTCGTTATGGCAAATCAATTGACACTGTTTTGTGCTACATTAAACGATACCTGCCAGCACAGTCATTCAATAAATAGCAAATGAATGTGCTGATGTTCTGACTACAGGCTGACATTATAGAAAAGATACACAATACATATATAGATTTTTTCATCAATAAATAACTTCAAACAGCATGAAGCATTGTTATCCAGAACACTGATGCTTGTCACCAATGAAAAAAATCAGAGAGAAGACATTATTCAGATTGCTGTCATTCAGGGTCAGTCAACGGCATTCTCCGGATACTACAGATAGTGAACAAAAAGTGCCCTTAATTAGTCCCCTAATAGAGTGTTGGGCCACCATGGCAAAGATTCTAGAGGCATCTGAAATTCAACAGGTGGAATAACGGCACCGCTCTTCCCTGATACAGTCACTCAGGTAATGAAAGTGGAGAACACCATCTCAAGCATCTTTACAGAATATACCCCATAAATTCTCAATTGATTTCATATCCAGAGTCTCATTTATCAAGCTCTGAGCAAACTTCATCTCCAAATTTAAGCACTCAAATTTCATAATCCTGCCCACGCTTGAAAAATTTTGTATTTATATTGATGTTGCGCATGCCACATATACGCTGGGTTCCCAATAATTAATCACACTTAGCCCATAAATGTTTGCGCACGCTTAACTTCCGTGCTTGGTGAAAGGCCTTAATTAGCCTTACAACGCCAGGTCACTCATGAGACACTCATCATCATGTTCGGTGTGAACGCCAAATTACCTGTATCTGCTAATGGTGATTTTCACAAAAAGCATCATTTTGAACGTCTCTGATCTAACTGAATCTAACCATGTGTTGTAGTGACATCTGCTGAAATTAAGATGCCCCGTTTAATGTGTTTTAAAACTGTGTAATCGCGTAAGGATGGAAATCATCCATTCTATTGCTTGAATAAAGAGAAAAAAGTCAATTTCTGTTCTCTTTAACAACTGTAGTGAATGCCCACTCCAGTCAAACTCACCACCTGATTCTACTACAAGAAACACTCCTGACTGCCTTGAAGCATTTTAACAGGGAAACTTAATTTGTCACCAGGGGTCTTTAACACTGTTAATATAAACTGGTTTTGGTCCTTCTCAAATCATTGGGTTTTACAGTGAACCATTTAAGTGAAGATCAACACTGGCCTAGCCGTCGAAAGGTATGAGTGTATCCAAACTATATGAGGTAAATGTGCCTCACACTTGCATAACCAGACCCTTTAATTGTTGGAACTCTGCTTTGTTCCTGGTTTTTGTTCACCACCTGTACTTATTCATTATTTAAAATACTTAACCAAATTAGCCAATCAAACTTGAGCAAATTGCTCTGAGTCACTGAAAGCATTTTTGTTGCTCAGGACAAAGGAATAATAATATGGTAAAAATTATGGTAGCATGGGATGTTAACTTGCAATTACAGGAACTTCCCACACAGCGTATGACTAATTACACAGAAACAAAGACCAAACTAACAATTACACTGAAATTAAATGGTACCAATGCTGTAAGAGGCCATTGAATTATTTTACAGTAGCTGTTTGCTTTAAAGTGATATATGCACAAATCAGAACAATTCCATTTGGGTGTCATTCTGTAGGCAAATCTTCATTCACTATACTTTGATGGACTGTGACTAAGACAATGATGATTATCACCATCTAGTGGTGAAGTTAGGTACTGCTGTGCATTGCTGAGGGAGCCATTCAGTCGGTTGGTGAAGGAAAAGCCTATTTTCTTGGGTCACTTCATTTCGGGCACAGCCAAAGATCAGAACCTCCCTAAAAATGAATGTTATAAATTCAAGATTCATGATTAAAAAGAGAAAAGTCCCCCTCTCCTCCCCCTTTCTCCTCACTCCTCCAGCCGCCTCCCCTGACAGAGCGGTCTCTGGACGGCCGTGAATTTGCTCTAATATGTACAACAGCGGGGACAAATGGCCACTGATCCGTGAGAGAGGGCCGGCCTCCCCCACCACCCACCTCCAGTGAAAGGTGCCCCTGTGTATTTACAGTCACATAAAAGACCTCACAGACTTCTTTGTACACATGTACTGTGGAGCTGAGCACCGACTCCAGGCTGTTCAGTTTCCTCTTTCATTCTTTAGCTTCCCCCACCACCACCACCACCCACAGCATGCAAGACTGCAGGAGCAGTCAAAGGTATCCTGCCTCATTATATGGCTGCACTCCTTTTGTCTGGGCTTCGCCCCCCCCACTTCCATTCAGAGCAGTTCATTCCTCGCTTCCTCCCATTGCTAGGCTACCAGACTGTGTCTCCCTAATCGTTCATCATAAAAGACTCCACTCGTTTTCTCCAAGCTTTAGTCACGACTCACGGGACCCGCAGGAAGCACAGGGGCCCACCAGGGTTTCATCCACCAATCACAGCTACCACTGCTAGCGACATATGTTAATCCACCAATCACAGATACCACTGCTAGCAACATATGTTATTCCACCAATCACAGATACCACTGCTAGCGACATATGTTAATCCACCAATCATAGATACCACTGCTAGCGACATATGTTAAAAAGAGTACACACATTATTCATCTTTCAGCAGAGGTTTGTTGTAACAGGTATTCGGTAGGTGTACTCAATGTAACCTTCACAGAGATTTTAATTTGAGAATTTTTACTTAACAATACTTTCATTCAAGTTTGTGCTGAGGGATTTGTTTTACTCTGTTGAATAACTGTTGAACAGTTCTCTTCTGTTACATTCTGTATTTCTGGTTAACTGGCTGTACTTGTGCCTAAACTCAATGATTCATACCAGTAGTATGACAGTGATGTCTACCTTTAAACCAACCCTGCATGCAGTTTTAGCTCTTCTAAACCAATTATACCACATATTGTTGTCTTAAGAAAAGATCTAGCCTAAAAAACATCATTTTGAATAACTCAGATAATCATAAGAAGCTCAATTTAATACAAATAACTTCTTTCTTCAGGAGTTTTTTTTTTTGTTTCTGCCTGAGAAGTCAGTCTTTAAAATGCATACTTTTTTTAAACTTCTCAGCTCACACTTGTGTTTTAGTCAATTGTCTATTTTGTAGCTCTGACATTACATTACAGTAATTTAGCTGATGCTTTAATGCAAAGCAACTTGCAGTTGATTGGGCTAACCAGGGGCCAATCCCCCCTGGGAGCAATGTGGGGTTAAGGGCCTTGCTCAAGGGCCCAACAGCAATGGTGTTCTTGCTGTGGTTGGGGCCACCAACCTCAGGGGTCCCAGTCATGTACCTTAGCAACTAGACTATAGTGGGCTGCCCCCATGCAATGTTTGAGGGTTCTGTTCTTCTAGAATGTTCTACACAGATCTTGATCTGTGCTGAATAGTCTCAGAGATGGGTTTTTTCTGAATGTGCGATTGTATATAGGACAGCTGTACTTCATCCCATTAGTAATTCACCTAGATGGTCACGCTATCTGAGGGAACTGGTGCTGCATTACAACAAAACAAAATACCGTGCGTGTTTTTGTGCTCTCTGCAGCCCCCAAAAAAAAAAAAAAAACACAAGTGAGTGCATATGAAAATGTCACTCAAAACACTGCGATAGCAGGAACTTGTGTTTATGACAGTTGTAGTAACATCTCACTCAGTCTGCTTGTAGGCTCTGGGATGCATCGCAAAATTCAAAATTAAAAAAAAAAAAAAAAAAAAAAAACCTCAACAACAAGGGGAAAGGAAAGGCTTTCTGCATATTTCCAGAGTGCTGAATGAAGCCGATTTTAACATGGAGATTTGAGTCAAAACAGCCTGGTCTGTTGACTGATGTATTATTCAAAGGTTGTGAGGAAGGTTGCTCTGGTCTGTTTTATGCCTCTGATGCCAGACACAACACTGTCAGGAAAAAAAACATCTTAAAAGCCCAGAGGAACAGCACTGCTGACAAATAAAACATCACAGTAGCCTTTTAGACGCTGCATTTGCTATAACCATACAGAGTGGCAGGGGGAACCACCAAATATTTATAATGTCCGTGAAAATGCAACATGTAGGATGAATACATTATACCCAAGTATGCTTCTCCATCAGTTGAACAGGACCAATAATTAATATGCTATGATTCTACATGCTACATAGCTACCCTTGCCGTATGATTCACTGTGCTGGTGAGAGGATTTACTGCCATACACAGCCAGAAATTAATTTTGTTGTTTGTTTCACACAAAAATGGGATATTCTGAAACTATTGCAAAAATACCTTGCAGTTCAATTGTTGGCTGCATTTGCAATGCAGCATGTTAATGCAAGATCACAGGGGCATTTAAAATGCAAAGAGAGCAAGCACTGGATATTTATAAATTCAGATACCCCGAAATACACTGAACCTTGCAACTAGTAAGTGGCAGCTATTTATTTTATATCTGAGCATGTTAATCATTTCCATGTAATGGTGTATTCTTCACCGTTCAGCATATAGATTTGCATATTCTGCTGTTCCGTCTCTTTGATGACTAAAACTTACAAGGAAATGATAACTGTCTCTTGTCATTAAACAAGTACTTTTTTGATTATGTACTTATTTTTTTTATTCACCAACACTAGTGTCAGACAGGAAAGTCAAATTAAAGGTGAAAGTAACCACAAATTACAATTTTATTTGATAATGAAGGTGCTCTTCTATTCCGAAGCACACACCTATGCGCGATTCTTCATGAAAACTGAGACTTACAGTTCTTTTCATTGAACCATCAGTACAGCAAATCTTGAACTGCTAAGGCTACGCAGGGCCTCTCATAGGGTGACTCGCAGTGAAGAGTGTACCAGTCTCATCGCTCTCTAGTGGCCCCTCCTGGCCAGCCAGATGTCTGCAAGTGCAAGAACTGAGTACATGTTGATTTTCTGATCCTCCTACAGCATCGACAGTATGTAATTGGTGACATGGGCAGTGTAGAAAGCAGCAAGGGACAGATATCAAATGAATCTGAGGAAAAATGAGTATTCAGCTTCCCCCTCCGGAGTCAGTGGGAGATGGCAGCGGCGGTGGGCTGAGAAGTTTGTGGGGGGCTCAGAGTGGGGAAAAAGGGCTGGATACAGATGTTTAATATCCACATTTCCCTCTAACTGTAGAATACCCTCATGCTTCTCTCATGATGAGCTACAGAGTAGAGGCAGAGTAAGAACTTGGATGGGCATAACTACTTGGCCAAAGTGTGAGACAAAACAGCACACAGAAAGATTTGGGATTTGGCCATTTCCTCTCCTCTGTGTTACTGATTGAATACAATGGTAAAGCACTGGGTTAATGATTTTATCCTCTGTGTGTGGAAGCCCAAAGCTGTTGATATAGAATCGGTGTGATTTATAGCACATGGGCTTTTCAGGGTGAGAACAATGGAGAATCTTCTGCTAGACCAGGAGGAAAGGTCATTTATTACGAGCCTGGTGTCCGATCCTCTCTGTGCCAAAGCCCATCAGCCTGCTGGGAAGGGAAACTCCAAAGGGGATTTACTAAGAGAATATAGAAAAATGTACAAATCAGGTACCGCGCTTCCTCCTCTCCTTCAACTGCATGTCACTCTACATCAGAAAATAGCACACTTTTTAAGGGAAAGAAGTTTCTCAAGTAAGTAGTAGTAATAAGTAATGCATAGGAAGGTAATGCAATAAAAATAATTATTTTTTGCATTTATTTGGACATTAATACATAAACTTATTCCCCACTGTTGCTGAAAACAGTCAAATTGGAGTTGGGTTCTGCGGTTCCGCCTCATTGGCTGACTGTTGCCTTCCAAGGTTGCGTGGTGATAGTCTTTTATGACATCACAACAATCCTCCCTCAGGCTTCACACTCACTGTCTGACCGTTTATCCTTCTGCCCAGTCCTTATCCCGGTTCACAGCTTTCCATTTCTATGAAATGGACACACATATATCTTTCTGACATTTGGACTTACAGTCTATAACATATTGCTTTGGAGAGTGCAAAACAGTATTTTTCATGGTTGTCAGATACAAGTAAAGGTAATTCTCACAGCGTGTGTTGACATCAGTTCATTAGTTACATCAGAGCATGTTTGTGATATGCCAAATACATTCATCATTCATTCATATGAAATTCCACCTCAGAGCTCACTGCATTCAGGAACACTAGGCAGTGAAAAGCATGTTTTGTGTCATAAAGTACGTTTTCAGTTGGATTTAACAATCTGCAGCCCTTAAACCCATTGCTCAGTAAACAGCCTCCAGACCATGGGCTTCCCATCTCGTTTGAGATCCCAGTGCCAGTGTCCGCACCGGCTGAGCCGCTAACTACCTGATTCCATTAGATCCATTCTAACGGAGTTTCCTGTCGCCTCTGACCCGTCGGTGAGATGTGGAGACGCTGATGTGCTCAGAAGGCCTGTCCACTCCTCCACGCTGAAGCTGTCAGCTGCTTTCTCAAGTCATTACATTTCCTCAGGGGTCACTATGTCTGACCACACGTGCCACGTTCAATACGCTCCCCTGCGACACTTCAATATGCTCCCCCGCACCACCACCAACATGCTGCACCACAACGGGTCTGACATCACACACGCACGCTGCAGATACACTCATGTGTAAACAAACTACACGCACTACACAGACATACACTCACGTATATACAGACACACACACACTCAAAATTGCACTTTCATAAACATGCATGCGCACACACAGATGCACCTATATTCACACTCACACACTACACAGATATACACTCATGTATACACACACACACAAAATCGCACACGTGTACTCATGCACACGCACAAACACACACACCTATATTCTCACACACACAAACACACATTTACTACACTGATACGCTTTTGTACACACACATGCTCAGCATCACACTCTCATACACACACCTGCACTCACAGGCACACATATACACACACCTATACTGAGACACACAGACACACACGCATGCACACCTATATTCACACTCGCTCACACCTGTACTCACACACAGACACACACAACTATAATGACACACATACACACACACACCTATAGTAACACACACACACACTCACACACCCTGTGGTGTCAGATTAGTGCTGATAATGGGGCTGAGACAGATTTTTGGTACCTAGCACGCCCCGCCATCTGGTTCACCACGTGACGCAGTGCCATCCTCCTCCGGGCCGTGAAACCAAACCAAACAAAGGTATGAAACAAGGGACCTCGCCCTTCCACACAGTGAGCAACCGGAGCTAGACACACAGCACTTCCCTATGGCACATTACTACACTCACAGCTGCCATCTAATCACAAAGAAATAGTATATTACAGGACTACAAGCACCATTATAATAACCAGAATGACAGCCAAGGAAAGACAAGTATTTCCAACCAAAGCCAAACAGGACAGAGTAGAATGCGACAGTATTTATTATTAGTGAGTCTGGCACAGTTTCCAAAAATGTGTTACCTCCCAGGTAGTGTGTCCAGCTATGGCAGTAGGTGCAGTGGCACCATCCATAATGAAATCCAGACCGTGCCAGCACTGGCTGCAGCGAGGAGGCACACAGGGTGAAGCGTGCTTGGCTGTTGTGCCAGCCTGGCAGTGCCACTTTCAGTCGGCAGGTTCTGCCTGGCGCATCACGCAAGAGAGACTCATCCATATCCGGCAAAAACATAAATAAAATAAAAATAAAAATAATAACAATAACAATAACTCTTCCTCCAGCAGTTCCTGTGGCCCGACTGCGCCAGCTGCGCATGAAGGATGCTCCTCCATGGCAACAACTGCGCAGCTCTGCGGGAGGACGGCAGAAGTAAGAGGCAGCAGCTGGCAGCGCACGCTTTGGAGGACACATGAGCCGAACTGCGCTCTGCCAAACCGGCGCAGCATGCTGTGGTGATGAACCGGGCCTATAAAAAAACCCTGAGCATTCCAATATGGGAGGAAAACTGGCACAATCGCAGAAAAAACCCCTTAACCTTCGCCAAATATATACAATAACCTGAGGTGCCAGGGATGGAGAAGGAGGGGGAGAGAAACGAGTCTGAGCGTTTATGCGTTCGCGTGAGATTAGCGGACAGGGGACCGTTGATATCGCCCCAATTAAAATGTTTAATCAAATGACTATAACTTTCTGGCTTCCCTGCCCTCAGGACCATAAACCTGATTGGTTTTTCATTAATGAGTTTATTCTTTTTTAGTGAGTAGCTTTTGTTTGTGCTTCAGTTTCAGCGCTCAAGTCCCCCACCCCCTCCCCCACCCCACAGAGCTATGCGCACCTATACTCATCAGAATTACAGTGCAGGAAATAATCATTGAACTCTGTTTTGCAAAGGTCAGCTGTTAGATAATGCATCACAGAGGAAGCACCAAGCATGAGGAGAGAGAGAAAATCTCCTCCTGTAGACTGAAGGTGCCATCTGTCAGTGTAGAGGGGTGGCAGTAGTTGATTTGATGAATTCCTGGGCTGCCATGCACTGAAAATGATAAACAGCCATAAGGAGTGTGCCCTTTCACTAATAGCACAAGCAGTCGTTAGAGTCACAACTGGGCTCTTTTACCTCCATTAATGAGAGAAACGGAGTAATGAAGTGAGCCCACTCGGTCTTCCCACGTTTCCCGTCCGTTTGAAAATGTTAAAGTCACATTTGAACCTCCGTGTAAAACCTCCGACACATGTCAACTCGCACGTGGGCTACAGCCTCCTACGCAGCTTCTGTTACCGGCACAACCCAGAGCGGTCCAACACACGTTCTCTCACACACACACACACACACACACACATGCACGCACGCACACACACAAACGCACGCACACACTCCAATGCCCTGTCAAGCTATTCCTGCATTACTGGATTCTCCAGTGACACACATGACATCACAGTGGCCAAGGCAACGGTCACCATCTAAGTGTACAGGTCCACATCCCAGAGCCTCAGCTGCACATTGTGTACAAATAAAACCTCCTCGCCACTGAGAACCAACTAAACGACTCTACTCTCAAAATGCAACTGCAAAACAAAGCCAAACTGTTTCATCAGCACCCCTCCCCTCCTCCTCCCCACACCGGTTTCCACACATTTCACTTCGAGGGGTTTTGTACTTCGCAAATGTTGAAAGTATTCTCCGAGCAGCCTACCTGAGCCTCTCTTGGACACGACCTTCAAGCTCCTGGTGACCGCAGTGTAGAGGAGGATCAGGAGAACGATGGGAGCTTTCATCTTTCGCCTGTCCTCAGGTTCCTGTGGGCCAGGGGCAGAAGACACATGGGTCAAGCCACGAAGAGGGGGACAGCAACAGAGTCCATGCATACATTTGGATTTCTATTTCTGAGACATGGAATGCATGAAGCAGAAACACACTGTCTATCTCAGAACCTCTTTACACAAGCTTTTCATGGCAGTAAATTAAAAGAAAATGTGCAACCGCTATATTATTTCTGATATCAAAGAACATTTCATTGTTGTTGTCAGCCATGTCTTTAATCATCGTTTGTTTTCTAATTGCCATCTGCATTGTTTTTTGTGACTCCAGCATTCTTACATAATTATATCAGCTCAGTTTCCTTACAGAAGTGCTCTAGGTGGGTTTTCAAACTCTTTAAACCACTGACACACTAGCTCAATCTGATTCAATCAAGGCAAAGATTTGTTGAATCAGGTTTTCAGGTGCCTGACCAGAATTAAAGCATTCAGAGTATCGCAGCAAAAGAGAAGGGTAACCTTTCATCACACCGGTTGCCATAAGGAAGCAGGAATTATGTGGTTTCACACAAACATGAATTTGTTGTGATAAAATTCTTGGGAGGTTGTGCATAATGGAATTTCCTGGTGTTCAGCGCAATATGCAAGACCTGAATTACATGCTCTTATATGGTATAAGAAAAAGAAATCATTTTCCCCAATATGAAAAAACTTCTGATTAAATAGCAATGCAACAGTTCTATTAAAAAAAAAAAAAAAAAAAAACCTATTAGGGAACAACATGTACAGAAAAATCCAGTGTGAGTAAAAAGAAGTGATACCTTAGATTGAAAGATTGATATTTTAAGGTTCTTATCCCAGTACTGCAATTAAATAGGATGCAATGAATTCTGAAAAAAAAAAAAAAAAAGATGTGTGTGCGTGCCAACCTTAAAGATTTTTATATTGAACAAGAACATGTTACAGAGACTAATAACTATAATCACAATAAAGATACATTATTGCTGTTCATTAAACTTCATAAGATGGTGAGGAATCGATGGGAATATTGCTGAAGCTGCACTGCTTCACATCCATGTTCATTAAAAATGAGAACCCAGGTGGGGGTCCAATCCACCTCCCTGACCCTCATGGAGATTGCAGATTCCAGCCGCGATTCGGCGCCCTTAATAGATGGGACGGAATGATTGCGGCCAATCAGTCGATCATCCGAATCCGTCATGGCGTAATGAGCTCATGCTTCTTTATCTCGATGAAGAATAACGAGCGAAAAAACGGAATCGCTCGCCGTGCATTACAACTGCAGGGGATTACGGAACTGCATTTCCATTCGCCCCACAGCTAAACTCCAAAGGCACCAACTACAGCTCAGCTTCCACTACTGCAACCAAATATGGTACAGCGGAACTACACAAAAAGCAATAAAACTTAAAACTAAACACTTAAATGGACCAACAACCCTTTTGATTTTGTGCATTAAGAACCACTGAAGAAAATACTCAAGAAAAAATATTTCATCTGGTGAACTTAATTAGCCCTGGTTAAATAAGAGTGTGTTCTTAGACTTTAAAATAAATGCAAGTATTAGCACCCCCACCCCAGCCATCAACAGAGTTAATTATGGGGGTTGTAGGACTTTGTGAATCTATACAGGTATGTGTAAAACTCCTCACTATTTAACTATACAGGGGATTTACTAAGGAGTCCACCAGTTTCTCCTGTGCCCCCATTTTAAAACCATCCCAGCATATCGGAATTCCAGCTCACCTGAACATTGTCAGAATACTCTGAGAACGAGCCTCATGGTTATCTCCCACAATGCACTGCAAAAGCATTAAGGCACCATCATCCCGTAGTATTGATGTAATGATGTCTTCTGACGCATCGGAATTCACGCCATGCGTCAATGACTCATGACTCCAGCAATGCTAAATGAATCAGGGCCCATATTCCAACTCATTATACAGGGATTCACTACATGGAACGAGTAAATCAGTTTGACACACTGCCCACAGCTTGCAGCTGATTATGAGTGCAACTTGAGATGATTGAATGTTGATTGAATCAAGAGCCCCTCTCCCATTGGAACGTGCAATTCCATGTCACAGAATATGCAACAGACACATTATTGTGGGTGTGTAGAAGGGGAGGGTGGGTTTTGTTATTGTTTTATTTTAAGTACTTAGGGATGGGTCATTACCATGACAACAGGGGACAACCGACATGAAGCGAGGCCCTCACGCAGGACCCAGTGAGAAAACAAGGCAAACAGAATGTGAACAGCAGAATGAGTTCATATAGGCCAATCCGAATTTCAATAACAAAAAAAAAAAAAAAACCCATACAGATAAAACTCAGATTACACTATTGAACCAGAAAGGATAAGACCATGACCTCTGTCAAAAGAAAAAACAGATCATTGCTTTGAGACAGGGAATACAAACCGCTCTGTCTAGTCACATGTATGCAAGATTAGCATTTTCAATGAAACCATGACACACAATACCTGCTTTTACAAAACATTCATGGCCAAGCAATGAAATCACTTTTTTCCTGTTTCTCTAGACTTTCTTCTAGGAATGCGTTTCAACTGCCAAGAGCGGCTGGCAACGCAAGAAGCAAGGGCTCTGGATTCACTGTACTGCAGTAGGCTTTCACAATGGGCCTGTGATGAGCTAATCAATTTGTTTAAAAAAATCCTGCAATCGGCTTTGGTTTTCCTTCATCAGGTTTATTATTGTATGCCCGCATTACTGATGAGGATGAGATGCTTGGTGTAGCAGAAGGTTGTGTTTTTCAAGCCGAGTACACATGCTATTAGAGCGTCAGGCTACTTTAACTTCATAACTCTCCGCGAAAGCATGAAATGAAATTAAGGTTGCTTTCAGGTTAAACGTCAAAGGTTCTTCGGCATGGCCGCTCTCCCCAGAAATCCTCCGCGGTGAGAGAGACGCCAGTCGGGAGACATCAGTCGCTCATCGCACATAACTGCCAGAAGAATTAAAAGCAAAAGAAACCACCATCTCCTTACATGGAAAACTAATTCGCCGAAAAGAAAAGCTGTCAGTTCCATTGCTCTCTGTTCACTGCGATGTAGAAAAAAAAAAAAAACGTAACTTTAACATTTAAGCCTGACAAAGATGCTGCGCGTCTCGTGAAAGGGGGGCCTTGTTAAGCCGGAGCAAGCCTTGCAGAACCGCGGTGGAGCCGGTCCCGTCTGGGCCTCTGTCAGGATGACATCACTGCCGCCTCACAAAGAGAGGGCCCATTGTGTGTCCGCCTCCCTCTCTAGCGGCGTCCCAGCATTCTCCGCTCCTACTCTTCTGCAACCCCTGAGAAAACGCTGTCATTTTAATTAGCTTTCCCTCTCACGAAGTACAAACATTTCCACAAAAGCCATTCTGGATGTGCTTCCTCTTTCATACGCGAGCCAAAGATAAGGATGATTAAATGGTTGTTAAATTTGGATCACAGACCTTTAACAATTGTAGAGGCTACACAATGAGGAGCACAAATCCCCTCCTAATGGTGAAACCCCAGCTCCAATTATGTTGAGAAGTCCATAGTTTTTATGCACCTCAAGGTTTTAGATAAAACCTGGCGCTCATTCACACGTGCATGTGTAATTCCTCTGTTCTCCTAACTCTTAGAACAACACCTGCCGTAGTTTTCATGCTCCAATCCTGGCTGCGAAGCCGGAATAAACACCAGAGTAGGGAGTGCACTGTACTTAAGCTTGAATGTAGCGCCCACATTGCAAGCGTTAATTAACTGAGATGGATCCAACCTGAGGAAAAATGAAAACGCTCAGAATCACCAATAATACTCAGGTAAGTCCATGATTCTGCATTTCATTTTGGTTTAGCCGGGGTCATTCGTTTGTTTCCTGGGAAACGCAGGTCATGAAGGTGATTGTAAAATGTGCCCAGCAGAGAACAAAGGGATGGTAACAGGGGACCACTGCACAGAATTTTAGGTAAAACAGTAAATCACAAACGCGCTTTAAAAATTGCACAATCAGTGAAGACGAGTCACATGTTCTATCCCAGAAAAGCATATCTCCCTGTGTATTGTTTATAACTTTAATTGGGCTGGTGGATAGCTACACCATGGCTACAACTACCTGCGTATCCAAGCAGTTCCATGCAAGCTGATGAAGAAACGGCAGAAGCAGTGAGGAGATAATTTGCTTTATGGCGGCAGGAGCAGGTGCACATCAGGTGATAGGCCGCAGCGTAGCGCACTTCCCCTGCTCCGGCGGCCCGTGACGGCCACAAACACCCAATCCGCTGATTGACTATAACCATAAAATTAGGAGTGCGTGGCACAATCTCATGCCGTCACATGGAGAGGAAGAACAGCTGAATTTATCACCGTCCCCTTGTTTTCTGGTTGTTTTCTCCCCTCCCCACTAGCGTTGCCTTGTTTGGCAGTCTTTTTTCCATCTTTCATTATATTTTTTATCCTATGAATTTGATAAAATTCAATAACTATCAGAATCCGCAGCTGTGTGAAAGTGCGTGTATGTGTGTGTGTGAGAGCATGCATGTTAGTGTGTCTATGTGTGTGGGCATGCAAGAATTTGTGAGCCTGTCTGTGTGCGTTTGTGTGTTTTGCTTGTGCATTGCTGTGAATGTGTGTTGCATGTGTGTGCATGCTAGCATTTGTGCACTGTATGTGTGTGTCTAAACACCTGCCTTTGTATCAATACGCATGTGTGCGTATGTGTGTGTTTGTACGGACAAGCATTTTTGCACCACCTGCATACAGGTGTGGCATGCGTGAATGTATGCTTGCTTGTGTGTGTGTGTGTGTGTGTCTGCATAAGAGTATGTGCTTGTTAGTGTGTGACTGTGATGTGTAGATGTGTGTGTGAGTGAGTGAGTGTGTTAGGGGTTAAATCCTAACCCCTCCCCCCAGCACCTTCAGTAGAAACAGGCTGAAAAATTGATTTGCCTGCTGCCTTTCCTGGTTATTAAAATTTCTATTTGCCAGAAAAGGGCGACTGTAAGCCTCCTCACCTTCCACACACACGCACGCACGCACACACTAACAAACACAAGCACACACAAACACACACACGCACCTCTTCAAAATGAATAATTCAGTTTCATATTTGATCCAACATGGCACAGATATACTGTGTGAGTATGCCCATGTGTGGATGTGTACATGTACGCGTGTGTGTGTGTGTGTGTGTGTGTGAGAACTAAGCACAATGAGAATGTGTCACATTTGTATCTGGCATAGGTCTACAGAACTTAAATTACTTCATTATAGGTGCACACCTGAATTTCAGACAGTGTCATACATTCAACAACAAAAAAAGCCCAAATTACACAGCATTACATGCTGAATATCTATGAAAGTATACTGGAGACATGTGGAATGCCATTTTAATTAAACTAATGTGTGATCAAAAATATGAGCAAACTCGAGATGATCAGCTGCTTTTTGGTTACAGGCCCATCTGAATTTGAACTAAAACCTTTCAGATATGCACAAAATACACTTTGGCAAAGATACATTTCTCTATATGACAACCCCGATAAAATCCTAAACACGACAATCAGTGCAGATCGGTCATCGGGTTGTTCTGCAGTGTGAAATGCCATCAGGTTCCTCACAAATAGCATCTGTGTTATTTAATGTGAAACTGAAATTACCTGACAATATGTAATGCTCCAAAATGACATGAGTCACATTTAATGAAGTGAGGCAGTTTTGAAATGGCCCTTATTCAGTAGCTTTATCAATGCAGTACATGCTGCTACACCAGCAGAGCTTGTGCGCTAAATGTACATTTCAAACATATAACATTTCTTTGATGTCATGATTCTAATTGTGCTGGCAACGCAAGAGCAATACTCGCAGGCCCAGGTACAGAAAAAAGTTAGTAGATAAGCAGAGTTATTCCAGGTATTAAGGACAAAGCTACTTCATCTTGGAGACTGAAAATTGAATACAAATTGAATACTGAAAGGGAGTCAAAATGCAGCATCCTGGTACCTTCAGAGAAGATGCCAATGAACATGTTCCACCCACTATATAGATTTAGGAAAAAAAAACATTCTGAAAGCATCAGGAGATATGCAACTCAATATTTATGTCAGTACATTTTACATATACAAAGATTGTTCTCCATTTTTCACAGAAAAAAAAATGATCAAAAAAAGCTAAATAATTCTGAGCTCATGGAAACACATATAATGAGCACAGAACTTTTGTAAAGAGAATTGGAATAAACACAGCTCTGGGATTCTAGAACACCGTTAAAAACATAATGCAAAGGCTGAAGGCTGAGGTAAAAGGCACAAACATGACATAATTCCAGGCTAGCATGTCTACACGGGGAGCAAAGTCTCCCCCATCATTTTGGCAAAAAAACCCTCTCTCACATCATGCATATAAAGGAGATTTTAATTTTAATTTCAGAGATTAATTTGAAGAGGAGAGAGAAAGAGAGGAGAGAGAAACAGAAGGAGCAGGGAGGGAGAAAAAAAAAGGGAATGAGAGGAGAATCTTCATTCTGTCACTGAGCTCCCCAATGCCTAACACCTACACTGTGCAATTTTAACACGGTTTACCTTACTTCATGACCTTCTGTACCACTTCAAGATCATGAGCTGTGGATTTGGACTTCTCGGCTCCAGACTGAATGGCCACAACATGCCCTGGTGTCACAAGGCCAATAGTTGCCTTTCTAAATTCCTGGCCAGTGCTAGGCAATACTCTGCACTACAGAATGTAAGAAAGTGCTCCCTCTCCAACAAGTATTGTTATAAAATTAGGGAGGAGCTACAATACAACAAGTCCAATAGCCAATAGGAGCCAAGGACAAATTATAAGCTGACCAATGGAAACAGCAGGTGCCAAGAGAGAATCCACTTGGCCTACACAGCATACAGACCCAGTTCTGGGCAGGGAAAGCACGGTCTGTCTGTTTGACATCGGGGGTGCCGAGCTGCATCGTGACCACACAAAGGAAGGCGAGGGCTGTGAAGAACTTTAGCTGCCTATTAAATGAACAATAGCTTATGTTAAAGCTAAATTAGCCAGTCGTTAGTGTATGTGTGGAGCGGTCAATATCAGATAAAGAGGTACATCCTTACTAGTTCACACAAACATGGAGCAGCTGGACACACATTTGGACGTAGATGTCTGGTTTTATACCCAATGTATTTTAAAAGTGTACTTCAGGAGCAAAAAAAAAAAAAAAAAAGTGTGTGTGTGTGTGTGTGTGTGTGTGTGAGAGAGACAGTAGAACTAACTATATATATTTCCCCACATTTTACATGCACCATAAGAATCTCAAATATTCCTTAATGTCACTGAGTATTTACTGAAAAAAATTCAATTTCTACACAAACGATTTCCATATACATATACATGCAGAAATGTATGCAGAGTCACTTTTGATGTATTTGGGTTACTTCCATTATTAGGTGCCTGTTTGAAATGCAAAAGTGGCAAACATACATATGCATAACTAAAAGAAGAAAAAAATCATTTCCAGCCTAATCATTCTCTAAATTGGCAAGAGTATACAGCCGCATTCGTTTACTGCGAAAGCCTAAGTCTTTCAAACAGTGCACGTAGTTTACTGTCCTGATCGATGTCCTGATCCGCGCTAAGCGTTAGCTCGAACAGCCGGCGAGCAGGCAGCGGGTTGGTAGCCTGAGGGTATCAGAAGTTATAAAGTGCAAGCTCAGCATGGGGTTAGCTGTAACTAAACACATTTACCCACAATTCCTACAGAAATTAGAGGCTGTGGTCTGAGACAGCCACTACCCCAGTGCCCACCGCTTGACACAGGACATGATCAACTTATTTCCATTTAGCGGACACTCTTATCCAGAGCAACATACAAAAGTGCATGCAATCAGGTAGAACAAGCCCTAGTGTAGAGCTGCAACCTACATTAGAACTTCATAATATCCTTAATTGCCTTCAGTAGGTGTCACTGGAGAAAGTAGTTATTAGTTTGAGAGTGTAGTGCGAGGTATATGAATAGATGTTCAGAGCTAATGATCTCACAGCTCAGGATCCAAATCATATTTTTATTCTTAAGTTATACAGCCTCGTACAGAAGCACTATTTACGTTCGATGCATTGATCAGACATGGTAATCTGAAGGCACTTACACCTCTTACACTTTTATACACCACCTATTTATATATCTGGATATTTACTGAATCAATTTAGGTGATGCATCTCATTAAAAAGTACGATGGCAGTGCACTACCAGAGAATCAAACTTGTGTCCTCTGAGTTACAAGCCCAACTCCCTCACCACACACACACCGCTCTGCCATCAAAGCGTGTTTTTCCTGTTTCTTTTGCAGTTGTTTTGTGAGCTCCAACAAGCCTTCACAACTCACACGCAAGTGTAAGCAATGTCTCCCTCCCCAATCTGCTCCCACCACCCTTTCTATCCCCCTGGGGGCGTCTAACAGCAAAAACAAGGACAAATTGCATCTAAACATCTGCCAAATGTCTCCACCAGCTGGAGTAAGAGTTCCTTCCGAAGGGAGGAGTCATGCGGCGACTCAGTCGCGCAGAAGCCGATGAAAAAGTTTTATTGTGGAAGAACGATGCGCGCCGCTGGAGTTTGATAAAGCCCGCCGCAAACGTCCCGCCACGGAGGAGCGCCCAGCCTCCGGTTGGAGGAGGTTAACGAGCTACAGGACACGCCGTCCGTGAAGTTTCCCCATGAAGCGCCGCCCGGCTGATAATGAAGACTCACCATGAGAATAACCATTCACTGGAAGGATGGGGGGATGACTCAAAACCCCTCTGATGCAGACAAAGGAAGCATGTCCGTCCATGAGAGACGAACCAGAAGCGCGTTATTCTCTCCTGCTCAAGCCCTCTCTTAGAAGCGCTGTAGACTGTGACCAAAGCACTGGCACCAGCCTCAGGGCCATTGTGTTTGTCTTTTACCATCATCCGGTGAAAGAGACTTCTGTAAGGCCATCACCAACCTTATAACTTATTTACCTCTGTTAGTGGTGCAGAAGTGTTTGAAGCTGATGTATTCAACATGAACAGTCAGTCAATTTCTCCGTCTAGATGTGAAAGGGTAGCTATTCTGTGAATTCCCTCTATGACAATCCATCTTTAGAGCAGTCATGGAGCCTCAGATTGTCCTTTGAAAAATAGCCAACGTCACTACTCTGACAATTCAGTCCTCATGTGTCTATTTACAAAATGCTAATGCTAAACAGGCACAGAGCCTAAGTGTGCGCACCGAGTATGTATAAAACACTAACCTGACATGTTCACTCATCCCAGGTTAGCACAAACTCAGAAAATAATTAACAATGCGTTCACATAGAAGAGTATGGTGTTTTCTTTTTTTTTTAATACATCATGCAAAATGGGTCTTTTTTTCTTGGCAGACAACACAACTGATCTGAACTGATACAGAGATGGGGTTTGGGAAGGTCGTGCAGTAAATAAATTCTGTATGTTATACATTTTTAGGTGACCCACATGCTATTTGGGGGACATCGTGACCACAGCTTTAGTTACAGACAAACGTACTCCTCTATAACCTCATTGCTGACAACAACTTAAAACGTAAAGTCATATTTACTTTGAGGCTTCTTGAGAAATGTTGCCATGGAAACAAACATAAGACACATGGCCTTTAATCGGAAGACAACAAAAATGCGTTTTAATGGTGGTGTTCCAAAATGTACACAATGATGTCATCTGCATTAGTAACTGTTAGTGCTTGTGAAGTGATCAATGATACCAGCAGTCATCAGTGCGAAGGGTCCACTGAGCTTGCATTATGGATTACGAAAGATCGTAAAGTCTCACACGAGGAGGATTTTACAGACAGGCTTCCAGATTAATCAGCAATCCAGGAGGTCTAGACAGTGTCCCCCTGTGCAACCATGACACCCATAATATAGTCATTAGAACTATAAAAATGCTACACGGGCAAAGAAAGAAAATAGAGGTGATTTTTTCAAATTGAATCCCTATGGGGCAAACGGTTCATGTGAAATGAAATAAGACTTTATTTTTTTAAAAGTACAGAATCTGTCATATTTCTCTATAAAATTGTTCCATTGTCTCATGGCCTGTGTGCTGTAACGTCTGAATTAGGCCAATTATGCTCCTTTCCTGCGATCCCACGAGGTTTGTATGCCACAAGCCGCAGTTTAAAATCGATTGGCTGGCCGGCCGGCTGGCAGGGGCTGGGATTCGTTCAACAAGCGGGTGGCATTTTGAGGAGGGAGGCTTTCTGCCAGCCAGTTCAGACCATTCACCACCCCCCATTACCCCCCACCCATTACCCCCCTCACCCCAAGACCTGTGGTACCAAAGCAGTCCCTAGCATTAGGCTAGAGGGGTTCCCACTCAAAATCAGATATAGAATTGCTTTCATTTTAATTTGCTTGACATTTTAATGATTCAAGTATTGTGGACACAAAGCTCACAGCTGTATACCTGGAGCCATAGGAGCTGCTTCTGTGAAGCAGACACCCCATTCTGTGAGCACAATCAGTAAACTGATATCTGCATCCAACTATCTTATGAACTCAATAGCATTTTGCTTGCTGTAGATGTTTTTGGAAAAACTGACAATTTTCCCAGAGTTTAAGGACAGTGGGATATTTCAGCACTTTCCAAGATCGAAATACTTCATCGGATTTTGCACATACATGCACATTTCATTCATGCACATGCATGCATACACAGAGACACGCGCGCATGCACGCAGACATACATGATTCAACATCATTCACCTGCATTTTATTCATCTTTTTACAACAAGATCCTGTTGTCAAAGCATCTCTTTGGCACCTGACATATACATTAGAAACAAACATAATGACAATTTAAAGAAAACAGGATGAGTCATACAATTAACAATAAGTAAAAAAAGACTACCAATCATTTGCTTATTTATAGCTTGACACCTTCCTATGGACCAAGCTGCCACATGCAGCATTTTTCCAATTAAAATACAGAAGACTTAATTCATTCAGTGGCACAGCATTACCTCCAGCACATTCAGTCCCATCTCCAAAACTCACTTTTACAACAATCCATGGTGTCCATTTTGCCCAAATCCAATTCTCCTCAGACCCCTCAAATCACACCATGAGTGGAGTCACAAACACCAAAGTAAAAAACCCCTGTGGTTTGCAAAAGCATTAGAACATTTCAAATCCCTACATCCGAGCTGAAAGTTACACAGTTAAAAACAGCAATGCTTACCCAAAAACAATGGTTCATAAGGGGAGGTCAGTTGCATGCTGGGGAAAAAAATCAGCTTGCTTTTAGCTTTTAAATAAACAGTTACAGATATTGACCAAGCTACCAATGTTTCAGCTAGGGCTTCCTCAGGGCAGCTAGAACGATGAAAGACAATTGAACAAGTATCTATATCGGAGCTTGTTAACAAGGCACAGGTTTGTGTAATTAATGTGAATTGAGTTAGAGCATGGGGGCGTGTGTGTTTGCATGTGCCTAATTGGTAATTAAGGACGGCTATGAAAGGATGAAATGAAAGCCAGTGGGTTGCGTTGTGAACCCATGAGGTAAGCCTCAGCTCGCAGGGTTTTGATGACGCCTTAATGTTCTGAAGGAAACAGTGTGCGTTGTAAATGCTTCGGTATTCTCCATTAAGTTTATTTTTCGGTACGCACTGTGCCTTCACCAGGTGCTGGCACTTTATGCATCGAATTTTTCGGTACGCACTGTGCCTTCACCATGGTGCTGGCGCTTTATGCATCGAAACTTGCTTTTCACAATAAATCCATTCGAGTGTAATGAGATATGTTATCGGCTGAGTTTTGTCCTCTGCAAGCCAGCGCTTTACACACTTTTGGGCATGCTACCTTGTGTCCAAAATAATTTCATTTTCACCATAAGCAACACAAATTAGTCTGACTGCTGCATGGTAACTATGCGCACTGAAAAGTGAACACCAAATAAAAGCCCACTTCATTTGAGACAACTCAAAGACTGCAAGCAAGATACTACTGAATATCAGATATATTGGTAGTATTCAGGGTGCCAAATCTGAGCTTAAACACATGTATTTAATATTCATATTTTACACACTGTTATATAACCCTTTGTACTGCACAAAAAATAAAATTTTTACTTTCATTCTTACTCTCCTAGGCCTATTGATGGAGGGCTGGAATATAAATCACGAAGAGTTTATATCGCCTTCAGCGATCACTCACCAGATCAAATACGGGCGGATCCTACCTTCTGTAATACCTGTAATACAGGTAATCTAGAGGGTTTTAGCACTTTTTATTATTATTATTATTATTATTGTTGTTGTTGTTGTTGTATTTATTTATTTATTGCCCCCAGAGTTGCTGGTCCAGGCTTCTCTGATCCTGATCCATGCATGTTACAAATCCCATCATTGGAAGTCAGTGGCTATTTTTTATCTCCTTTTTTTGCTCTTAAAAGGTAGCATTGAGCTTAGGAGAAGAGGGGTTAAAGCAGCGGTATCCATGGCTGCCCCACTTCCCCCCTGGTGGAACAAAGCCAATCGTATCCCGCCGCGGTGGGCTCCAAGTCACATGACAAGCTTACACTGTACTAGGCTAATGACACAGGCCTGGCCCCGGCCTGCTATATCTAGGCTACAGGGCTATGCTCACTGTACCTTTACAGCACAGGCCACCTGGGAGGCGTGCACTTCCACTGTTTTCAAATAATAACTCCCAGCCTCAGTGCTATTCAGGACATCGCTGGCCATGCGCTTCCACAGAGTGCAAGACAGAAATAATAATAATAATAAAAAAAAAAAAAAAACCCCACACAAACAGGCACCATTAGGGAATTCTGGATGTGTTTGAAACAGGTCTGGAATACTGTTTTTATTAAGAGCGATGCATGAATGCATTATCACCTGACGTATATCAAATGTGGTACAGTCCGCTCTGTTTGCCCTCAAAAAATGTCACCTGGTTTGACCGTTTCACTCTGCAGCATATACACACACTATGGCATATATTCAGTACACCTTGAGTGCATTCCTCTCAACAATTAAGTGCATGCATGCTTGCTATTTTTACAGATGTTTTAATTTCATTTCTCAATAAAAAACAGGTTGCAACCACTTATTTATCTATTTTTTTAACACTAAACACTACCCCCCCCACTCTCTGTGGTCCCAAACACCAAGGAAAACTAAGCACAGACTACCATACGTCTGTGTGTGACTGATACAGTCGTGACTGCACAAGCCTCTACTCTTACTTGTACTTGATATGAAACCGTATAATCATTAGGGAGAGAAATTAATGACGATTGCACAAGTTCGTAGAGGTTTATTAAGAGAATAATGTATGTCCTTGTTCCGCCGAGCCTGTCCCTCCTTCAAATAATATTCTACCTTTTTGAAACTGCGTACTAATACCCCACATCCAGGTTTAATGAGCTGTAGTCTGGTTCATCACTAAAAACATAATTAAGACACTCAAGGCAGAGGTAAGGATCCGGCCTACTTCAGTCATTATGACTGAAAATCTCATTTCTAAAGTAACCTTCAATTACAGGCATGAAAAACTGCACCAAATAAACACCCTCAGAAGACATTTTTCTTTCCAATTAATAATGAATTACAAAACACCAGGTCAATCCATGTTTCTGATATAAATGTCAAACAGCACTGGTTTCTTTGATTGGTTAAATCGGTTCATTTAAAAGAGATTGTGCTATTTCATTTTGATTATTGAGGTTTGATTCGGGCTATAATTATGCCATTAATTTATCCATCAGAGAGGACTGAGGCTGTCAGAGTTGTGACAGAGCCGAGACTCAGCTGAAGACGGACGGTCCGCGTTAACATTAATATAACCGCTACGCAATCATCTATCCCCACTGGCTAACCTCAGGTGGCCAAAACACCTGAGCCACTTACTGCTAAGACAAATTCTCCCCCACCCCTTATCAGAAAGGACATTAATATTCATGAAACTGAACACGTATCGCCACAAAAGGTATATAATTGGCTTTTTTTTGTACTTTAAATGAAATGCTTTCCCCCCACTAGCTGCAAAGACGTCTAAAAATGATCCTATAACAAAAATGCAGTGAAGGGGGTGAGTGTGGTCCCTTACCAGATTTGATAAAATGATGTTATCGGTTTGGTTTCTACCAGACCTCATCCTAAATGAGACGCTTGTTGAAAAATGTAAAATTGTGATGGAGTAGGAAAAAACAGTGTGCTCTCCATTCTCCTGTCAGTTCCTGTCAAGACGAGGGATTGGCATGGTGACTCACTCATCGTTATTAAATTGTAAATAAACCTGAAGGATCCTCAGCCTACACTCACTCTCTCTCACACAAACACACACACAGACAAATACACACACACACACACACACACAGACAAATACACACACACACACACACACACACACACACACACACACACACACACAGATAAATACACACACACACACATACACACACACGCACACACACACACACACTCTGTCCCCTGACTGCATTAAAATTAGCATCCCTGAGACTAGGATCCCGCTGAACCACTGCCCCCATGCTCACAATCAATCAGCCAAACTGCTCTGTAACAACTGTCCAGTCATGTGACCTTCCCAGGGGGCTCGGCCCAGGAAGAAACTGCTGCAGCTCAGATGCAGGCAAAATCTCACCACTTGCTCACTTAATTAAAAAAAAACATCCAAGAGAAAAAGCTTAAATCTTCTGAAATATATATATATATATATATACACACACACACACACACACAAAAACAGCACATGCACACACAAAAACACATAATACAAGACAAATGTCCATAATAACAGAAGTACATTGAGAAAGAATAACAATAAAAAGGGAATATGCCTGGCTATGAAGGGTACACTCTGCTGGCACAATAACGAGCTGTTATCCCACGCACACACATGCACACACACACGCAGACACACACATACCAATGCGCACACACACACGCACACACACAAGCACACAAAGTGCATTTTACTTAACAGCCTCATTTCTCAAGCTAGCCACTCCTCTCCTCCAGTACTGACCACGGTGTGCAGATGCCCCACAGGCCGGAACGGTCCCAACTGCCAGGGACGAGCACTGGGATTGATCCAACTTCCCTGCTGTACACCAGGGTATATGCTAATGCTAACGTACCGTACAGCTTGGATTGATCTGTTTTCCCTGCTATACACTGGGGGATTCGCTAATTCTAGCGTAGCACTCCAGCAGGACAACTTCCTCTCAGAGTCCATTCAACACAGAGAAGATTAAATGTCTGCCTAACCAGACCAGGAGCAAGATACACGCATATAGACAGACCCACGTGGCGTTCTCATGGGCGTGTGTGGTTCAATGGGGGGCTCATCGATCATTTGTGGCAAAGAAAAACACATTGCTTCGAGAATCTTCAGCCAGCTGTGTGTTTTATTGTTTGTGTGTCAGTTGTCCATATGTAATGACCTGTACCCCTGCATTAACTGCCCCAAGGGGATACTTCTATTTGTTTTGTGTTGTGTTGTATCTGTCATTTAAGCTCATGAAGTGGAGGGCCCCTTAAGACAATGTATAAGCCTTCAGGTGTCTTTCTTTGATAGAAAACAAAATAGCGGTCAATAAGAGTGATACTTTAGCTCCAGGAGAGGTAGTACATTACATAATTGGCCAAAGTACCCCCCTCCCCACACACGCACCTGCTACCTTAATTCCCCTATATATAATCTTGAGAAGAAAGAGTATTATGGTTTTTTTCATAGAGTTGAAGCGTCATACTCTTACTCAATAATAAAAATGAAGGACATAACTCAAGTGTGTGGCTTTTTTTGGGTTTCCCTTAAAATCAGTAACCAAATCACACCAATGGTTTATATAGTGAACACACCTCACCAGGTAGCTATAATTAATGGCAGTGTGCATGCCTAGTGAGATTTGACTTTGTAGTTTGTTCGGATATGGGGGAAATTAAGTGATTTACCTGTCAGCAAAAATGTTCCCTTTACACCATTAAATACTTGTGTGTATGTATTAATTTCTTGTTATTGCTTCATTCATTCTGTGGTTAAACCGTAAGCTGCCAACAAAGTCTTCCTCTTACTACCGCTGCTTTGAGAATCCCCAACAAACACCAAGAATCAAGCAAGAGGGGGAAATGAAAGGAAAAACAATCATAATTCCACTGGCTTCCTGACCCAAGGAACACTGGCTTTTCCATTGAAGCCTGTTTAAAAAAACCCATTGGCTTTGCTCGCCTCAAGCAAAGAGGCGGAAAAAAAAAGGAAAGGGAAAAAGATTACACCTTTGAATGCAATTTCAGACAGGGAGCAGAACAGCGGTTTCATTGTTTCAATCTTTATTTCTGTGTGTATAACTACTGACCGTCTTTCATCCCTACACAAGCCTCAGGACACCACTGTTTGCTTTCCACAGGCAGAATGTAAGCTGACGGTTGGGTAATGATTCTCGTTGCTGCCCTTCAGTGCTGGCGTTTGCTTTTTTCCTTTGTGACATGGCTGCCAAAAAAATGAGAGTGAAAATTAAGCCAATTAAGGATTTAATAAATACTGTATAATGCTGAGTATATGTTGGAACATGCCTGACATTTTAGATCTGTTTTTTAAGAAATAACAATTTTCCTCTGATGTCATACGACGAGATAAATGACTAAAATGGCGACGTTAAAAAGCAGGAAAACAGAAGCAACAGTTTCCACGGTAATATGGAATGCAACTAAAAGGCTCTGCAGTTGGCTGCTCTTTAAAAGGCAATGACCCGATTGTAGGAACTGAAAATTTCTAACAATTAGAGAACAACTTCCTGAACAGCTACTTCCAACTAGCCTGTTCATGGGCGTGTGGGGTGTCTTTTCATGGGACAATACGCCAGGAAGAAACCTGCGTTGGCCTTGCTTAGAAACCTCCCAACCAGCGTCAACTGTAAGAGAAGATAAGATCCCAGAAGGCAAACTCTCCTCATAGGTCAGGTTTTGACTGGGTGGGAGAGAGTGCAGGGGGGCCAGTCACACACCTGAGACTGGCGGGGTGATGCCGTGCATATAGATTAGCAACAGAAACAAAAACAAAAAAACACAAGCCTCAGTATCATCCATGGGTTTCAGTATTGGAATGTTGTCATGGTCACAAGGCCAAGGGTGAAACTCGGGTGATGGTCCCAGCAGCTGTGTTTTCGCCGTGTGGGTATACCCACTGTGGATTGGTCCTGACAGCGAAAGGGGGATCACTGGAAGGTTCCTCTCTCCCGTTCCGTGATTACTTTATCTCCTGTCTCCTTCCCTGTTCACGGACTCCCTGGCGGGTGGATTCTGACAGCTCTCACATCTCCATGCTCAGAGAGAGCGGGATCCGCGATTCCCTGAGAGACGGCCATGCTCATTGCCATTCGCAGAGCGGCCTTCTGGCCGACCAGCGGTCTCCCCCGGAAACAGTGTACACAATCATTAAAAAAAGATTAAAGAGGGAGAATACAGCCCAAATTCCCTTCACTACCAAATGCCCAGACACTGTTAGGAGTATCCAGCTTAGCCATAAGGTTATAAGCAAATACCGCCTACCAAGCCTTAGAAAAGACTCAATAAAAAGGGAATTAAGCGGAAAAAAGAGGAACCATGAAGAGTGAATCAGAGACATACGAAGTTTCATGATTTAATACTTCTGTCCAGGGAATAAATTAAGAACAAGATATTTCTGATAATTTACATGAATCTGTAAATATCTAAATTATGAGCTTCTATTTGATGTGTATTTCAGATAAACAGCCAACTGAAAGGATGGAGGAATCCACTGGAGTAAGATGTGAGTAACAGCTATAGGCCTTGTTGAACCTCCTTCAAGACATCTCTCCCCAGAAAATCAGTGTGTATAAACTTTGATTTAAAACACATACCTGAATCACTATCCTGAAACAGTGAAAAAACTCACTCCCCTCCCCTTCTCTCTCTTCTAGCCCTCAATTCTGCTGAGGTGTTTGAGTGTAGCGTAGCCCTTAGCCATCGCTGCCCCCGCACTTGTCCCTGTCTCTGGTATCTCCGTGACCTTACAGAAAATGTGGGGGCAGCCACTCGCTGTCCTTTTTCCACTGGAACACCCCAAACACGGACCATGAATAATGTACAAGCAACGAGCCGTTCCAAGTAATGAGAGCTCTGTCTGAGACCGCTTGGCCTATGGCCCTTCCGGAATGTACTGGAACAATCTGGAATGTTCAGCCTGTACACTTGGATCCAATAAAACCCAGCTCACCAGAGCAACACTCTTTGCCCTTAATTGACACCGATGTTCTAAATTCCAGACAATGATGACCACTTGGCCTCCAGGGATCCAATATGATGCTTCCGTGGCTCCCAGTGGGCAGAGCTTCTAATGAGACGTTCTCATTGGTTCAAAGGTCATAACCAGAAGTATCTCATTGGCAGAAATACAACATCGTTCCTGTCCGTTATTTTGACACTTTGTTAATGCTGCGTAATAGCCAACACCATTCCAGTCATAGCAAGGATATAAATAAGAGTCTTAACAGCGATTTCAATTTACCATGTACTTTTTTATGACTGTAAATCAGGGCATGCAATATGGTTTTTTTCATTATTATTAATGATATGGCCTTTTCATGAAGTCTACCATGTGTTCATAACTCCTGATGGCGTGACTGACAGTCTTGAGGATGCGTCCCTCTCATGATGTTAAGGTCCTCCTCCCTGTTTGTGCTGTCGGGTGAGATTCTCAGCTGGCTTATCTGGGGCACCGACACAGGGCTAAACCATGGCATTGGTATTCATGGAACGTCCTCCGTTAAATGGCCACAGAGAGGGGTGATCGGCCTTGTGTCCGTTGGAGGGGAAGAAGCAGAGGTATGTTTGGAGGAATGAATGTCATTTGATTACCTCATTTTGATTCAGTGATGAAATTCTGAAGGAAGAAAAATGTGGAGCAGAAATATCACTTCCCAACAAAATCGATTAGTCTGTGCTGTTCACCATTTCTAAAAATTATCGGCCTATTACATCCGGCTCAATGTAAGCAGACTCTCAACAGCGACATTTTGTTTTCGTTTCAGTTTTTCAATCAATTACATTTGAGCAAAAATACTGAACACCAAATGAAACTGCAAAGAAAGCTCTGAGCTTAGACTTCAAGTGTGATATATCCTTTGTCATGTTTTTCCAAATCTTCAACTGACACTGTTTGTCCATTTTACATCACAATGTTTAAGTATTGACAAGCAAGGGAACTCTATTTTTAACTTTTAAAGTTCACTTTAAAAGCCACCAAAGTCTGAAAACCTTTAAGTGTACCTGCCAATGGCTGTAATTGTGATTAGAGACAGACAGAGAAATTGTGGCTGGAACCCAATAAAGCAAACTTAGTCCCTTAAAGAACATATTAAATTCAATGATGCAGGACTGCAGTCTTATTACGGACATACGACATTCTGTTTTGGAATGAAAAGAACCCATTCCAAAGAACACGTTAGCTTGGCTCTAATAAAATAGCTAACATATTGTATGATATGTAAAATCTGTTTTGACTGAATTGCATATGACCTTGTGGACACTGAGAGCATCCGACTGAGTCCCAGTCTGTGTCGTTCTGCTTGGGCAAGCCCAGCTCCACAGAAAGTGTCCATACCGGGCTCTCGAGTGGAATGACCGGATAAGGAGCTCATGCGTGGTGTTAGCATAGCAGAGCATTCTAAAGTCTGTCCTGCATTTAATCTGGGCCACACTGATGACAACTGCGACCGGGGGTCCAGAGTGGAGAAACGCGTGATTAGCCAAAGCTTCAACCCCGGGGACGGTGGGGATTTTGGTTGTGGGGTAGCTGCGGTGGAGCTTCCACAGATCGATTGACCAAGGTACCCACAGTCTCCATGTCCCAGCTGTGACCACCACACTGTCCGCTGGCTGAATACCCAGAGGGGAGTCAGCTGGCAGACCACAGAGGAGAGAAGAAGCAGTTGGCTGGTTGCAAGCCACACCGAATGATGCGGTTTACCCCTCTGAATTGCCCGGAGACGTCACAGCGATGGGCATTCCGAACTGGGGTGGAAAAGGAGGCACGAAAAAAGTTGGTGCAATTATTGTTAGATCTCCCTGCAATAAATAAGACCCATAGCGTTATCTCACCTACAGGCTACAGGACCGTTTCACCCTCACAAAACAAAAACAGTCACTGTCGAGCTCATCAAGCACGAAGTATTCAACTGTCACACACAATCTTATTTCCCCATTATCAATTACAAACCGTTTCACATAGATAGACCAGTATATTTGACTGTGATTGCACATGCCGTCTGCTGGATATGCTGTCACTGCTACTTGTAAAAGGGGGGGCACACAGCTCTTCCACAGAGATACGGTAGCACTGGCTGAGATCTTCAGACGTCAACCCCCAAACTCAGCCCACAGCACGAGGGGGGCAAATACGCAGGGCACATCTACCCCAGGATGCCCCCCACAAAGCCGAACGGCAGACTCTGAAAGCTGAGGAAGAAGCCATAACGACGTGCTGAAGCACTCCACTTCTGTGCGGCTTTAGGGAGGGAACAGACAGGCTTGAGTACCAGAGGGAGACCAATCTGGTGTCTAATAGGGGATTTCCCACAAGCACATTCTGTCCACTGTGCTGTCCCTTCTACTCTCTGCTTTTCTCTTCTGCTCTTCCTATTCATATTTCTCTCAGGGGGGTTTATAATAGAGTGGTAAAATAAAACACATGCCCCGGAGAAATTAGTTAATCCTCAAACTATCAATTTAAATCATCATTAAAAGGAAATATGGAGATAAAACGATTGGGGGTGATTGGAGGGAGGGGGATATGATAGCTTTTGGTGTTGGTCCTGTTGATAAAACATTTCATTCTTCATTTAAAAAGACAAAGAAGAAGTGGACATGCCTTCTTGACAGACTGAGAGACTGAGCGCACATTTAAGACCCAGCACTTTAAATCAGGGCTCACAGTTTGCTCTAGAACTGAAGTGATGAAGTGTCTTATCCTACAGACCTAACCATGTGCTCTGCCTCTCTCTGTCACAGATAGCATTGACTAAACCATTCAAAGGAAATCATCAGTGACTTATCTAGTGAGAAGAACGTGACTCCATGGCCATGATAATTAAGTAGTGACATCAAAATGTCTTGCTCAACGGAATGAATACGCCAGTACTTGACATTATACCCTCTAGCATGAGACCTGTCACTTTTACAACCTCTGGGTGTTTATAAAAAGAATTACTCTCCCACAGCTGGGTAATGGCGTTTAAACCGCCGATAGTAATACGAACAGCTAGTCGTATAAAACAACTGACTGCAACGCTACCCATTTAGAGACAAAACAGTAGACTGACGTGCAGATTCCATATGATCATGACAGATGAAAGAGAAAGAACTGCATTATAGTTACATAGCTGTCAGAGTCGTGTTGCATCATGTATCACCATAGTGTGTAGGCAACACACTGAAGCGCACAGAGATGCGTAAGAAAGCACTGCGTGCTGAATCGAGAGAAATACAGCCAGATTGGCGGGGCTATTTTTTACCAATTATTGCCATGAAAAAGCAAAATCGTACCTAATTCTGAAGAAATAAAACATCATCAAATGTAATATGCATCGTTAAGTACAATACCGGAGCTAGGGATTCGTGGTATGGATGCGGCTGCCAGGACTGGGTATTGAATTTGTGATTTTGAGAGGCATATGTCATTTGAATATCTAAACATCTGGAGATTAGTTACTGTACCGTTTCTTCTCCAAACAGACTGCCTCTACTCACGCAATCAGCGGCCAGCGCTGAGCGGAGGGTTAGCGTCCACAGAGAGAGAATAACGCGGTTATACCCTAAACCAAGAGCCGCAGCGGCTGACGCACACGCTGACGAACGTGAACATATTTCAAACTCAGGCGACTTGAAGGGCTCTTTCAAATACGCAAACAGTTACATTTGCATAGCCTTGGTAGAACCAGTTATTCTTTCCCACCGGATTTGCTATTATTAGGGTGTTCTGGACTACACAGTTTGGCATTCCTCACATAAATTTGACAGCAATATAATTATCTCTAAGAAACAGTTGCTGCTGTTGTGTTGTGAGTCTACTCGTTATAGTGAACTTCAGTATGATTTAAGAGGAGAAAAGAAGAGGGAAAAAAACAGATCACAAAAACCCATTTTAAACTATTAAAAATCGCTAGGATATGTCAAATATTAGTCGCATTGCTTATTTAATGAGGTTAAAAAAAAAGAAGGCACGTTCTTTTCCACTGTTAGCACTTGTTGCCTCGCGTTATTTATGCATTCTTACTCTCGTAATCTGACGTTTGTCCTATCCCTGCCGTTTGACGTGAATGGGTACTGTCAACTGCCCTCGTTTCCACGGACGCGACAAAAGGAGCTGTTAGATCAGCACCGTGAAACGGAGGATAAGCCTCTGGCGCCTCAGCGGCTCGCTCCTCCGCCCGCGGACTCTGAACGTGTCATAAAATTTCAGTGGGAGAAGACAGGTGTCCTAAGACTCGAAAGACACTATTGATGGTTTTAGGACAATGATATAATGAGTTATAAACAAATCGTAATAGAAAACAACTGGCTGAATTGGTTAAAAGGTTACTTTACCTTATATAAACTTATCAGTTGTAAAATATGACAAAATAAGGTAAATAATAACAAAATAAACGTATTTGCTATTAAGGCTCAATGATTACGGCTGGCTATTCGGCTATTCGCTTGAACATAAAATAGGTTATTTTACGTTTAATTTGTATTAGGTCATTTGTCATTGGATTTATATGCAGCCAGAAATTAAGTGCCTGTACTGAGTTTAGATAACGGTTGGCAGCAAGCCCTCCGATAGTACAATATTATGCACAGTACACACTAGACAGCTAAATTGCATTTGCAGCGCCCCGAACGGAGCAGCACAGTACTGTGTACACCGACCCAAATCCAAGTGGCCTATGGCAACTCCGTTAATACACTACTTCATGGTGACACTACTTAGACTTGTTTCTGTTTGTTGAATGTTGTAAATCAGGTTCCATGTAGTTTTGGCACATACCCAGTTTAGGCATGTGGCTGGATGGAGTAGTCTACACTACACACGTAGCCATATTGTAGTTTTAATTAAACAATACAACATTTGTGTGGTATTCTTTAATTGCCATGTAGGAATTTGAGTTCAGGGATATATTTATTGATTGCGAAATTGCGGAATCAAGATAAATTCATGTTATTTTAGACACGATTCTCAATTCAACCCGGTATTTAGCCCTTTACAGAAGGATGCATACCTCTCTCACACGCAGTGCTGTTTATAGAAGGCCTAAAGCCTTTTTTTTGATCGTGCTACTTTTTCCCCTTGAGGAGTCCTGGTTTGAATTCGACTCTCCGGCGATGCACCAGATTCAACGCAAAGCACACTATTAGCAAACAAATGTGTGATTGTAACAGAGTTACCCGTGAATGCTACGTTCTCAAGCCTGAAGATGGATCGATGCGCATCGTTTCACAGTAAACTGACTACCGGAGATTTTTGGACTTAGTCCACCACCTATAGCTTGAGACAGGCATTTCTTCTGCTCCACGGGGAACTTATTTAGTATATAATCCCGTTCGTTCCGTTACTATTAATAACGCTGGTAATTATTATCATTTGCAAATTGAAGCATCTGCAATATTTGGCAAAGAACCTTGACCCAGCACCAAGCACATTCTATTCTTGCGGCTCTCTCCCTCTCTATCTCTCTCTCTCACTTACATACACACACGAGAGTGAGAGAGAGAGAGAGAGAGAGAGAGAGAGAGAGAGAGAGAGAGAGAGAGAGAGACAGATAAATTTGACCATACTGTGCCCATAATTTGCACCGGTATTGCTCATGTGATTTAAACAAAGACATATTTTTAAAAAACAGCAATACAAAACACCATCATCGTCCTGATCAGTATTTTTAATTTATTGTCTTAAGCGCACTTATTTTTCTTCCGTGGGACTGAGAAATGTTTGATCGGACGGCTTTAGATTATTTAGCAGTGGGTTATTTAAATGCAGCACGGTATTAAAATGGGAAAGCTACCTCAAGTGCATCCACAAAACACACGGGCTACTGGTTCCGTCAGTTTCACAAACCGAAGACTTCGAACATCGAATGTATAGGAATTCAGGCGACAAACCCTTTTAGATACTACAGATATAACTCCATGCCAATACACATACAGTACTGTAAACTGCTGCCAAGTGTTGAACTTGAAATACATCGCAGACAGGTATGTCTGTCTGTCTGCAATAATGAGATATTTTTAAGGGTAAATTCTAAAGCGTGAGATTATATGATTTGCAGGAAGCCCCTTCACACAGCTGTAGGAACTTCACCCGTTTTGCCAGTAGACCCAAATATCCAACGGATAAATTCCTCAGCTCAATGACCGAAGTACCCATTTAATTAGCCAGAAACCTTTAACTTTACGAAATGGTCGCTGAGGGAAGCTGCGACATGATACATAGAGAAAAAGGGCTTACCCACCGCGAGCTTCCGAAATGGTCTGATTCCTTCAGTCAGCTACAAAGATCTTAGACCATCACAACGCCGGATCAGCAGAAAGAATACGATTTCCTCCGATTTTAAAATGTGAGATGAAAATGATATTTCTGCCAGATATCCCATTCAAGCTGTAGTCAAGTTGTCCACGGAGTGATTTAATCCAGTGTATTCATGAACATTTTCTGCCTTTCCAATGTAGCCATTGACAAACTGCCAATGCTCCTCTCCCATAGACAATCCAGGAATTAACAAAAAAAAAACAAATTGATTACATTTAATTATGAGAGAAAGAGCAAAAGGTGAGGAGAAAAATGAAGGACAAGATTAAACACCAAAGAAGTGCTCTTCTCGGTGGTAAGAGCTGTTGATCACAGCTCCTCCAAACGGGCGCTGCGTTTCCAACAATCCCCAATGCACATGTGCGATCTTCACAAGGCTGCAGAACAAATAGAAAATAAATCTATGTATATTTCAAAAGTATCCAGTAATAGCGGATCCGATGGGGTTTTCCTCTTGAGTGCTGCTATGTGAACGCTCTCAACCCGTGCTGCTTAATAAATTCGTCTCCCTGGTCCTAAAGCCCTCAGGAGTCTATCCGGGTTTTCCACACGCGGCTCAAAACCTGCATTCTGTACGTTTTGACGGAAAGGCAAAGAAAACGAAGAAGAAAATGGCACGAGGTACACCCAAAGTCCAAATGTAAAACAGTCAAAAATCCCGGCGTATATATTTTAATGCAGACCACAGTCATACCCACGAAAGCTAAAAGTTATTAGCGTGTATCCCCCAGACACGGACTCCTTCCAACCCGTCGGCAGACAGCGGCTTGAATAAGGACCTGTGCGCGATGCAGCTCGCGCTGAAGGATACACTTACTGCCGCCCAATGGAAACGGCAGAAACGATTTTGAGCCCCGTGAGAAGACCCAGGCCACGGATTGGAAGGGCCTTTTTCTGTGGAGCCACTTAAACATCCCATAACAATAATAATAATAATAATATAAAGCCGATTTAATGTATACAGAATTTGCATGCATTCTTTCGATCCTACACTTTGTAACAGAGGAGGGGTTTGACGTGTTTCTCTGTTATTTCAGAATGAGTGTTTATTCCAGGGGTTGTTTTTTTTTAAATAATTCATTTTAATAGGTTACATATTAACTTTACGCTGCCTCACAAGGCCAGCTGTGGAAGAAAAGATCGAGTAATGAATCAGTAATGCATTCAGAGTGTGTCGATTAGGTAGTAGTTATATATGTTTAATGTTGTTAATTTTTGCTTAAGTGTGAATGACTCAAACAGAGTCAACTTTTATGCGAGTTTGGGTGAGTTGGGGGAACGGTCAGTGTGGATCGCAGAGCACCCCAAAAACAGTGGGGATTTCAGTTAAAAGGTGCTAATAAAGTTGGGACTGTGTCGAGGTGCCTGGGCCACCCCAAAATCCCAGGCTGAACCTATTTTCATATCAGAGAGATGCAGACTGTGAATGCACTGCAGCAGGAATGCAGTGTTCAACAGCAGCGCTGTCTGTCTGCTCTTACTCCCTGGCCATTTTCCTACCCTAACGTGTTGCAGCCGCCCGGCCTCGTCAGGGTCAGTCAGCGTGCTGGGCTCCTGTTTCTGCCCAAACTCAGAGGTACAGTAGAGTCTTGGCCTGTCAGCTCCAGCATCGTCACACTTTCAGATCCTTCAGAAAAAAGTTTCTTAAAGGTAGCTCTCCCACAAATCCATCCATCAATGTCTCCCACTGTCCACCTGTTTTTAGTCACAGTTTTCAACACTGTCACACTGACTCACACAGCCTGATTCTAACACTCTTTACTGGGATGACTTTCAAAGTGCATTGTCCTTAATTTAGGGAATAATAATAATAATGCATTCAAACATAATAGTAATAATAAGAATAACATTATTATTATTATTATTATTATATCCAAGCTGCTCTTGGCATGTTACAGTGGCTTTCATTTATATTGTTGGTTTTTGGTCACTTTGAAAATGAATAGTACATAAGTATAAGTCCCTGATCTTATCCCGGATAGAAGTAAAGACTGATACTGAACTCGGAAACCCACTCAATGAAATTAAGCACACATTAGTTACACAAATGAAGTGAGCGACAAAGCCCAATTAACAATGCAGAGATGCACACTAAGCTCACTGTGGATGCCGTTTGTTTTGGTGCTCTGCTCCCGCGCCATTGCTAGCCAGCTTGCTGAGAGGGAATATCAATATAATCATTTCTAACTTTATTAGGGACTGCTTTCATGTGGTGTTATTTAACAAAACCAATTACCTTGAAAGTCTACAACCAGAATCTTTATATTTGAAGGCATTAAATAGCCAGTTGTCCTATACTCAACCCATATAAATGCCCAAATGTTAATACCACAGAAATGTAATTGTATGTGCCACATAATGGTATGAAAACCAGGGTTGTAAATGGCTTGGTTAACATTACTACCTTTGATAGTAAACTGTAATACTACAAAACCTCTCTGTCCAATTTGTGAATCACTAAACATCCACATCTGTGTTTAGACCAAGTACAGTTGTAGATATAATGCTAGAAACGTAATTGTTCATCTTGGCCAGTCAGATTTCAGGGCACTTACAAAGACATGGTAGCTGAGACATTGGTCAGACTCCCAGAACACGGTTCACTGAAATGGTTTTTGGTCTGAATGACCACCTTCACCCATACAATTCTGGCCTTAACCATATATATGCCTTCATTAAGCTGAAGTGATTTGTTGACTGAGTTCTGTATGTGGGCAGGCTCTGAACTGCACAGCTTTTTCATGTTTTATGGCATAGAGGTAAAAGCCAGGGACATAAGCACGGCAAAAACATTACACACACAAGGGTGCAGTCTTTCATCTCTTATACACATGAAATGCACATACAAAACACTGTACACACAGGAAAAATACTTGATAAACATGCTTTCTATGCATGTCTGTCTTGCCTTGTCTGAGTCATTACTCCTTTTGTACCTTTTGTACCATACAGGAGTTTTATTTTTAACTTTGACATCGGTGAGGATTTTTTAAAAATATACTGCCAACGTCCAGGTCCTGTGTTTGAGAGAAGCACTCAGCAGAGCCCATGAGGATGTGTGCAGTCCAAGAGGAGAGGACAGCGGATCTTGGTGTGTTTGCTGTAAAGATTAGGAGCCGACAAAAGTGCAGGCCCTCCTCACGCCTGCAGAAGCCTTCAATGGAACTGTGTGATTTCTGCTGGGCCGCACAGCCCAGTCTCGGTGAGGGAGGGGGCAGGGTGTGCTTGCGCGTGTGTGTGTGTGTGTGTGTGTGTGTGTGTGTGTGTGTGTGTGTGTGTGTGTGGTGTGTGGGGGGTTGTTGGAGTGGGGGGGATGGCTCTGAGACCAAAGCCATGTGATCTGAATTTGGATGAGGAGGCATTTGGGAAAAGAAAGGCAGCCTTAGAGGGAAAATCTGCACTGTTTACTCTCCCTGTCACTCAGTCCTGCCAGGAACGTGACTTTTAAATGAATGGGCCGCTGACAATCACAGCTTTGATTTCCCGGCCAGGATCGGGGCTAGGCCCGGTTACTGCACCACTTTAAAACACTGGGTAATTATCTGTGCTACAAATGTGACAGATGATGACAACCTCCTGGTACATGACTGAATTACAGCTAGATGTGCCCACAGTGCAGGTAGCGTGCATGAGCATGCTAATGCACCATGCTAACACCAGGTACCACAGGAACATGCTAATGCACCATGCTAACACCAGGCAACACATGAACATGCTAATGCACCATGCTAACACCAGGCACCACATGAACATGCTAATGCACCATGCTAACATCAGGCACCACAGGAACATGCTAATGCACCATGCTAACACTAGGCAACACATGAACATGCTAATGCACCATGCTAACACCAGGCACCACATGAACATGCTAATGCACCATGCTAACATCAGGCACCACATGAACATGCTAATGCACCATGCTAACACCAGGCACCACATGAACATGCTAATGCACCATGCTAACACCAGGCACCACATGAACATGCTAATGCACCATGCTAACACCAGGCACCACATGAACATGCTAATGCACCATGCTAACACCAGGCAACACATGAACATGCTAATGCACCATGCTAACACCAGGCACCACATGAACATGCTAATGCACCATGCTAACACCAGGCAACACATGAACATGCTAATGCACCATGCTAACACCAGGCACCACATGAACATGCTAATGCACCATGCTAACACCAGGCAACACATGAACATGCTAATGCACCATGCTAACACCAGGCACCACATGAACATGCTAATGCACCATGCTAACACCAGGCACCATATGTACATGCTAATGCACTAAGCTAACACCAGACACCACTTACAGACAGAGATCACATGGTAATAAACAATAAAACAAATAATTAATGATTAATAAAGAGAAGGGCTTTGAGCATATGTGTGTAATTATGTATTGTCTTTGGATAATTTTGATTTTTTATTATAATATGATCATAATTTAACATACAAAACAGACACATTCCTAAAAAGTTCATTGAGTAAGTACAGTATTTGGAAATGAACTTTTGAACAGCTGATTGTTTGAGCACACAATGTACACACCAGGTCTGTCAGTTTCTCAAGAATGATTTTTAAAGACCAGATGTGTTTGATGTGTATTCTCTCTGCATTGTAGGTACTCTCATATTCTCACTTTCAGAGCTTTTAAAGTCAAGTGACCCTGACAGAAGTGACATATCTGCACTGCAGTGTTCTTTCAGGAAAATAAATGTGTCAGGTATTCATCTTCTCAATGGGGTGGGATCGGTGTGCAGCACCTCTTTTGAATGTCAGACACAGAGCACATGCATCAAAATAGTGAGGATACGGTCTGTGCCACGCGGATCGCAAAGGAAAGCAGCTAGTCATTTTACTCAGGCAATAAAACGGAAAGTGCGCTCTGCGGAGATGTTCTGACGATTTGAAAGCCAACAGACTGAAGGGGCGTGAGCCGAAATGTTTGTGCTTCCATGAGAACCCCAAAAAGCCCCTCCACACTTTGAGGGCCCATGCAGACTACAGCAGTAGGTGGTCATCTGGTCAGGTGTGTAAGAGACGCTGGAGGGGGGTCACCACCAGTGTTGCCAATATAAGAAGTTATTAGCTACATAAAAAAACATGTGAGAAGTCATTAGATTATGCAATACATAAATTTGCATATCCATGATGCCCTTATGTCATGTTTTTTCTGTCATAGGAGCAGGGAGGTGACATGTGTTCACTGACTGGTGTTGTATGGCAGTTCAAACCTGCATTAGTTGCGACTCTATCTATTGGAGAGAGATTTAATCTATTAGAGGTCCTTACATTTCTCGTTTCCCATATGATTTGACAAAGTTGGTAAATAGGAAGCTAGTCTCTTGCTAAAAAGGTGTGACAAGCTGTTACACTAGTGACACAGTCACCAAAGTGTCAATACTGGTCACCACTCAGAAGCGCTAAAACATCATTGACTTTAAAATTTAGGATCATTAAATTTATATTGATTATCTTTGCAAACTATCCATACTGAATGTAAAGATACGGACGAGCTGCTTCTTACTGAATTATATTTAGTAATTTAGCAGCGTATTTCCTGAGGGCAGCACCTCCTCCGATGAGCTGCGATTCCGCAGGTTGGTCTGAATGACTTTATTATGAGATATGGCTCCCTTAGCTGGTCTTGCCAATTTTAGAAATGCGGTTTATTAAGGACTTCTGATTAGGTCTCATGATTAAATGTATCTTATTTGACTTGTTCCATCTTCTTCATTAACACAGGAGAGGATAAATGCAGAGAGCTCAGGTGTATTCTGGGATTGCGCTCAGACATCAGTCATAGAGCATTAACACAGGAGGCTGTTTACCTTCAGTCAGGTTCATGATGCTAATGAGAGACTGGATTTGCTTACATGCAGCTCAGGTACCTGCATGTCTACATCATTATCCTATGCTCTCAGTTCACCTGTGTGAGCACCTGGTACAATGTCAAGAACTCATGCACACACACACACACACACACACACACACACACACACACACACACACACACACACACACACACACACACACACACACACACACACACACACACAGACAGAGACACACACACACACACACGACACACACATACACACACACAAAGAAACTACATATACACACATATAATGTACAGTCTTACACACACACACACACACACACACACAGACACTCCTTCAGAGAGAGTGTGAGAGAGAAAGATAGAGAGAGAGGGATATTTCTAAAAGCAATTATTAATCTTTAACAGTTTCCAACAGGCTCCATAACTGCACCTCAGTCAATGTACATCAGCAATGCATTATGGGATTCATTGGACAAAACTGCACCATAATAGGCTGTAGTTCCACCTTTGAACAAAATGTTTTTGTACTTGTTAGCAGCCATACAACCTTATTAAAGCTCTGTTCCCCAAATGTACACATAAATAACCAGAAAATATAGACTAACAGTGCTGAGAACAATTTAATTAGGAAACTCTGACTTTCCAAGAAAGTTTGAACGGGGCACACTTTTATGATAAAGTTCTTGGACACTTTTAAAGTGGGGAAATGGAAAACGAAAAAGAAATACCTTGTAATTTGAAAAAATTTCAAGGAGTGAAAGTTACGGTAATAGACCATATGAGATGAAAAGAGAAGAGGTCCATCACTTCTATTCTATTCTTCTCTCCAGACGCCTTTATTAAAATAAAAACAGTGATGATGGCTGTGTAACTCTCTGTGTGTGTGTGTGTGTGTGTGTGTGTGAGTATGAGTGTATATATATGTATATATATATATGGGTGGGGGAGTGACTGGAGTCCTCTAAATAACCATTCACATTCATGCTACAAACATGCACATATGTACCAGACAAAGAAATGAATCTCAATGAGATAGCATTCATGAGAGCTAATTGATAATGAGAGAGAAACAACAGCGGGGAGAAAAAAAACAGACTGACATGGAAAATATGCATTATGCTAGCCGAATCGCTAAAATGTGATGAGTGAAGTCTCTCTTTCTCTCTTGTTCTCATTCTCTCTCTCTCTCTGCAATAATTATTTCAGCCGTGTTTCTCGCACTCCCATCTGTTACGCAATGGCTGTTTTGACAGGCTATGGGACCTCGTTCACTGAAACTCTGTGCATATTGCAAAGGACAAATTAATCATGTTAGCATGGCTACAGAAGCTTGAATATTTCTTGTTTTCCATAAAATGCTGATTGCCATTAAGTGAAATAACAAACTGTGTGACACACAAACCAACAAATATATTTACTTTGCATAGACATCATGTGGGGGGGGGGGGGTTGTTTTTCATATCATCTATGTGTGTTAATGCTGTAGCACCAACAGTTTCACTTACCTTGCCAACAAAGAATATTTGAATTTGAATTTAGGAAAGACAGAGAGAGAGAGAGAGAGAATGAGAGAGAGAGGAATAAACAGCTTTAAAGACTCTGGCTATCGCTTCCTCACACAGCTGCTTCAACATCTGTGTTATAATTATAACGATGTAAATTAGCGGGGAGAACCCGAGCGGGCACCAGAATTTACGTCCAGGATGTCAGGATCTGTGAATATGCCCTGTCGCTATGCTCTTATGCCCTTGCACAAGGCCCTTTCAATACGGTCTGTCCTGTGAAGGAAAAGCTCTCAATCTGAATGGAGAATGCAGGCGAATAATGAAGTGTTCACGCTGTATAAAATGCATGATCTACTTGCACTAATAACAGACAACAGAGATGATATTCTACTTGCAGTCTTCACAGCTGATGTATCTACAGTGCGAAGACGCAGGAATTGGGTCAGTACGGTAGGCTGTGAAGTTTGTCATTCCGCTGTCAGGTTGACTGGACGTTGATGGAGCGGATCTATTCTTATGCCTGAATGATTACCCCCGACGGTGGAATGGCACGCTTCTGGGCTGAGCAGAAAACAGCGATTTATACAGCTCAATCTACCATGTGCTAATGAACTGGTCATGACCTTTGGGTGCAACCACCCAGTAACACCATACGGGTCAGCCATACTGTCTGAGCTAATCCTGACTTGATGAGGATTCTCACACATGACCTGTCAATAATAGCATAATAATAATATTATTCAATATATATTTACCTTAACATTACATGTCTGTTCAAACTAGATTTTACAGAAGCATTTACTTTGATCTGCCCTTACATGCAAATAGACAACGATATCCTAATGATAACATTTCTCGCTAATGAAAGAAAGGAAAACCAATCCCTAACCATCATTTCATTTTTGAGCTAGAAATGGTCAAACTCAGCTCAGTGTCATGCATGGATAATTAAATTCTTATCAAATCTCAAAGGCTGATAATAGCAGCTGTTAGTAACCTTCTGCTTTCATGAACAGTTTGCAAGTGAAATGTGTTTTTGCAGAGCATGCAATACGCTACCTGCAATTCTAAAATATAACAGAGTTTAAAGTATGGATACTAATTCGTGCTCACACACACACACACACACACACACACACATGTGCTCACACACAGGTGCTCACACACACACACATATTCACAGCAGCAAGAAAAAAACCCATGCTGTCGTGTGTCGATCCCCTCTGATTGCAGTTGACATTTATTCGATCCACGTGTCATGGTTCTCAAGCTGCCAAATGGCCGGGGGCATAACCTCTATGTCCATCTGAGCTGGCCTCCGGTTCGGCTTTATCCTGTGCCAGCACCAGTCAATCAGAATTACATCATCAAATGGGAGATCACATGACCTGCGTTCCACGCTTTTAGGCTTTAAACAGTATGACAGATGCAGGAAAAGGAAAAAGTTTTTTTTTCTCTTATTGGAAGGAAGAATATGTTAATATTGAGGAAACAAACACAGTCAGTTCATGGGGTGAGGCCAGTCCATCGCTGCCTGCTGGTGAGACGCCAGACGGGATACGAATCAATCAAAACTTTTGTGAGTGTCAGCAGGGGCTCGGTTTATTTCTTTCTTTATTTGGGGGAGCGGAGGCATGCCTCTCTGTGGGTGGATACAAATGGAGGGAAGAGAGAAGAGGAGGAAAACAGAGCGATATCACAAGGCAGGCAATAACACCCCATTGTGTGGCGCAGCGGCCGCGGAGCGATCGTACCATGTTCCGACACGTTAAATAAAATCCGCAACTGTCTGTTTCGCAGTGTGAATGAAAGGCCAGCAGCAGCGTCTCCACCACCAGGAGGAGAATAATTATAATCTCTGGCTTGGTTTTCAATACTTGATTATTTCTTTTATTCCATGACCAAACTTTATTTGAATCAACTTTTCATGAACATTTATTGTGCGCAATCAGGAATTTAGATTTTTTTCCATTAATACATATGGGCTTTGGAGTTATAGCATGCCCACCTCCTCAGACAGTATACTCATTTATTAACGTTATTTCAATTAATAGATGTGGACCTTGGAGTAAAAGCATCCCCACCTCTGTAGTTACCTCTATAATAAGCTTACCTTTTCAGACAGTATACACTCACCTGCGTGGTTACCTCTACGCCACTGTATTGGCTATTGACCTTGACCATGGCTATTTACATCTATGTTTTTCCATACATGAGTGTAAACACCTGCAGAACACTCAGGTAAGAGGAAAGCAAGGTCTGTGTGTGTGTGTTTGTGTGTGTGTGTGTGTGTGAGAGAGAGAGCGAGAGCTGGGTGCACTTGTGCCTAATGATTTTGGGAAAGAGAAGTAAAGTCTTCTGTGTGAAGTGAAGCGAGGCATGCTGGGACGTGGGAGCTGGAGTATCATTAAACCTTTACACAGAGGCCTGGCCCAGACCAGCTCCATCTGTTTGAGTGAATTAGCCTTCATATAGTCCCAGCAGCCCCCTGGCTGCACACTCATCCCGGCTTTTAAAAGTTCAATACGTACATTTAACCCCAATAAAGTCAGGCTCACCGATTCTGCCTTGCCAGCATATTGCTTGAGGTTTATTCGTGAAACATTCAGGAGTAAGCAAGTGTGCGTGTTGTACTGTAGCAATCAGAAAATAATTAAGACCTGCCAAATGAGAAGAAATAATTACTTTGGTTTGATTTCTGTGCTTGTGTAGCCTAATTGTCTTGCTCAATCCAAATAAACACGGCAACAGAATTAAATGAAGACCTTGCATCTCAAACTTGATGTATTTGAGCCTCCTGTGTTGTTGTATATCCTCTCACTCAACTTAATATGCATTCAATAAATGTTTGCAGATGCTAACATTTTTGTTAGCAATCTGTCAATTGTATTGTATGTTTATCAAATATTTCATGGATTGTCAGTGTTTTATTTCTTAATCGTTTCACATATTTATATATGTTTTGTTGCTCATCCCAGTGAGTAATTTTCTTGCTCTCTGGTTTTTCTCTGGCCTTTTTAGTGGAGACCAGTGTTCCGGGCTCCCATCTCATTTGGTGAATCTTTGAAGTTTGTGTATAATTATTCAGTCTGGGTCCCTGCCAGAAATAAGGATCTTGTGTCTACCTGCTGGTATGCATAATTTAAATATTGTTCTGATTTCCAAACAGAAATCAAGATAGGTAGTGTTGAAGAATTTGTTTGCAGAGCCCAGTGCAGGGGAGCCGAGACGATTTCATGTGTTTGATCAGTGGTGACAATTTCCCAGAGGTCTGCTGTGTATGCAAGTTTTTGTGTCAATCCAATCACTTGGGGTCAGTTAGAATAGCTAATTAGATCTATACACCAACACTGGTTCATTTGTAGGTTGGGCACACAGCACAGCATGTGGAGAAAAGTCCAGTTCAGCTGTCATTTATGTCATTAAAAATGCTGCTAAAATATCAGAGAACATTAATAACTGGTGAATACTGGTGCAGAATCATGCCTCACAAAATTATTTTCTACATTTTTGAATAACTGAGAGGAGATGGTGGCACAAACTCCAGAAAGAGAGCTGGCCCTCCCTGCCCACTCATGTGTTAGACCAGGGGTGTCTGACCCTGTCCTGGAGGGCTGCAGGGTGTGTGCTGTTTTTTGTTTAAACCTTCTTTATTTTCACCTATAAGGTAACCCACTCAGACACAAGAAACCAGAGGAGGTGTGGCTGTGTAATGAACCGGATTAATTGATCAAAAAGCACCACTCTCTCTAGCTCTCCAGCACCAGGGCTGGTTGGCCTCCCCCCTGAGGAATGACTGTAAATGGGGGCGCGACACCGATGCTCCAGCCCCTCAAGGTCACTCAGAGGTCAGCCAGCAGGTTGTGACAGCTTGTGTTGGGGGAACAAAGATTACCTGCGTAAAGTAAGTCCTGTAAGGTAAGAACTGTGAGGACTTGCTGCACTGTGAGAGGCAATTACAGCAAACTCAGTGTGCTGCCAGTTTAAGTCATTTGTGTTCTCTGTGGGGGGAGATTGCTTTGATGCATTGTTTTCCATAGAGGTTAGTTGTAACATTGTAACAGATTGCAAACCTTGAGTATGTTTTTGGAGCAGACACCTTACCTAAATGGTCTTATTGTATTGTTAATTGTTTAACAGATGTAGCATATCTTAAATATTATCTGCTCTCAGTCTTTAACTGAAAAAGTTCAGATGGAAAACTGAGACCTCCTTTAAGTGTGCAGAATCGTTGAATTTGGGTGACATTAGGCAGCGAGCTAATACAGGAATCTCTGTGATCTCTCACTTCTCCGACTCCAGCTCTCTATAATTTTTATGAATATTTAGTCCTCCTCATTATGAAACACAAACACAAAGAAGCAGTAGCATCAATCCTCACAGTGGGTAAGATGGTAGTTAGGCCTTTCCTTTGATTAACACTTTAAAGCATCTTATCCAGCCGCTAAAAGACAAGCTCCCAGTGCCCAGTCATTATAAGCTATTGCATCCTGCATTGTCTCCACGCTTGTCTACAGGAGAGGCAAATGGATTCCTCCAGAAAGTCAGACGAAACATCCGAAAGCAGATCAGACGGGAATGTGGTGAGCCACGCTGTCATGTGAGGCCACCATACGGGTTTTTAATGGCTCACAGTGCCGTCTGCAGCCAGCTTTCATCACGGAGAGAGACCCGCGCTTCAAATGATGTCATTACAATGCGCTCATGAGTCATGAATTCTAAATCAATCAGAATCTGTGTGTGTGTGTGTGTGTGTGTGTGTGTGTGTGTGTGTGAGTGACAGGGAGGGTGTCTAAGTTTCTGCAAGTCACCATATGGGATTCAACAAGCCTAACAGATGAGATACACACCCATATATACACACATGCACACACACGCATGCACACACACACACATTTTAGCTATATACGTGTATCATTGCGGTTTGTTGATAAAGCTGTTTAAAGTGCATGTAGGAATACCGCTGTGCAAATGCTTTGAAACAATCAGTTTGCAAAAACATTGTTTGTCCCTGATGTATCAGAATACTCAAAACATCTGCACTGACTTTAATTTATTCCTACAACATTTATTACTTTGTCTTCTTTGACAGTTGCTGGTAAAAACCATGGCGCTGTACAGAGGGTATGCTCCGGCTCTTCTTCCACGACACAGAATAATCTCAAAAGCACAAATCCGGTGTGAATGGTGAGACTTATCGTCCATCAAAATGGATATGGTTTCAGACTGCTCCATCCCCTTCCCACAAGCAGCAGTGCCAAAACCGGGACCGTTTCAGCCGGAAATTAGATGCACTCTCACCTTGTCAGCCGTTGAGCGCCCACGCTGAACCCGCTGCCATTTCAGATTCCAGTCCAAGATTAAGCTATGGAAACGGCTCCGCAGTCAAAATGGTAATGGCCTCGAGTGCGCCAAAGCTGTCGATGGTGTCTTTAACGGGAACCCATCAAGGTTTTCAAATATTGAGCCTGAATTATACATCGAGAGACATTCTTCATCAATATTCACCCATGCTGTCAGGGAACGACTTCCAGATTCCCGATCCGTGGAATTCCAAATGTTTTCCCGTTATCTGCGGAATTGGCCTGGAATTGCGGTGTGTGCGCAGCTTTGCGTAACCCCGGACACATGCGCATGTGGGAAATGAATCCTGATCTGTAGTCGGGGAAGCAAGAAATTGCACAACATCCGTGTCATTTAAACAGACTTATTCACTTTTTTTTCTTGGATGGGATGGAGCTCAGTGATAGAGGAGAGGGATGCATGGGCTCACGCTGCTGCAATATTATATTATTACATATATAATATTCAATCTTTATGTAACAGTCTGCTTTCACACCTTCCTCCTGGCTTTCATGGCTCAGTGTTGCAGGTATCTGTACACCTCCTTTACTCACTCTTTGAATCTGCCTGATTTTTGTCCAACTTAAAAAAATAATAATAATAAAAAAATAAATAAATCTGAGTTGACATGACTTCACATTCCCTATGGATTTAAAAAAATGAGCATAAAGATTTTTTTTTTGTTTGAGCTGAGAATATGGCTTCTTGTGATATTTTTACATTTCAACATAATCTCAGATTTGATTTCATTTTAAATGAAAATACTATTATCAAAGGGTCAGATATTACTGGCGATGTAATAATGAATTTCAGCTTTTTGTTACAGCCAAGATTGAGAGGACAACTGCATCTTTTAAACAAAACAGACCAATGATGATAACTATGCAGCCCTTTCGCTCGTCCGCCTGGCTGTTTTTCTCCGACAGCTCGTTAAAAGGAAAAGGGGGGAGGACTGAATTTCATATCAATGAAAAATATTTGGGATGAAAAGGCAGAATCTGGCTTGTCTCTTCGGGACTTGATGTCTCAGAAAAGGCTCTTTGTGAATGGGGTCTAATTAAATATTCTCTTGTCATCCTTTGAAACATCAGCAGACTGAAAGGGTACTTGGTGATAAACATTAACACATCATCATCAATATGGGCAATGCGCCCCGGCATCCCGATGCCATTCTTTCTGTGGTGTTATCAAAGACCCAGGGTTGAGAAGCTGCATTTTTAACAAAGTAATGCACCATTCGTTAAAAGAGTTTATTTCTCTCACAAAAAAAGGGTCAGCTTTGAGCAACGGCTGTATCCACTAAAACAGGATCTCATTCATTACAGGATTTCAAGGTCAACTTTTAAAAGAAACTAATTAATTGGATTGTGAAGTAAGTTTGAGAGTGAGCAGTATTGGAATGTTGAGTGTACTGGCTGCAGTCGCTGTATTTCACATACTGAGAGACCAGTGGAGCTCAGTAGATCTGACAGTGTTCAGTGATGATTCAACTTTAACGTTTTATACGACTCCAAAAGGGATCAAACATTCTCTTACTGCCAACCTATGAGGTTGTTTAAAACACACAAGAACACTAAAAATAAAAATGAACTCTCAGTAAGATCAACAGCTACTGGACATTAAGTCCCAATTGCCTCCTCTTGACATTTGTAAAGCTCTGGTCTAGAAATGTTTCCAAATTTGATGTGTTAACAAAAGTAGGGGTCTTTTGGCCATGAAAGTCAATTGTCATACTTCCTCCAAAATCGATGTTCCGATGCTCATTATTGCACGTACAGTATTTCAGATGTTCTGTATCTATCCTGTTCAAAAAGTTACAGACCAAAGGAGAGTTTGTTACTTTCCCATTTAGTTCTGTGAAGTCTTACATCAACACTCCCTACTTTGACTTTTGGAGTGTTAAATCAGGAAGTATGGCTGCAGCGAGCCTTAAATATTGCCCCCTCCATAACAGGCTTCAGTGCTGCAGAATGGACAAGAAAAGGGGCCACCGGTCTCCAGGATGACTCAACAAAAGTCCTTCCTCCCAGAGGTCCGACAGCTAACAGGGGAAATATGAAACAGCTGCCACTGCTAGCAATGAGCTGCTTCCATGCCCTTTCAGACTGAGAGGAGCTGTCCATGGTACTGCAAATGGGGTGCTGAAAGGACAGAGCACCTGCGGCAGGAGCAGGTAACTGAAGGTGAAGGTGTTTCACTGAAGATGAGGGTGTTTCACTGAGACCTCCAGAAAAAGGGAGCAGGGGTTGTTGAGGGCTTGTGAGATAGAGTATAAGTGTAATAAGCTCAGTGCCGTGTCTTTATCATACCAGTTCTTTTTTTATCATAAAGAACTTGCTACATCCCGTCAAAAATGATACGCATGACTGTTGTTTAAATGAGGCCGTTCACTAATAGGAAGTCATGAGACATTTCCAGGCGCTTAAAATTTGTTTACGTTTTGAAAAATCCAAAAAAAAAAAAAAAAAAAGAATGACAAAGTGGTTCCACAGCACAGAGAGAGCTGTCTGAAATCAATGCTGAAATCTTATGCGCTAGAGTAATTCTTAATATGATTTATGGTTCAAGCTAAATCAAAATGCATTTCACAGATGGGTAGTCGCCATCCAAAAAATAATTTAAGTTGTGATTGGATTTCATTCTGTTTTCTTTTTTCCTCCTCAAATTGCTTGTGCTTAGTCAAGTAGTTGACAGAATATACACGATTTTAGTGTGGTAGAAATCCATGTCGGACTTCACAAACACAGAAAAGCGGTTTCCACCCTCACCCCCCCCCCCACCCCCACCACTTGCTCCAAAATGCTCATTAACATATAAATTGACAAGCCTTAATTGATACTTTCAAGCAAAGTTTAGACGGCAAGGTCAGCCAAGAATTGGCAATTAAATAGAGTTTAAGTCTAAAAGTGAGGCAGATTTACTTATAAAGTGCATCAGCTGTAGATTGTTCACCAAGAACAGGAAATCCATTTAACTCGCGGAGAGCCAGGAGCCAGCTCAAAGTCAGGGCAAATCACCATGTAAAACAATTAAAAGGCCATCACACGGGGAAGAGAAATAGTGCCTCTCCACTCCCGCTTCCAACACCAGGGTAGAAAACAGAGCTCTGGAAAGTGAATGGGGAGGCAGGGGAGGGCAAACAGTGCATCAGAAATTGAGCGCATCACCCGCCCCCCCCCCCCTCCAATTCCCCCCCCCCCATTCTTCCTCAAACTTCAATTACAGGACTATTTAACAATTAAAGCACTCCGCGGAGGAGAGGAAAGGGCAGAGGGGTGCCATGTTTTATTCATCCGTTAACCTGTGGACACCGAGGGACGTGTCTCAATCTGTTCTTTAATTGTCTCGATGGCAACGTTGGGACGGATCCCTTTTGTGCTGGGGAATGTCTGTGTAAATTGTGAGGGAGGACGGATTGCTGTCGTTGTGTCCGTTAAAGAGTGAAGCTCTTTTGACTGGTGCCGTTCTCCCCAACCCCTCCCCCCAACACTGCCATTCACCCCAGGGGCTGGAGGCCGTGTGGGGAAGGACAGGGGAGGTCCACTATGCTGCCATGCGGCTGGGGGATTGACATTACAGCAGTGGCACTGTGCCTCAAATCAAGAGAAAAAAGTGGGAATCTACAGCAAACAGATGCCAGATTCACTCCTGCAGCTAAATACAGTGCACAGTGTGCCAGTCCCTCTTCCCTATAATGGGAGAGTGCGCTCTTTGTCTGGGGTAAAGTGTTTGTTTTCTGTTTTTGTCTTACAGGGTGCTGCATGCTGTTTCCCGTTCTAAATGTTGCAAAAATATATTTGAAATCTGTTGAACATTTTCATATGTTAATGGTAACTTTACCAGGTAAAGTTGTAATCATTGAATGATTGAGTCATATAAACTACCAGTTTTCCCCATGTCTTTGTTGCATGAGCTGTGGGGGATAACTCTTTTTCCATTAATTATCCAAAAATAATTTAATTGCGTAGAAATAACAGTGCAGGGCATTGGGCGTCTGATCAGCTAAAGTAAGAACATAATGTTATTTTCATGTTTTCATGCACTAGTCCAAGTGTAGCAGTACAAAATAATTACACAGGAGGCCATGCATTTGTAATTGATTATCAGAAACATATAATGAAACAAAGAAAGTCATCAAAGACACAAAAAGCTGATGCCAGAAATTCCAAATGCAAGTAATGAAAGTCTCGATGGATATGAAAAATGTAAACAAAAAACACAGAGCAGACAAAGCGGTTGCAGTCAGGGAGAGCAAAACTAGAACTTCAAAAGGCGCAGAGAGAAAAGTTAGCACCGGTGGCTGTTTTTTTTCAGAGTTTCTTTTTTTTTTCTCACAGTCGACAGTGATGGTGTCCCAGATTTGAGGATCGGATCTCCAGGAGGATCATGGGACCAGTCCCCCATAAAGTGTGTCAGTTCCCCCTCAAAGCGTTTGGCTGCGCCGCGGCTCCGATGTCGCCACGAGGCCCCTGTTCCGCTCGTACACGCCGAGATTCTCCACCAATCCCTGGCCTCCGTCCTCTTGTGGAAGCTGGGGACCAGAGGGAAGGGTCAGAGCCCTGGGGCCTGCCCCCGGCGGCAGCGAGGTGGGGGCGGGGGTGGGGGCGTGCGTTGGGAGATGGAACGCAGTCACGCTGAGTCTCAGCAGAGTCAGGACGAGTGTGGATCTGCTCTAGGATATGGGTCAACGTGTTCCTTTGTCTCTACTGCAACCGAGCCAAAAGCCCAGGCACGGATTCTGACCCAACATGACCACGACACACAGGTGAACGCCTCCTGCACATGCTTATGCTGGCATTTCCATGAGGGCTTTCGCAGGTCCCCATAACTCTGACTCATGCGAGCAGGTTGCCTTTGATGCAGTTCAACAATCTTAATAATATATTTTCTGGGCAGGTTAAAAAAAAAACTGAATCCTAGAGAAGCACCTGGGCATCATTGTGGAGCACAAAAATTAAACTTTTAAGCAAAAACTGGGACTGAAATCCATGTGTTATTATTGTTATCGATTCATTTGCTTAATTCTGCCTGAAGCTGTGGTGTGGAAACTTGGAAACTCTGGCTGTGTTGGTGAATGTTCATTTTCTCTCTGTATCTCTGGACTGATATTGATGTAGACCACTCTGAAAAGACTGTGGACCTGAACCAGTTCAAAGAGCACATCACCCAGAGTGCTGTCTTAGTCTCCTCCAACCGGAGTCCTCATTATAACCAGTCTGCCATACTCGGCCATACCTGTGTCTAACCTTGTTCTCTATTATGAGAGACTGCACTCTTTATCTTTGAAGGATAATACAGGTATAATTTAGTTTTTGGCTCATTACATTACTGGCATTTAGCAGATGCTCTTATCCAGAGTGACTAACAACACAAGGACGAGTGCAAAGGCCCGTGTTTGCAGTGAGGTTGACTGTCATAAATGTATCAAATGTGACTTTATGATGCTTTATTAGACACAGTTTTAAATGAATAGAAAGTAATTACACTCTGAGTTGGGCTCCCCAAGACCAATACACATTCAGACACATCTCATAAGGCAAGATGGTCTGGGTTTTTTATCCAGTCTAAAACAACGTTCAGACAGCGGGTGTTTTCTGTAGTTCCACTCACCAAGTTTCTTTCTGCTTCCTGTCAGTCACAGCCACACACATGCAGAGTACCAGTAGTAATTAATGTTGCACTGCTGAAAATGGTTCCAATCAAATATGCTAATATTAGCAATATAAAGTCACATTTGGTATGTTTATTATGTCGACTTCACAGCCACAATGGATTACTATGATACAAAATTATATCTTTTAGCCTTGCTAAAGTGTATTTTTCAGTTTTTTTTTCTTACATTGTCTGCACCTGTTTCCTTTCAACAAATACAATAAACATTAATAAAAATTAAATATACTAAGTGTGTTAATGGCACTGTGATCTGAATGATTTGGGTGACTGAATGATTTACTCAGATAAAGTGCCACTTTCACTCATATCTTTGTAGTATCAGCCCCAGAGGGTTACTTTCAAGCTATGAAAAAATCTCAACCCAAAATAACTGTCGGGTCATTAAAAAAACACAGAAAGGAGCAGTTCATTAAAAATAATGGCAAGCTATAAAAAATGGCCTTCTTCCTTTGTTTTTGAGTGCGGAGGCACAAGGGCAGGGAGGACTGCTACTGTACATTACTTTTTAAAGTGATCCAGTCCAAGCAAAATTGATTTAAATTGTCCTGGGGAAATGCAAAAACGTCAGGCTGCAATCTAAGTCTTTGCGTGCAGAATTTAGTGTGTGTATGAGCTGGGAGGTCAGTTTCACTGACAGAAGAAACACCCCCCCAAAGATGACGGCAAAACACGACTAATCAGCACTGATGGAAGGTGAGCCATTACCAAGGGAACCTTGGCAACCTTCAGTTAATTATCATGTTTCTTTTTAATTTTGATGCACATAAGGAAGTTTTTTTATGATATTTCTGGTTTTGCTGCTCATGACATTGCGTGACACATTATGGATATCACAGAGATGAGGAGGTGACTCAGGGATGAAGGGAGCATCCCAGACTCTGCACAGATAAAGCACTGAGTGCTTTAGCCCCATTGGACTGCTGTGTCTCTCTGTCACCCCATTGGACAGCTGTGTCTCTCTGTCACCCCATTGGACTGCTGTGTCTCTCTGTCACCCCATTGGACAAGCTGTGTCTCTCTGTTGCCCCATTGGACGCTGCTGCATCTCTCTGTCTCCCCATTGGACAGCCTCAGATCAGCATGAGTGAATGGATCTTAAGCAAACAGTGAACGCTGCAAACCAGCAACCATGGAGTTTCCCTCATTCTCTTTGACATGCGTCTCGCCCTCTGGTCCCTGCTATCTTTCAGTCTCTCTCACTCTGTCATATCCTCGCAATTCAGTTCAATTCCATTCAATATGCTTTATTAGCCTGAAATACTGACAGTAAATATTGCCAAAGCATATTTAACTTAAATGAATGCAAATTTTTTTTTCCTCATCATTTTTGTGCTTTCTGAGCTCACCATACCATTGGCAGAGCTCCTGCTTTTGTCCGGCTGACTAATATGGACACAAGCTGGATTTTAAGATGTTCATTTCCGTAATGAAACCACAGCAGAAGTATATTAGTATATGTGAAGTGTGCATTTTAATCAGCATGATGCATTACATTATTTTGCTGAAGGACAGGTTCTGTTCCTGTGTGATGGACCCTTGAGTACAGCAGAAACAGAGAGCATGGGAATATGCTCGGGTTCAAGAGTGGCACAGCAAAAAGCATCTCACAAAACAGTGCTGAGCATGTTATTTTATTATCCCTCAGTGATGCATGTCAAGCAAGAGGAATGTCTCAGACTCGTTACCATGGCTACTCCAAGGACTACTCTCTTTCCTCTGAAAGCCCCCAACCCCACCCATGCTTCAAATTAAAGTTGATGTTTTATCCGTTTTTTTCTTTTCCTTTTAAAGAATTTTAAATTTTTATTTAAATTTTTATTTTAAATTTAAAATTTAAATTTTAAAGTGTTTAATTGTTTGATTCCCAGCCCTGTGGAATCACACGGCGACCCGCCGAAGCAACGATGGGATGAATTAAACATCCAATTTAGCGGAGTTCTCTGAGAGTCATCACATAGCACAACACTGACGCCATGTTTCAGCTGATCCAATTATCGCTGTTTGAATATGGAGTGATTATGCCAGTAATCGAGGCCCAGAGATGTGTGCGCCATCTCGTGCGGTAAACCCTCTGAGTAATGAAGTGAGCTGCGTGCCATCGCACTCTGAGAGCGTGGAGGGGCCCTCCAGGTGCGAAGGCACCTCTGCTGTAATGCTTGGGGATATGGAATTAGACTCTCAGCTGGATGGGGCCATTACCCAGTTTTCAGTCAGATCGCACCCTTAGCTTATTGGTTAGGGCCCTAAGCTCATTTGCTAGGGCCCTTAGCTCATTGTTAGGGCCCTAAGTTCATTAGCTAGGGCCCTTAGCTCATTGGCTAGGGCCCTAAGCTCATTGGCCAGGGCCCTGTTCTTTAAGGAACCTGGATGTGACGCTCCATTACATTACATTACATTAGGGGCATTTGTTAGACGCTCTCATCCAGAGCGATTTACAAGGCAATCCAGGTCTCAGCCTGTGTTTGCAAACTTCCGCCTGTTTCAGCATAACGTTTTCTGGCCACATTCGGTCTCATATCTCCATGGCCACCTGACTTTTGATCAATGTCACGGGCACGTCCCAGACATTCTGTCCTGCTCACACCTTAGGATCTATAATCACGGAGGTAGAACACCTCATCCATACCTCTCACACACACACACTTGCACACATTCACAAAAACATACATACACACACACACGTGTGCACACACAGACACATGAACATACCCTCACATATGCAAACAGTTACATGCATATACAAACACATACTCACCTGCAGACACACATGTTTAATACAATTTCTCTACGTCTCTTCCCGGCTGAGATTATCTTTTTCCATCAGCAGTGTTTAATGTCACCCCCAGCTCTCACTGCACAGTCTGTGGTGTCCAGCTCTCCTCCCCAGAATCTCTCTCATCTCAGTGCTAAACCGGCTGCTGAACTCATCCTCAGTAACTGGATATAGAGAGGATGCAGCTGAGAGGGTGCGAACAGGACTTAACATCAATACTGCAGCATGTCTCAACTCTGAAAACATCGTTTCCACTCCTCCATGTCATTATGCTTACAAGTGTTGGCCAGTTAGTGTTTTTGTAAGGGTGGTGTATAAGTAAATGTATGTATGTATGTTTCTGTAGCTTTATGCATACTTTAGGCAAGCATGTATGTATATATGTATATGTAGTTGTGAATGAATGCATATGTGTGTATGCATATTTGTATGTATGTGTTTGTGTCTTGTCAGTATATGTATGTATGTATATGTTTGTATGTGTCTGTGTGTGTGTGTATGTATGCATTTGGAGTCCTTGGAGCTCCTTCAGTTTGTTAGTTTGTTTTCATTCTTTAATCTCACATTTGTAAGATCTTCCCTGTTTGCTCTTTTCAGAAAGTGAACGAAACAGTCTGTTTACTCAGTCACACTGTGTTTCCCAATTAGGGCTCATCTGACTCTAACCAACACAATCAACAGTCAAAAAATATTTCTCCATATGCAATCAAGCCACTCGAGACAAAATAACACAATGTGTGATTCAGTAGAAAAAAAAGAAATAATCATTAGCAATATATCGCTGAGGCTTTCGTCACATTCACCCGATTTCGCTCGTTTTACAGAACTCTTGACATTCTAGCCACGTCTGACAACAGTCTCGTTAGTGGGTACGTTGGCCATCTGATGGAGCCTGGTGAGAAAAAGCGTGCAAAGCTCGAGTAAAAAAATGAAGGAAAAAAGATAACGAGGGAGGGATGTGCGGACCGTTAAAGGGAACCTGGCCCTCTGTATCTGGAGAAGCGATGATTCAGCACGGATTACATGCACCTATGACACTCTCTGCAGCGATAGGGGATAAGAGAGGTGCCGACTATCCCTTCATTTACACCACAGCCACCCCGATCTAGATAAACCAGCCTGTTTATGAGGGTGAAGCAGTGCTTTCGTTTGATCCGGCCGGTTTATTGGGCTCTTATTTTATATCTTCCCCACCTTCCCCACCTCTGTAATTTCAATATCCTATGTCTATCCCCAGCCTGAGATATCAAGTCACCGAATCAATGTTGGAGTAATATCAAGTCACCGAATCAATGTTGGAGTAATATCAAGTCACCGAATCGATGTTGGATTAGAGCTCTTCCTAAGTGCCATTGACATGCTTTGGGTGTGTTTCTATTGATAAAGAAAGCTTTGAACATTTCCGAAGCTGTTTAAACTCTGAGCACTGAGAGAGGAAGCTAAATTGGATAATAAAGTCTGACCACTTTAACAAGGCACATGAGCATATAGTTGGGTTGCTAATGCGCTCTCTTTCATTGATAATGAATGCGCTAATGCGAGTCAAGCAGCAACAGTGGCACATAAAGGCCTGATTTGACAACATGTTTTTAAACTTTGAAGTACAAATGCATGGATGACTTAGTTTTTCCTTTTCGCCAAAACACTTTCTACATTTCACTTTAAATCAAAGTTCCTTGACAGGAGTGATATGGATCAGGACAGTTATTACTGCAAATCCAAAAACTCACCAAGCTTTGCTGGTGGCGAAGATATGTCACATTATCTGTGAGTCAAAAGTCGAGGATGAATTTTGATTGCATCCAGGTCAATGCCTACCGCCTGTCTCGATTAAGCATTCAGCTAAGCCCATTCCCTTCTAACTGATGGATGCAAGATGGACGTGGTCCGTCTGTACGCGTCTGCGTGGCAGATGCCGATGGGGTGTTTTTCACAGGACGGGCACATACTTGCCCTCCCGAGCCTCTCAAATGTCCCTGTGATGAACGCAGAACTGGGCGCTGGACAGCGAAGGACGGCGAGAGTAATGTTGAGAAGGGCTTGGATCTTGTCTGGGGTTCTGTCTGGGGTTCAGCAGGGGGAGAAGGATGGACCTGACGCGTAACGCGAGCACGGACGAGATTCCCCGGCTCTAATGGGAAAAAGTAAAACAATCACTCTAAGTGGTGTTTCGCATTGATTATGTCCACCATGTTGATTTTGTTATTTATCTTTATTTGGGAGAAGGTAACAGGTACTTAACTGGCGCATCCTTAAGGAGGGTTACAATTACAAGAACACTTCTTGATCGATAGCGCCGATGCAAAAGTTGAGTGATGAATTACAGTGACATGTGTTACTGTATTTCAAAAACGTTTTGGAGAAATGAGACTGGACTCTGACTGTTTCCAGTTAGGAAAGTAGAGATACCGTTACTGCCAAAGTTCTAATCAATTCTAATGGTTTCAAGGAAACTGAGAGATCGACTTAGGATGATAGTGTTAGAGGTAAACAATGACCGCACAACTGACCGGCACAATTGCCTACATTTATGATGACAGATAATCTTGTTCTACCTGTAAAAAGAATTATGCAGTTAGAGATGAGACATACTGCATTCAGATATTGTGATAGTGTTCATATTCACTTTTGGGCCACAATAATCCCATGCAGAAGAAAAGACCTTTCTTTTGACTTCATTGCCCTGTCTGGCAGTTAGGCAGGAGCATGGCAATGTCATTAGTTGTTGTCATCCCACATCCATTATTTGTGATTTTATGGTAGGATATAGGAGCTGGATTCTGAAAAACTGGACATTTATGTTGAGTGTTATGGTTTGAGTCCCAGAACCGAGTCAGCCTCACATTGCCAGTTCTGTTTTAAATAGCAAAGACAGCCAGAACATTTTAGTGGCAACAGCATACTGAAACACTGCCCCCAGGTGACAGGGAGTTCTCACTGCACTTGATTACTTATATGTAGTACTGTGTGAGGACTTAAGCTATGTTAAGAGAATAAAACATAGGCTATATGAGAACAGACACTTTGAAACTTTCAGAAAACACTGTGCAAAGTAAATGAAGTTTCTTTTCTCTGTGTCAAGGTGAGTGAAAAAGTCCTGGCTTTTAAGACCTGCACTTAATCGTTCATCCCAATTAAGAGCTACAGCTAGAGGAGAATCCTGCTCTGTCTCAGAGCCGCATGATTAAAACACAAAACCGCAGCAGTGGTCAGATTTTAAACCTCCAGACACGAGCACTCAGTGGTCATTTAGCAGAGTTTAAGCTGCGGCCATGAGGGGTCGTGGCCCTGTGAGGCAAAGCTCTGAAAGGCCCATACCACAATGCACCGTCTCTGATTGCCTGCAGTATTTGCTGTTTGAGATCTCCTTACGGATCTTTGCTTTGAGCAGTCTCACAGAGTGGTGGGACAAAGACAGTGCTCCTTTGCTAAATGAATAAAGCCCCTCCTTTGGGTATGTCTTAGCTCCACTCTCGTTTAACACATCTGCTTGTGAAAGGCAAAATGAAACAATATAACACAGCAGACCACATTTTCTTTGCTGAGTAAAGCAATAAACCATAGGTAACCATCTATGAAAATATATAGGTTATTGATCAGATAGCCTTCCATTACATTTAGCTGGTTATATGGTGTACTGTAACATTTTAGTATTGTCGTACTAGTGGGTATAAATGTGATGAACACTCTGGATCTCCCCTTAGGGGTCTATAAACTGTTGGTTCAGACAGAAATGCTGGATAACATTTTAGACCATGGCCACTGATAAATGCATGCATATCGCACTCCATTAAATATTAACTAAGCATTTATCACATATTAATAGATGTCTTATTAAAATGAATAAAGATTGCAACACATTATTAAGTTAATGATTTATAAAACTCAAACGATGTTAATTAATATGTAATTAATGGAACCTTAATTAAAATTTAATAAGTAATTAACCCCCCCTCAGCAGTCCGGTTCACATTTCAGATTCATATTCTATATCGGTTTTGTCCCTTGGGGAGAAAGCACTGTCTTTAATGCCTGACACGCTCTCCAAACAGTCACACTGAATAAAACCATGCACTTACAACAAAGACAGACCTCCCTTCAGTGCAGCTTCAGAGTTACTTTATCTGCTCCATGTATTCAGATCTCAAAATGGCCACTTAGTCACACAAAACTGTACAGTAAAACAGTATCACTAGATTATCATATTGCTTTTTTTATACAGACTATAATTTTTGTTCTGGACTTTTTTTCAAACGCCAAGCTTGTTGGCTTTTTCTCAGCTAATTTTTCATTTTTTAAATGTTTGTGTTTAACCCTCCTGTGTGCTTGGGGTCAGTATGACCCCAAAAAATTGTATTGCTGTTCTGCACATTAGGAATTACACGGCCTATAGGTGGCACTACTGTTTCCAATCATTCCCTCTGAAAATTGTTGTCTGTCAGGTTGTGCAAGTTTCTACTGGAAATATAAAATTCTGCTGTATCCAATTCACTGCATCCAATTCCATAAATGTGTTTGGGGCTGATTTCAGTGCAGAGGGGATACATGCACTCCTATTCATCCAAATTCATGCAGAATTAATGACAGGTGAGGCAAACTAAAATGCTCTCACATTGTGTATGTGTGTGCAACTTTGCTTTCTTGAAGATTAATAAACGCTTTACATGTTATCATGTTTCCCATGATATTAATAGACCACATCATCAAATCCAAACCAAAAGTGCAATGTTTTTATCAAGAAACACACAGTGGGGAACAATCAGAGAGGGGAGGCCCTGAACGCTCACAGAGTGCTCTGTGAGGAGGCGAGCGCAGCGCTTCACAGCGGGTGGCCTCCCTTGATTGGTGAATGCAGCTGATTTTTCTAGCTGTTCAAGGACCGACAGAGGAAACAAGATGGTTTGAAAAAAAAAGAAAATCTTCAAAACGTTCAACAAATTATCCCCCCACCCCACCCCCCACCCCCATATCGAACAATATTTACTTGATATCCAATCCAGTTACTATTGACCCAGTTGGTCGTCAACACACGCCGTAAATGTGTCAGGTTTTCAAAATATTATTGCCTACTTTTGGCTGTGTGCACAGCTCACTTTTGAAAATAGCATTTCCCTGGCGTTTTATATATGATAAGAGTGTTTGCCTTCTGGACGGCCGCCAGACTGTCAGCCTGGAGACGGAAACCTCAGAGCTGGTCTCACCACTTAGGGATCAAATGTTTGAATTATTATGCGCCAGTTAGAGAAACCCAGACAGGTTTTTATTAGAAGTGAAAGCTCTGGAGGAAGAGAAGAAGAATTAGTGGATTGCCTGTGTTTAAATTAATTAAATGTGTTCTCCGAGGGCCGCTACAATTGCCGTTGATGCGAATTACAGTGTGTACCCATACTACCAGCCAGAGACCCTGCTGCCCTGCGAGCTGCAGGCTTCTGCATCGTATTCTTATTGATTTAAATAAGCACTTTTTTCTGTTCTGCCCGGTAAATGTTTACTGTGAGATTTTTTTTTTTGCATTCTAAAATTGGAATATGAAATTAAATCTGCCCTCCTTATTTGCGGCAGACAGAGCCTCTTCCTGATATCGCTGCTTCCTGCTTGGCACAAACAGGTTCAGTGCATCAAACAAGCATTTAAAAAAATAAAATAAAAAACCCTACTAGTTACTCCAAATAAAGGTGTAATTCAATGTGTTAGGTAAGCTTCTTCTGACATTCACCTGTCTCACAGGTGGTCAAGGTGGCCTGATGGACTCACAAAGGATGGCCACACCCCCCGGGATGTGAAAGGAACGCCCTTTCTCAGCCGACTGACCCAAACACAGAAACGTGTCATCAGGGTAAATCATGCTGAGCTCAATGAAATGGAATAAATTGAATTCTTCTGAAACGATAGTAGTATAATTAATACATCCTATAATTAATATATCCTGTAGCACAACAAACACAGCCCATGTGAAGCACACACACACACACACACACGCACGCACCCTTGAGATAAGTACACTAGTTTACCTCAATGGATTCATCTGCACTCACCAATTTTATTATCGCACCATAATTTGTAATGCAGAATCCCTATTGCATAACCAGCTGTTCGTCTATTTACATTCAGTCCAACCAGGCACCGTGTTTTCCAAGAACTCATTTCCTAACCCAGTCTTGAGATATATTACCATAATTCTGTCTGGAAGGCGAAAAATAAAACAAATACACCCCTTTTAAAGTTGTGTTTTCATTTTGCATGGCGAGCAATGACCATAGTAAAAATACACCAACTATGAAAAAACAAAAAAAAAACACATACCTGCTATACACATTCGTCACCAGAATGCAGAGCTGTATCCCCAGAGTCAAAAATAGGTCACACAGTGTTGTGCATTCTCCCATGTTGAATGAAACTTCAACTTTATGATAAAGTGTATTCTGCTTCAGCTAATGTGGTTATTTATACAATTTCATTTTTAAATAAGGCATGGCAGGGCCACTTTGGCAGGGATAACAAGAATTTAATGTGGTACAGGCAGGGAGAGCTGAAATCCCCTCTATTTATAATGATAACGCCAACATAAAGAATTAGACTGTCACTTTCCAGACTTCCAAAAAGCACGCGGCGCTAGCAATGAGGTTATACCCACTGGCACAGGTTATTTAAATGCAAGATCTGTTTGTGCGCCGTTATGCATTAAATTTTCCATTTGAGTTAACTGGATAATATCAAACATTGCAACTCTTGGTGATGATAAATTATGCTGATTACAGGATCCTTTGTGAATTGTTATTATGAATTTCCACACGTGCACAACCTGCGTTGTTCTAACCAATGAATATAATCCATCTCTCCTCTCTCTTACTGACTCATATGCACAGAAGCAGATATGATATGACATGGAAAAAAAAACATGGGCAAAATCAAATAATTCATTTAAGTGGGTCATTCAATTCATTTAAGTACCTACATAATTAATTTAAATTTATCTCATTCGTTTTGGCATGCCATGCAAACTGCAAGTACACCAATATATCTGAAGTACTGTATGTGTTTTAATCATTAAAATGCATCACACACTTATAAAATATCATGACAGTGAGTCATGTTACTTTTGTTGCATAGCTTTATTTTGAAAGCTTTAGATGAACTGAAAAATACTACTGTTAAATGACAGTAAGAATTGACAATGCAGAAAAAAGGGGACATTCAGATAATTGTACCATGCTGCTCTGACTTGACCTTTGTCATGACAGTACGTTCCAACGCACACTGCGTGTAAAAGTAGGTCAGCGTGGTTTATTTCTTCATATGAATTTCCATCGTCTTTTATATGATAATGTGAGTACTTTTTCTTAGTGAGCTCACAAATTGAATGGATCACGGGAGGGTGCGGGGTCTGGCCAGGAGGCTGGTCTTCCCTTACGCTACTGCCATGAAACTTTGAGGCGAAACTGTTAGCCAAATGCTATCGAGCTAGCTCGAATTCTGAGAGAATGGTAAAAATGAATGGGAGTCAGTGACCAAAAGGTTGTGAGTTATCCATCACAATTTCATAACATGGACCACACCACAAACACCACACAACACTCTGCCAAGGTCACTTTATTACCGTCTTTCAGCCAAACATCTTATATTTTCAATGAATGAATGAATGAATACTGGGCTAAGTGTATTTTTGTAGTTTCTGGTCATCTTGTAGCTTGAAACATGCTGAAGGATTGTTGTAAAATCTAATAAAATTTGTGCTGAATTGACTGCAAGGCTGTGGCAGTTCAAAACCCTTTTTAACACTGTGACCATCTGCAGTGGAAACTGTTAATGTGACAGCACTGCTCATTCACTTTCCTTGTAACTTATCAACACTTTTTTTCCAACCTCCTGGGAAAATTCAAGCATAATATATTTCAGATCTATGAAATCTAACATTCAGAGGGCGTATCTGAAAATCTCTCAGATGTGAGAGTGAGCTTGTCTCATCAGTTTACCCACAGTGCCTGAAGTTTTCATCCGCTGTTTACATTTGGCTGACTGAGATCTGCAGAGGTTTGCATTTGGATGCACAAATTCCTCTAACATACTGCACTCCAAACCCAGACACAATATACATTGTAGGTGCAGGGCATGTTTTAAAATTCTTATGTGTGTGTGTGTTTTGTGTGTGAGAGAGAGAGAATGTCTGTGTGTGTGTGTGTGTGTGTGTGTGTGTGTGTGCATGTATGTGTGTGTGTGTGTGTGTGTGTGTGTGGGTGTGTGTCTGTGTGTCTGTGTGTGCGGAGGGTAAATTGCATGTATACTTGTTCAAATCCATCTGCATCCACTACAAATGGAGTTTAGACTATGGAATGGTGCAGGCAGAAAAAAAAAAACATATAAGCTTTCAAGATATTAAAGTGTTGAAAGTACCAAAAAATGAATAACAAACAGGACCCTAAATCAATATGAATGTGGGAGACGCTGCATTGTGATAACAGTAGCAGTGGGCCAGAATGCATGACTGTACAGCATTGCTCAGAAATCAAAGCATTGCTTTGGTAAGGAACACTGTTTGGCTTGGACAGGATTTAAATGACTAGGATGGGTTACTTAAGCCTTAAGCCTTTTAAGCCCTGCTGCCTAAAGACCCCACTGGCCGAGCTGTTAATATATGTTAATTATGAAATTGAACTTTCAAAGATTACATTTTTTTTTGTTTACCAGTTTATAATTCCGTTGTTTGGTTTGAATTTTGGCAATGGTGCTACACAAATATTGAATAAACACCTCACATTTGAACAGAGATTGTTTTGTTTGAGTGTCTGGATGATGAGATTAATAACACTTGGAGCCTGTCTTTCTGTCTCAGGCCCGTTGTCAGAATGCCGCAGCTTCCTCCACGCTGTCTACACCAAATAAATAGAAAATATAAGCCCAGCTTGCAAAAAGCAAAAAGCCTCTCTTTCAGTCTGACAGATACAAATGCACGCATATGCTATTGAGCATTGGTACACATGAAGGGAAGCTGAAGTATTATTTATCACAAATGGGCAGAGTTAGTACATAAACCAGTGTCTGGCTAGGCTGAACCAATCATTGTGTTTCATCATAAAGAATAAAAAACTCTTGGTTAATTGAAACAAGTTTATGATTGACAGCTAACCATAGCTCCACCCATTTTTGGCAACCTGATACTTTATTCAACCAACACTGCTACAGGCTGATAATTGACACTATACAGTTATGTATGTTAGCTATGCTACCTAATTTAATTTCAGATAACTTGCTGCCAAAGAATATAATTTATCTTCAATATTGCTAACAGTTATTGCCAAGAACACAGCCAGTATGCGCTGCTTTGCTGTTCTATTCATGAAACACAATTTTTTTGCATTTGCCCACACACTTACTGAATCATAACTGTGCAAGCATAACATCTCAGAGCTATTTTACCGTCCTCATACAACACCCTTAAATATGTCCCAACACACCTCAGCATGCTATTCATAGCTGCATTGACAGTTTTTACATGAAATAAAACATATTACAAGAAAATATAACAAAGAGAATGATAGCTGACAGATAGTACTGAATATGTCATTGTTGGTGTACTAATAAAAACTAATAAATACCAAAACTAAATAAACAAGTTCATGGCAAAAAAACCTTTGGCTATTCATCTATGCACATGTTTCCAGAGTGATTAAAATTGCAAAATTACATTTTTTTGTAATTGTTGATTTTTTTCTGTATTTTTAGCAAGCTTAAATGTCTCAAAACCATTTACAATGAGCACTGGATTCCTCTTCAGAATTCACAATGACTGAATATTTAAAATTAAAGGCAAGGGTGGGCTGTTTCTCTGCACTGGAATCGAGCTCCGTGTGATATTACCCATGATTCCCCCCTGCGTGAACAGAGATCATTGTGCGAGAGGAGACCGCAGCGCTGCTGACTGGGATGTGGTGTGGGAGTGACCGTCTGCAGCGCCTCTGAGCTGTCAGGCCCGTTATGATGGATGATGTGTCGGGGATCGAGCCCATGGTTCTGACCCAGGCCCCTCCTGCTCTAATTGTTACAGATCACTGTCATCTGAGCCGGGACCTCCAGCGGCTTGATGAAGCTGAGGTATACTCTGGGGGTGGGGGGGTGGGGGTCAGTGGCAGGGGCTGATGCTGATGTGTGATTAAATTCCAGAGGGCAAACAGCGACAAAGTTGCGCTTGCCCACCCGCCCCCCGTTTCCGTGAAACTCCATCGCCGATGATTACTCTTCTGGTCCGCTGTGCCGACAGGCTCGTTAGCGGAAAATAAAACCCGACTCGTTCCCCGGGACCCTGCTGGAGAGATGGGTGCAGAAGTGGAGTGTTTTGTCCAAATGCTTGAGGTAGTGTAACAGCTGGAGTAACAGCTGTAAACACTGGGGGTTTGGGGACCGGTGAGCCACAGGGTCACTCATTTGAGTTTCTCATGTGAAAATGAAGTTGTAAATTCAGTGATAAGTCATATTTAGTGAACTTCTAGACTAAATGATTTATTAAAGCAGAAATATCTACTGACCAACCAAAAATTGCTGAAAAAATTATTTTTGGCTGTTATAAATGGCAATTTTTCTGTCATGAGTAATGGTATTTTGGAACTACATTAATGTACATTCTATGAATGTGGTTACTTATGTATTCTTGTTTATGCATCACAGTCTTAGAGGGCTAAATTAACCCTCATGTTCTGTTTATAGTCTGTGAAACCCCAAACAGAACCAATGTGAGTTTTTCTGTGGAGGACATCTGAAACATGCCATCGACTCAAAGTCAAGTTTATAAGCGGTTATCATGAAAAGAGGAAAAGTCGTGAAGTATCAAGCTGATAAAACAATGTTAAGTATGTTTATAGAGGTGTTAAAGAGAATCTGGGGTCTCTCAGGCCCCAAACAGAAGATGAGGGTTAAGAGTAAAGTCAATTTCTATTTGAGTTGTTGTATAATCAGAACGTCTCTGATCTCAGGTGTTTTTAATACATACGTAGACATAGCTGTCATTTTGATGTCAGTATTTAGTCTGTTTGAGTGGAAAAAAACCAAACCTAACAGGAAAAATCCAGTTCAAATATTACATAATGAAGCACAACACACTGAGAGCAGCACAGGTCATCTGCTTCCCACACAGTGGGACCTCTCACAGAAAAGATTATGTGCTTTTCAAGGGTGAAGCACGCTAATGTAGTTCAGATAAGAATCTCATTTGCTTTATTTTTAAAAGTGTGGGGATCATATGTAAATGTCAAGTTTACTGGCCACGGATCCAAAGCAACGCACAAATTTAGCACTGTCTAAATATCAAGCAAGGCCTGGATATTTAGCAGCAAAGGGAAATGTTCTGAGAGAAGACCGATATCACTGCATCTCAGCAGCCCTGATAAGGCATGGGGTAACCTACCTGCGCATCATATGGATAGAATTATGCATGTTTTTGCCTTTCTTTGGAATTGAGCAGTTTTCATATCGACCATTTTATCTCTCCTCATAGAACAAATGTCTACCGCAGACATAGGGGGAGGTTAACCTGGAGGCCAGCAGGTGAGGAAAACCTTTCCCAGGTGAGGATCAGCCGGTCCGTGGTGTCAGGGCAGAGCCCTGGCCATAGTGTGGCCCTGTTGCAGGATTCACACCTGCACCATGAACAGGTACAGGTGGCCTTACTCTGAGAGCCACCCACAGGCCCCCACACAGCACCTTCACCTGAAACCTGCTGACGCGCGCAGAGTGCAAAGCGGGTCCAGCCCAGAGCGTTTTGGGTCAGAGGAATATGGATGTTTAAAGTGCTGACTCCAAACAAGGCCCAAAATCAGTACAGACAATGCTAAAAACCCCTCAATATTCCCAAATGAAACACTTCAATCAATCAGTGAGTGACGAAGACGTTACCACCTTGAGTGAGCATGAAACAATAGCACACTATAACACACTGTAGAGCCTGAAAATTCACTTCACTTTCACTTCAAATGGTTTCAGGAGACCTATTGTGTTCAGGTTACAAGTTAACAGTGGTAAGGCCCACTAGTAACTTAAACTGATTACGTTAACTAATCCAAATGATATAAGACAATATGTCTCCTCGAACCATTTGAGTACAGTGAATTTGCTGAACTTTACAGAGCATCGTTACAAACTAGAACTTAGACCTTGCTGCAGTGACCCTCTTATTAGGTAAGCAAACACACATAGCAGGGCCTGCTCCCACTGTACTATCTGAAACAGATACACCACTCAAACCGCCACGCTGGGCACCCCAAATTCATCTGTAAAGTAGTTTGCTCTTTCTAGCAGGCCACACCTCTGTCTCTCAGGTTTGGGTTTCGGTGCATTAGCTGAGCCTTTTCTTACCGCCAGCCTCGGTAAACAGAACCTTGGGTTCAGGAGACACAGCACCGCAGCCTGAAAAACCCACATCATCCCTCAAACGGGCTCAACCTGCAGCGTTCATTAACAAACCCCATTAATATGGGCCTTGCCCCCTCCTGGCAGTTTGTGGGGGGTGTGTGTTGGGTGGGTGGAGGAGGGGGGCTGGGGTGAAATGGAGGTCTGAGCTGGTTACCATGCCAAAAGGCAGCTCCTTCTGAAATGGCTCCGAGGAAAGTTTCAGCATTCCTGTTCACCCTCAAGCAGACAGCGTGACCCGAAAGGTTAAAAAGACTCAGGGAAGCAGTCATTTCAGGTCAGGCAAACTTTCCTGTTTAATTAGGGCCATGTTGGTCTCCCCTGCTGCAGATGCCAAAGGTTTTTAGAGTCAGTGTCGAAAAAAATTACGCTACACACCACCAGCAGAGTCACAAACATCTTACAGAACCTGGAGGCCATGAGTACAACTGACAGTATTCTTTTTATTTACATCATCATCATCATCTTCATCATCGTCATAATCTACATCAAAATAATCGGTGTCATCACCGTTGATGACAGCGCCATCATCGTCAGCTACAGCAACATCATACCCATCGTCATCATCATCGTCATCATCATCATCATCATTGTTATTCATTTCCAGGGCTGCTGTGTTCGTAGGACTGCAATACGCAAAGCCACAGTGACCTTTTATCCGCAGGTCCATTGACTTGCAGTGAAAGCCTCAGGTGTTGTTCATTTCTCATCAGTAACCCGGGGTATTTGGTCACGCGTGTACTCCAGCACATGGCTGCCTCATCTCTCTCACAGTGATGTGCCAAAGCACGCAGAATAAATAAATAAATAAATAGGCCCAATAAAATGTTCATCTCTGAGCCAAATGAATTTAGGTCACTTCATACTACAGCTGAAAAAGCTTACAGTCGAACATGTTGTCAAGACAAAAACCAGCGTTATGCATGTACCAAATCACTGATAACGTTATGTGAATTCAATATTTAAAAAGCATACTTAAGCTCCAAAAAGTACCCTGCACCTCCAAACTGCTATCCTGCAGGTGAGGATGCTCCCTGTATATATGCGGGTACAAATAAAAAGTCTGTGAAGATACCATAACTGTACCATAAACTACACGCTGCATAGAAGTCGATGAACCCGTTTCTCTGTCTGAGCAAGTCATCTCCATAAAGTATGGAGGCAGCGTGCTTGTGTGTATCTCAGTTCAATGCCTGCTTAGCTCCATATATAGACAAGACAGTTCAAACACCGATCAGTTTTATTCCAGACCGCCACAACGTTATATTTATTCAGGGAGACTTTTCTGTCTTTCTGGGTTGTTTGCATTGTGTTTGGCCTTTGTATAAACTGAAATATAATTCAAATCCCTGCTGTCTTCTTTCCCTCTCAGAAAAGAGACTCTCAAATTTAAGAGTCCTCTTAGTTAAATAAAACCATAACAAAATAAATACATAAAAGAGGACAGTGCAAAAGAAAACCAGCTCCTCTGGCTTACTTCTGTTCCCCTGTCCAGAGATATTTTAGTTGAGTCATAAAATCACCTTATTTTCCATTCTTGTTAATAACTAATAATACTATGGTATGGCCTGCTACACAATACATCACAGTTTACAGTTTAGTGTTTCTTAATTTATTTTTCTGAATCATAACTTTTTTCTTTTTTTCCCAGTCTTCTCATTGTCACCAGAACAACCCATTGTTAGATAGTTTCACTGTTTTTACACTACCATTCTAAATGGAACATTCTTTGTTGCCATAGCAATATAATATATGTATATATGACAGAATAGGACAATTACCATTCATTTTCCATGCAGTGACAGTGTATCTGTTATGATAATTGATATGTTCACTGACATGTGTTCTATGACGAGCTTTATGGCCAAGAAAAATTAAAAAATAAAAGCTGATTGACGGATTGATTTGTTGATCGTTCATCCTGGCATGCTGTGAATAATACTAGCATCTGTGTAGCACTACAGCCTACTACATACTTACTCAAGCGTATGTCAGTCTGTTTAACCGTTTTATCAGTGTGACATGTTCTTTGTTGTTATTGTCCAAGTGGTTGTTTAATTAATTGTTCATTTTCAGTCCAGTTGTATCCATTGTGATAATTAATATGTTCCTGGAAATAATATGCCATGAAGGGCTTTGTGACGGTTTTTGTTCTTTGTGACGGAACAAAAGAAACGGCTGATTGACAGACTGAGCGATCTCTCCTCTGATCACTTTGTCAAATCCTCCTGTCAGCGGAAGACAGACGTTAACGTACGTCACACAGTTATTACATTTTTGCATCTTTATGAAAAACAAAGTGTGCCGCAAGAACATTCACTTTTTTAACTAAATATAGTGCCCTGAAAATGTCGTTAAAATCACCTGGATTCCATTTTTTTAATCAACGCACCTTTGACTATATGGAACGGTCCAAATATAGACCGCAAACTTTTGTTTTCTTTTGTTTTCTTTTGTTTCGTCAGACTCATAGAGTAAGCATTTTTCCAGCTACTATGAATACCAAAATTGCATATGTTTTGATGACGCATGAATTTTAGTGTCATTTAACTGCTGAATTAGGATCAGCCTATTCCGTCTTTACCCATAACCCCAGTAACTATGTGACAAAAGATGCAACTGATCCAGGGTCAGTTTTTGATACTGAATCAACCCCCCCACTGCATGGCTCCATTTAGATAAAGATGAGAGCCATGATGACGTATAACATCACCCCACAGCTGCTTTCTAAAGCTTCGTATGGTTTAGCACCAGAATATGTAACTGAATTTCCATTACCTTCACAACCTCAACACTTTCATCGGTCATGAGACGGACTGCTATTGTTGTGCCTTTCCTTTTGCTGATTGTTGAGTCTGTAGCAATTTTCCTTTTGATGTTAAAATAGTGACCATGTCACCTTTAAAGACCAATCATAATATACATTTGTATACAACAGCTGTTTATGTCCTTTAAACTTTACCCTTACATATGTATGTTGCAGTTTCTCTAGGTTCAGCCACTGTTTTTATGTATAGTACATATTTTTTTTTCTTTACTGTAAACTGATTGTTGAAGCACACTGTGCTATTCTGCTCGAAAGGTGCCATACAAATAAATAAATACAATAAAATATCTTTTACAGTGTGTGTTTCTGCAACCACTGCGCCAGCAGAACCGATCTTTTACATAACAGAGAGCCCGTGGACAGCCGCAAGCAGCCGCTTCAAAGCAGATTGGCATTTCTAAAAGCATGGCTTCCCTCAAGAGAATACCCTGACCAGCGGCGCGCGCTGTCCCAGAGCGCCTCGCTTTAAAAATAAGAGCTCCAGAGACATCATTATGCTGGCAAATACTTGAGTCATCAGGAACAGACGTAATTTAGGATCAATTAGAGAGGCCTGTCATGGTGCGTATATCAGCGACCCAGTTCATCATATCAACACCAGACTATTTTCGGACTGAGTGAAGTAACTGTTCATGAGTAATTGTCATTGTGTCTCCATTTTTTAATTAATTTTATTTATTTTTTTTTAACTTTTACGGGTTTAAAACAGGGTCAGCTAATGAATGTGGAATAAATAAGCTGGCTTCATCGAGGATAAAATTAGGTGATACTGTAGAGCCTGCAAAAACTGCATATGTACTTATTATCGAGTAGTTTTTTTATGTCATAAATTATCCTGCAGATTAGCAAATGAACAAGACATATAAAGTGATTTAGAAATGAATTACAAATGTTTTATAAAGTATTTATATCAGTTTATAAAGCATTTGCAGGTGTTACCCACCATTATTTAACATAAACACAGTGGTACTTTTTTTTCTATTGCACAGACAACCTGTCCATCTGTCATTGGAAACAAAGAAAGTGTCGACTCGCAAACCTGCGAAAGTGGACGCGTAAATTCAGACCCGATGTCGTGTTTCGCAGTGTATTTCTCTCGAATGACCACCCTGCCGCTGCCTGCCTTACTGATGCTGCGCTTTTGTGGTGTGAGAGGCAAGCTCCACTGTGCTGCAGGGGTTGATTGCAGGGGGCTGATATTCTCCTGACCCCCCACATACACACACACACACACACACACACACACACACACACTCACACCTCCAGCATGCTGCAAACGCAGCCCTTTCCCACTGGTTAAAAGGTGGCATCAGTAATCCACACGGATGCAGTGTGTGCCGAATCAATTCCAGGGGAAGGCGAGGAGGTAGAAATGTGCACAACGCAGATAAACGTTATATGCCCCACAAAAAAAGAAATCCATTGTCCAACCGAAGCCGAAAAGGCCGGAGTGCAAATAAAGCGGGCCGCACCATGTAAACGTATGGCCCCGTCCGGACGCGTCCAACACACGAGCGCATCATAACTGACGGAGATGATTGAATTAGCTTTCCTCAACATCCTGCCATGTGTCACATGACACACAGTCAAGTCATGTTGAAATCAGTTTGCCTTAGAGGGAAAAAACGCAATGCGTGTCAAATAAGAAGAAAAGCTGTATGGGGAATGAAGGGAAGCGGCTCTGGAGATGCTCCTTTATTGCTTTGTGAGTAGCATACGCAGTCTGTGGAATGAGGTTTTGCTTTGCTTTGAATATAAAGCAAGTAAATATAAATTGCAATGGTTAATTAATGGTTAGTGAATGAGGAAACATTAACAGCTTCGCAATGGCGACTTGTACCATGTATAGTTTTATATACTGTATCGTGTGTTGGGTACACTGTAGGAATCACGTATGAATCTTTTCATCACTGTCAGATCTGACTTAAAGAAAGGATGTTATTTAATTTACCTGAGCTTTTTAACCCAAATTGTTTCTTAATAATTGAAGTAATGTAAACCCCAATGCTATCAGCTCACTGTGTTACAGTAGACTGGACAAAGACGTAGATTTTTTTTTTTTTGCAGTCAAGTTATTTCTCTACCTGAACCCAGATATTCTTTTGAGTCACTTCCCATTATGATAGTGATAGAATAGGTGGCTAAAGCCGGCTGGCTGGACGCTGGCTGGACACTGTCTGTGTTTATGACTGCAGAATGATGAATCAGGCTGTTCTTGTTTGTTTAGACACTCCATAAATAAATTGTGCAGCGAAGCATGAATTTCTTTTCTATATTTTATTTTAATTTTTTGGCTTGCATTACTGTGAGAAACATAAACAACAATGGCCAAGAAATAAATTAAATAACTCCAGTGCTTTACTTTTCTAGGGTATTGTTCCATAATTAATTACATTCACCAGCTTTGTGAGAATTTGCCTTGTTCCTCAGCCCTCCTAATTGGAATTGGTGGGTGGGGGGTTGGGGGGGGTGCCTAGTTAATATGCTGTTCAGGAGTCTGTAGGTTTACACCTGAGAATGTACTTATGAAGCATCTCAGAGCAGCTGTGCTGATCCATGATCAGTTTAGCCCTTTACCTCAGAATGAACAAGGTTAGGATATAAGCAGTGGAAACCTGATCCTAGAACACATTATTGATATAACAGTCAACGGTTTAACTTCATATCCTCAGCAGCAGGAATTCAAAATACAGACACGTTCATTTACTTTAAAGTATGCACATACTGATTTGATAAACTAATGAAAAAGGACTTTCTTCAGAAAATATAATGAAATTGGCAAAACATGAAAGACAGTGATTGGACGTCAAATTTACAAACATATTTGACAAAAGTGATCATTACTGCAATATTTTTTGCATGATTCCTCCGTTCGTACGGCATAAGGATGTTAAATACACATTCCTGTCAACACGAAAACACATCGTTGAGAGCGGCAGAGTAAGTAACATTTTAAAAGGGCATGCTGTCAGATTGATAGTGTTGTATATTCTTGTGTCAAAGAGAAGATATGCCTGATTACCAAACATTATGATTTATTACCTCAAACAAGCTGATTTTGTCCCATTCCATCCAAACCCTCCACCGTGAAACTGCAATAGAATGCTAATTGCCAGTGATATCATTGCTGCCAATTTAAACTGAATTCAAGCATGGCTACCTATAACTAACAAGCTTGGAGCGCTAATCATTTAAGACAAAACACCAATTAAAGGCGCATGCAAAATTAAGTAGACAAGCTGCAGAATTATCATTTCATCTCTCCCAGTTTCCATGTTTCTCCTGATTGCGAATGTGGGCCCACATGGACTAGAAATAATACCAATAAATGTGCAATTAGAATGATATGCATAAAAGAAAAAGAACTATTATAATTGAAAAGGACCAATTCACTGTGCTGTAGCTGCTTAAATGTACTTTTGGGCAACTTCAAAAGTTGAGTGACTTTGTTACAATTAAATGAATCGAAACAATACAAATGGAAATTCAATAACAAAACTCTCAGTCAATGAGACATGCTTTCTATACAGCAGAATGAAAATAAATGGGATCACCATATCCTGCTTGTACATGGGCCAATGTAATTGCAATATAACTACAGAAGTATATAGGAAGTATGTACTTTGAAAGGGTTCTACAGCCAGTCTTTGTTTGAAATTACAGGGGGCCATTAATGTATTAACCGGAACTGTATAATAGAAGTGGATGTACATATAACCAGTAAAAAGGTTATGGTAGGGTTACTAGCAAATTATTCTCTTCTGGTGCTATGTATGTAGAACATTTTTGTTCAACTGAACATATTCTTTGTATATTCCCATTTGTTTCCTACTGCAATCACAGCATGAAATCAAATTAATTGCAATAAATCTATATACACACACACAGTGGGGCAAAAAAGTATTTAGTCAGCCACCAATTGTGCGAGTTCTCCCACTTAAAAAGATGAGAGGCCTGTAATTTTCATCATAGGTACACTTCAACTATGAGACAGAATGAGAAAAAAAAAAATCCAGAAAATCACATCTGATTTTTAAAGAATTTATTAGCAAATTATGGTGGAAAATAAGTATTCGGTCAATAACAAAAGTTCATCTCAATACTTTGTTATATACCCTTTGTTGGCAATGACAGAGGTCAAATGTTTTCTGTAAGTCTTCACAAGGTTTTCACACACTGTTGCTGGTATTTTGGTCCATTCTTCCATGCAGATCTCCTCTAGAGCAGTGATGTTTTGGGGCTGTCGCTGGGCAACACGGACTTTCAACTCCCTCCAAAGATTTTCTGTGGGGGTTGAGATCTGGAGACTGGCTAGGCCACTCCAAGACCTTGAAATGCTTCTTACGCAGCCACTCCTTCGTTGCCCAGGCAGTGTGTTTGTGATCATTGTCATACTGAAAGACCAAGCCACGTTTCATCTTCAATGCCCTTGCTAATGGAAGGAGGTTTTCACTCAAAATCTCACGATTTATGGCCCCATTCATTCATTCATTCGTTTACACGGATCAGTCTTCCTGGTCCCTTTGCAGAAGAACAGCCCCAAAGCATGATGTTTCCACCCCCATGCTTCACAGTAGGTATGATCCTCCAAACACCACAAGTTGAGTTTTTACCAAAAAGTTCTATTTTGGTTTCATCTGACCATATGACATTCTCCCAGTCCTCTTCTGGATCATCCAAATGCTCTCTAGCAAACTTCAGATGGGCCTTGGCATGTACTGGCTTAAACAGGGGTCACTGCTGGATTTGAGTCCCTGGCGGCGTAGTGTGTTACTGATGGTAGCCTTTGTTACTTTGGTCCCAGCTTACTGCAGGTCATTCACTAGGTCCCCCTGTGTGGTTCTGAGATTTTTGCTCACCGGTCTTGTGATCATTTTGACCCCACGGGGTGAGATCTTGCGCAGAGCCCCAGATCGAGGGAGATTATCAGTGGTCTTGTATGTCTTCCATTTTCTAATAATTGCTCCCACAGTTGATTTCTTCACACCAAGCTGCTTACCTATCGCAGATTCAGTCTTCCCAGCCTGATGCAGGTCTACAATTTTGTTTCTGGTGTCCTTTGACAGCTCTTTGGTCTTGACCATAGCAGAGTTTGGAGTGGGACTGTTTGAGGTTGTGGACAGATGTCTTTTATACTGATAACGAGTTCAAACAGGTGCCATTAATCCAGGTAACGAGTGGAGGACAGAGGAGCCTCTTAAAGAAGAAGTTACAGGTCTGTGAAAGCCAGAACTCTTGCTTGTTTGTAGGTGACCAAATACTTATTTTACCGAGGAATTTACCAATTAATTCATTAAAAATCCTACAATGTGATTTCCTGGATTCTTTCCCCCCATTCTGTCTCTCATAGTTGAAGTCTACCTATGATGAAAATTACAGGCCTCTCTCATCTTTTTAAGTGGGAGAACTTGCACAATTGGTGGCTGACTAAATATTTTTTTGCCCCACTGTATGTATTAGCTAACAGCGTGGATGTACATGTAGCTGCATATGAAATAACATGTCGATAGAAAAACAGCTGCTCCACGTAAAAGTGGGACTGGTGACAGCAGAATTCAGATGCCGCGTCTTTCTCAAATTGTTTTCGATGTCTCTGAGCTGTTTGCCGTTCCCCCTTGTGGCCAGCATGAGGACGGCCCAGCTAAGGTGGTAATGGAATCCCTCGCACAGGCGCGCGTGCCACAGCACCATTCTGTCAGACGGGTGTAATAGCTGCCAGTCGGCTGTCATGACTTGAACGTTACGGACGCAGAGTGACCGCTGTGTGGAAACGCCCGTGTGGGTTGGATGGGACGTTTTCCAATATGATCCCCTGCAGTGGAGTTCCTCTTCACCCCATCACTGATTGCAAAGTGATACAGAGTGGTTATCCAGCACTTCCCCCCTTAATGATGGCTGTAGACTCTTTTTGTAGACTATTATTAGCTTCAGGCTAACCTGCTGCCTCTCATCTGTGGACCCCCCTTTAAGTGTGCACCTAGTCTTCCCTGGAAAATTGTTCAAAACAGCTGACTGGTTTACGGTTCCCTCCTGTCAGTGAAATATTTCAGTCTCAAGCGGTGCAAAGAGGCAGCAGTGTTTTTTTTTTCTGAAAAGCTTTTTTTTTTTATTCAGCTTAAATAAACATTTGAGCCTTTGATGTTTACCAAAGTGATTTTTTTTGTTATATTGAAATAAGACCTGTCTTCCTCCTGTGGTATTGTAATCTGTAAATCAGGCTTTTAAAAGAGTGTCTTCCTGTCACATCTTCTTCTAGATCTCTGTCTTTTTTTGGAGGTTGATGAGAACTTCCATGCCAGTCTGTCTCTAAATATTATTTTCAATACAAGCCATTATGAAAATAACACAGAACACACACTATTCAGCAGTATTTGGCCTGTGTCCTCATCTCCGCCTGCTCCAGGTTTTCATCCTCTGGGCTGAAAACTGCGAACGCACGGGAAAGCTCATGGCCTTATGGCACCGTCTGGCACTGTCCTTAAACTCCAACAAGTCCTGATAATAGTTTGTGCTTCGTTATCTGTGGGGGTTGTGAACCTGACATGTGTTGATTTTGTTATTATTATTGTTATCTTATTGCTCACCTTGACTGCACTCACAAGGGTGCCGCCAGTGGATGAATATGTGTAAGTACATCGTAAGAACTTCCATTTAATAAACTTGCGAGTGACACTGACAGTTGTGGTTGCCCCGTTGGCCAGGGTCATGTCCTGATTCATTCATACTGATTAACACTCTGAAATCGACTCGGATAATTGTATCCAGCTTCATCATTTAGGGGGCTCAACGGTGGCACACTCATACCTCCACCCATTGCCCTTATTCTTACAGTAGGGCAAGTAGACGCCTGTTTGCCTCAACAAACAATGACAGGCCATCCTTTACTGATTTCCACCTGAGATGTTGACAGCTGCGGTGACGTCCTGCTATGAAAAGGTTTTTTTGTATCTAAATTATATTTTTGTGACCCCTATTTAGGAGACTAGAGCTTCAATATTGCACTCAGAGAAGTTCCTTTTTCCCCTCTTCTCTGTTATTATTGCATTTAAAATATATTGCTCTGCCCTGCACATAAATTCCTTTTTCTTTCTTCATTGATTTTGACTTCTGGAGCTCAATACACAGTATACTTAAATGTGGGCATTTCAGGGTGTGGTTGTTACGCGCGTTCACGAATGCACAATTGAAGGATCAGTTGTGATTTATAACAGTATACATGCATATGTGTTGCTTACGCAAGTTTTATAAATGAGAATTTTTTGTTGCGCATGCAGACTCGTAGGTTTTGGTGCATGTAACTATTTAGGTACAAAAGTACACAAAGTTTTATGAATGAGGCCTCAGGAGTCTTACATACTTCTGTAATGGAAATTCTACTGCATTGTGGAATAAGAAAAGCAAGCTTTGGTTGTAAGCACAGCTGATGCAGCAAGTGTGAACTTGAGCATCCACGAGAACATCCAGGGAGAAGCACGACACTCCAGTCTAAATCATACTGACTCAGCAACACTGGAAGGTGAAGAGCAAGTCTGTAATTATGTTCCTTTGTCTCCCATGATTAAAAACATGTTCCCTGTCCGTGTTTAATTTAACACGCATATGGGTGAGGCACCCAGCTGAGGATACGAACCTCATGCAATATGGACACATTTACCTGTACAACCTCTAATCTATGACCACATATTTACATCAATACTACGATAAAGCAAAAAAGGGATGAATTACATACATAATAAAATGTGACTGTAAAAATCTCAACAGGCAAAAAATAAGTAATAGTTACAGCATGCTAAATACATCCATTTATTTTCCTCCACCCTCAGATAATGTCACTGTGCCTCGGCTTGTAATTGGAAAAAGTGGTGGGTCTACAGATGGAAAGCTGAAAGGAAGATAATTGGTAAATGCAAAACAAACTCCTGTATACAGCTACACAAGCAGTAATCCACACAAATAAATCCAATCACAGCCGAGGCCGTGCATACATGAGCATACACAGGGCATTCGTTTTCTTCTTTTTATTGTTTTTCCACGGTAATGCGTTCTAATGGAGATACACAGATACGCCGGGCCGGGCTGATTTTGTAATGAGCTCTGACAGCACACGATGCCATTCGCCAGGAGTGCACATTTTCAGAGGTTCTCCAGGCTTCACTGAGCTGAATAATTTGCGCTTTCTTTTCCGGAGATGTAAGACTTTTCAGATAACATTTGACAGAAAAATAATAAGCTTGTAGCACCCACCTTTCCCACATTATTGGCTGATTGTTGTGTTTATTTTCATTCAGAAATTGAATGCAGTAAATAATAACTGTAAATAAGATAGGGTGTCAACAATGACTGGTTCTGTAAAAGAAAATATAAAGAAAAGTTTGGAACCAAAAATGAAATCGAGCGGCAATCATAATGCATTTCAGATCGCAGACGGACGAGGGTTCATTCTCATACTCTCTCTCTCTCTCACACACACACATACACACACACAAACAAGGGCCCACTAATTAAAACAGCAACAATCAATGTTTTATGTTGCACCAATTATGTGCTACAGACTATTCCACTAATTCACATACCAGGAGAACAAAACAATGGCCATATCAAAAGCATTACAGTGCAAGAGCAGTTACTGCAATACACATGGAACAGCACTTTAAACAAGCATTGGTTGCTGGACAGAAAACAAATGAGGGAAGAGATCAAATCAGCATGCAAAAGCTCCATCATCAACCAGGGGCAGATGACAGGAGGAGAGTCCACAGACCAGCGCATTCGCCATTATAATGATAAAGAAGAAATCACTGCGTTAACATGTCTCTGAATTGACGGAAATCTCATTTTTATGTTAAAGTAAAATCCATAGGTATATATGATACGGCTTCCCAGTGCTCTGCATCACAGTGAATGCATGTGCTTCAGGTGCTGATGTTTACAAGAGGAGGCAAGAGTTGAGATCTCACTACAATGCACAAGTCTTTAGCTTTGTCAGACGCACAATCGCCCACAGATCCAATAAGGTACTTGCACTGTCCTCACCGACACTGATAAAGTCACACAGTTGCTTCCAGAGGGTTGCTTTGCTTGGAACGGTAGGATCAGTTCAGGCGGGAAAATTCCAAAATAAAGAAGGTTAAAAAGAGCCGGCCTGATCCACTTGTGACCCGCCAGCATTATGCAGTCTGAAAGTGCATCTGATATCTTCAAGGGAGCGATTTCGATGTAAATCAGGGCAGTGTGGTGTCCTGCTCAGGTCCGGCAGGACTGCTCCTCCACATGCTTTTCGCTCATTAAATGGCTAACAACCACAGAACTGGGAGCAGGGAGCTAAATTGGTCCGTTTTCACTGGCAATTAATTTAATTAAGTGGTCAAAAAAAAAAAAGTAAAACCGCCATCGGTCTGGAAGCGGAATACAGACCCATGACATGAGTAGGTCTACTTCAGATGGGAATCGCTGCCAGCGAGCCACCAGAGAACAGGGTTAGCACAATGCTAATGAGGACCCACAAAACTACTGGGAGCTGAGTTAGGAGCTGAACGGAGCATGCTCAGTTAGCTGGCTCACCCTTTTAACATTGAACTGTTACGATATGTAGTCTCACTCATAGAACATCCATACTACATGACATTTCCATGCTACCTAATTTATAAATGTCGCCATTTTACTGCACAGCATGAGTAAAACTATTTTCCTGCTGTGCCGTTGAGCTGTTTTTTTTTCACACCAGCTCATTCACAGCCTTATATTAAGACCTCATTGCAAAATAATGCAAATTTAAACAATTATGTAACGGTTATAGGTAAATAAATATACCGTTTGTATCCACCACTTGGCGACCTATTTATTTATTTCTATTTCCCAAGGTTTTGCCGATAATGTATTGAGGGCTGAGGTTATTCCTTCTAGGGGGAATCTTTGTTCATTATCAGACAGTGGATGGATTTAATATCCTGCCATTTACATATCGCAGTTAGAGGACTATTCTCAGTAATCCACTGCTCTGTAGATACAGCACAGGGAAGTCTGCAAGGAGGTTCTCTCTCTCTCTCTCTCTCTCTCTCTCTCAGCTCAGAATGGCAGGCTGTGAAACCAATAAGCCTGTTAGAACCACTCTCTCTCTGACCCCCACACCCCACACACACAAAAACACACACACACACACACACACACCAAACTCCCCACCCCACAAGCCCAGTCTTGCGGATCCATTCCATTAAAGGACTGAGAGAGAGAGATTACTGGTGCAAAAGAGTGCTGAAAAAAAACCATCCCTTTTTTATTAATATGGAAGAAGGAACTGTAAACAGGAATATCCTCTACATGGGTGGGTGTGGGGCGTTTCCTTTCAAACCTGTCTCTGTCAGAACAGGAAGAGAGGCAGAGAGGAACAGAGAGATTGAAAGACAGTAACAGCAAGAGCAGTGAGAGAGTCTTTCAATGCAGTTCATTACAGACTGAATTTTAGGTCATTTCTGTTCAGTGCTAAATTAATTTCTCAATGTTGGAATACATTATTATGTAATATCTAATGCATCATATAGAAATATACTCCCACATCTTTGATACAGTGCACTGCTGTGCTCAACATACGAGAAACTTTTTTTTGTCGTACTGAAAAAAATGAAATACATTTGTTCTCGACTTGATGTCTTTCTTGCTGAAGTCATATGCCATTCTGAACTCTTGCATCCATACTGGTTTCTGTGCATTGAGTGTTTTTTTGAGAGCTTCAGTGCAAGCTTTGGCAGCTGGGAGTGAAATGTGACAGCCCTCGTATCTGAAGCACTTCAAATGTAAAGTGCCACAAAGACACAATAAGGGCGAGGAGATCCCAAAGGGTTGCCAAAACTGACACTCCTTTGCTTTAAGCCCCCTTTCCAAAGGGACCGCAATTCCACAGCAGTGTAAACACTGCACAAACTCAAGCTCAAACTCTTACACAGAATCTATAAGTGTGTTTGCATAGGTGTGCATGTGTGTTTCATGTATGCCTGTGCAGCAGTATGTGTGTGTGTGTGTGTGTGTGATGTGTGTGTGTGTGTGTGTGTGAGAGTGTGAGAACATGTGTGTGAGTGAGAGTGAGTGTGTGTGTATGTGTGTGAGTGTGTGTGTGTGTGAGTGTGTGCGTGTGTGTGTATGTGTGTGTGTGTGCGTGTGAGTGAGTGTGTGTGTGCGTGTGAGTGTGTGTGTGTGTGTGTGTGTGTGTGAGTGTGTGTGTGTGTGAGTGTGTGCGTGTATGTGTGTATGTGTGTGTGTGTGTGTTTACTGTCTTCCTGCACGCTCCTCCATGCCTGAGCACTCAGGTGCTGTGAAAGACATCCATCTGCAGCTTGCCTCAGAGCAGCACTGCAAAGCACCTGTAACATATTGAGCTGTCATCCGCGCGGTCCGGGTTCCTCAGATGTTTTTTTTTTTATTTGTTAGAGGCTGATAGCGCCGCCTGAGCTACAGCGCTGTCTCCATAGACCCACAGCAGCACAGGCAGTGAGAGGGACTGCGCCGTATACTGGGATAGTGTATGGGGCTGGTCTCAGTCAACGTTCTCTTTCAACTTTTAGTTACAGATAATTGAAGAGCTTTTTTTGTATGCACAGTGTATTTGGTAGGGGTGCAAATGAAAAGAGAGAAGGCCTGGCAGCTCTGCAACCCAAGACAGGGAGTAAAGTGTGTCTTCCATAAAAATAAACACTGGAGACAACTGTCTGCATTGTGTGTCCAGCCTCCAGCCCACGATTTCTCTGCTTTGCTGATAATCCCCACTTGGACTCTACATGCAGTCAAGTCAGAGGAATTCCCTGCCTTTCAATGGCTTTAACAGGCAGTCAGGTTACACAATAAATCCAGTGTCAAGACCTTTTCCCTTTACCAGTTGTTAGACCTTTCAGCTTTTCCATTCAGTGCAACTTACAATACCTGAAAACTCTTCTGACCTCTAATTTCAAGGAGATCATAAGCACTGATACAGTCTCATAATTGCCAAAAACCCAATTCAGAATAATGTACATAAAGGTTAGGCAGTTAAATGTATTTTATGGGTTAAAATTAATAATGTAAAATTATGGTAGGGCAGGAATTTAATTATATATCCATGATGTTGCCACTTAACACACTAACCTCAACATTTGAACAAAATAATAACATGATTAAACATTGCCTATGAGCTGGCAAAAGGTCAAGGATAAACTAAATTAAAATTGTAGCCCCAAGAGACAGAGGCAGTGTGACTCTGTGCACACTTCTGATCCGAGGGGCCCACGCTTAGTGAGAATGAAAGGAAAACAACACACATAGCAGAGTGATACTTCTCAGAGGGACTTAGCATCATGTGTCGGTATCATACACAAGCCTGGTAAAATAATACAACTGTACCCCTAGGAATTGTGGGATAGCTTAGGAGAGAGAACTAATTTGTGTAATGAGCAAGGAAGCTTGGCTTGATATTCTGTCCAACGTAGAAGCAAATCCTCACAAGAAAATCCCAGCATGCAATGCAAGCTTAAGGAGAATAAGCAACGCCCCGATCAGAGAACTGACATTATAGCTCAGAGGATGCTGGGTAAAATCCCACGCGGGCGACTGCTGTAGTGCCTTTGCGGAAAGCTCTTGAACATCAAGTCCACATCCTGTTCTGTGAATGCATGGGATGCATTAGGGAGGATTAAGTTCTACATTACCTGGATGACATAAGCAAACTTTAGAAAAGTGCCTTAATGGTAAAAATGTGTGTAGGAAATGGCAGGGAAAGTGGTGATTCATTTCTTTGTAGTAGTAGCATGCCAGGTAAGATTTAAGATAAACCTGCTGTTGGAGAGAAAATGACATGAGCTGTAGGTTCTGTCTCATCACTTTATGAGTTTATCAGCCTCCGTTCAGCAGCTCTCTCATACCGACTCAGGAAGGAGCAGCTGAACACATGACTCCCTTGTCAGAGGAACACAAATTAAACATATTCTCACTTCTTGCACTTACAAGCACCTGGCTAGCCAGGAGAGGGCACTAGCAAGTGATGCCTTAGCGGGTGAGACACATCATCTCTAACCAGCTTACCGCCATCTTTTCTTCAAGACTGAACAGTTTTTCACTCGCCAGCGTGGGCCTCTGGTCATAGCTGTAATGGTGTGGCTCAGACTCATTCACAACCACAATTTGGCGAGTGAATTGTAACAATACCTAAGCTTGCTAAAATGTGTTTGTGAAAGAAAAAAAAAAATGTTTAATCATAATCAATGTAGTTATCGTGAAATAAAGTGTCAAACGATAAATAAAAAGTGTACCGAAAGAATCCGGGCCTCTTCTTTCTGACCGCAGAAAGGTCACACTATTCACAAGAGACTGCAGCTTCATCAAACGGACAAAGGTCTGCAGGACTGACTGTACTTTTTCAGATGTTATGGATGAAATGAGTTAGTCCTGAACATGCCTAAATATAAACCTGCAATACAAATCTCTAAATATAAAACCTTTCAATAACATAACCTTTTGTGTGATTTGGATTGGATGCTCACTTTTTTTCACAGTACGCAATGTTCTCTTGCCCGTGCTATATTTACTTTTGTATTGATTGCGAGAAAACGGGGCCGGCACACCTTTTAATTCCTCAGCATGGAGGGGAATTATTTATGGTTTTTGTCCCCACAATAATGCACTTATTTTAAAGAATTACGAGGGAAATATCTGCTTGTTTTTTCAAGTGTAACCATAGCTTGTCAAAAACCAGGGGGAAAAACTACGCATAAAACATTCCCTAATTGAAAATGCCTGGGAGAGGTAAACAGTAAGTTGGCAAAAGCAAGAAAAAGTTAGAAGCATCATCACAAATTAACTGAGGGACATTAATCAAGTGAAATCCTATCCTCATTAAATTTAAGGGGACTTGAGTTGAGAAGCCACTTTCTCACCTTTGAAGTAAATAATCTAAAATTTATTGTTTGTTTTAACTTTTTAGCATCCCTAAAGTAAATGCTTGTGACAGCACATACATCATTTATACAATAATGTATACAGTTTGGGTCTCTACAGTCCTATGCAAGCACAGTCATAAGTAATGCAAGTATTTGTTGAAAATTTTGAGATTGACTGTGGTCTCTGAATACTGGGACATCTGCCGACAGAAGTTTATTTCCTTCTGTCTCTGGAGAGGAAAAAAGCCCCCCCCCCCAGGTACAAACAGCTCATTTGAATGATCAATATGACTGTGTGACACCTCGGCCGCTGCTGGTACATCGCGGGCGCCGTGCAGAATCCCGCCTCCAGCTGACCCCCTACAGATGGCTCTCCGACACTCGTATGTGAAATCAGCTGTGTCTCTGTTCCAATCTGCATATTCCATGTCAAATTATACGCCGTATTAACACGGAATGTTTATGATTCAAGGTAACTCATTAATCAGGACGGGGAGAGAGAGAGAGAGAGAGAAACAAATCAAAGGTGGTCGGAGGAGGAGGGGGTTATCTTTAATGTTTCGTTTCAAGGGTGTTACTTTGAGTTCTGTGTCTCTGGAGGATCTCAGGAGATTTTTAGGAGACATGAATTTGGGCTAATGTGCACAGTGTTGTATGCATCTGAGATCATAAGATGTGAATTTTGAGTTATGGCTATTGACCAGTATGGATCTTCCCACACACACACACACACACACACACATTTCATGTAAGGCCAAGATGTTCATCTTTTTTTTTTTTATCTCTGCTCAAATCTCTCATAGTCTCTTGTGGATGCATTTTATAAATGCATAAATTATTTTCAGATAAAGTGTTTATGAAATTATTCAAGCCTTAGGACCGCTGTTATCGACCTTCCTGAGTTTTCCACTCCACACATTGCTTCCCTCTCAAAAATATATCTTCCTGAAATTTTCTTTTTATAGCAAATGTTGGCTTTTTTTACCACATAGGGTATCACACTGAGAATCAAAACTCCTTATTCTTTACATGTATCTGTCCTCAGGGTAACACACACACACACACACACACACACACACACACACACACACACACACACACACTTTCTGTGTTGATGTCCAGCTCTTAGATGGCTGTATGGAAAGCCGTTCAGCATGTACATTGACAAATGAGAGATAAATCGTGATGTGCTTTAGATATTATTGGTGGAAAAGACAGCTGCTTGGCTTTCACATGAATATATAGAATATTATAGAATCCATGCCTTCAGCCCTTAATCCAGAATTATATTAAAAACAGTTGACCTTCCCATGGGGTCATGGCCAAAGATACTGCTGCAGTACTGGAGAAACTTCGTCAAAGGAAGGCTGTATGTAAATGTGGGTGTGCCCCTTTTGTTACTCTGTCATCCTTCTGTATGACTTCAGCCATTTTATTTCTTTTTCATGTTGTTTTAAATTTTAAATAAATACAAATTTAAACAGTTTTTTGTATGTATTTTATTCTATTTTTTTTTTTGCAGTATGCAGTTGTTGCATTGAATTTGTGTTGTTTTCACATATATGACAGAACAACTTTGGCAAAATCACGCAACCTACATCAAAACTAGTCAATACAAAAAAATAAAAACACAAAAAGACAAAAAAAATGCTAGGCAACAAGTGATTGTGACTGACCTACAATGCAATTTCAATCTCACATAAACACAACTATATATATAGTTTATGTTTTTAATAAGAGGTGCCCACAGAAACTGGCAGGTTTAATGCCATTATTATTTTAAGTACAGCATGAAGCTTTCTCCTCAGCAGTCTCCTGAGTTGTGACAAACGAGTCGACAGCATCGGTAGAAGCACTCTTTCCTCTGCACTGTCCACACTCTTAAAAACTCGCTTGCCTCTGATAATTTCACGTCTTTGCCCTCAAGGTTATACAAAACTATATATAAATTGCAGACTGGTCGGTGCGTCATCGCTCGGAAAGGAGAGTCGGGATTGTGGGCGGAGATAACACTAAAGGGAACATTTTAATTCACTCCAGACATAATAACAGGAAGTTAGTGATTAACTTAAGGACAGTGATTGATGATGGGAACACAGGAAGTGTCTATTTATGCCCAATAATCACCTCAAGGCTCAACAACCCTTGATTATCTTTTATTTTCAGGAGCTAACGTGATGCTAACTCGCACCGATAAGTCTACGTGGAGAACATTGGTCAAACATTGGCACTGTTTGTTTTTGGAAAAGCTGTTCCAGTCTGAACAAGCTGGTGATATACCAGAGGGGTATATCAGCGAGTCCTGAACTGAAATGCACTGGTGTGCTCTAAAAATGCATACATGATTTGAGTTACACTGATGTATGGAGGTTTTATGGTCTCATTTTCAAAGAAATGGCTAGCCTCTCTTGGCTAGCTCTGGCTCACTCTGTTAGGGTTGCTGCCAACTCAAAACACATAAAATGCTAAAAGCTTGTTCAAACGTACAGCCAGTGTATAAGCTGGTGTTGTACAGTTTTTGAGCATAACTTGATGTGGTGGGTTCATTCAGCATTAGTAGAAATGTGGCTGTTTGAAATCAGACAGGAGAAGTAGACTACACACCCATCCTGTGCTCTCTAATGTATGCCTCTAAAATGCACAGTCTGACTGACAGTTGTTTTGAAAATTGCTTGTGGGTGTGGTAATTAAATGACCCAAAAAAAAAAATCTTCAGCAGGTTTGAGATGTAGATGCTCTGGCCCGGTTCTGATGTTTCAGTTCTGATGATCTTTGAGCTTGGTTCTAATGTCTGGTTCTGATGTTTGAGCTGGAGTCTGACAATGTCTGGGCTGGACTCTGATGTCTGGTTCTGATATCTGAGTTTGACTCTGAAGATGTCCCAGTCCACCTGAGATGAGAAGCTCTGCCTCTGTCTGTCTGACTCACTGCTCAGAGATCGGAGGCTGCCCCCCCCCTCCGCCTGGCCCCCACCCGGCCCCCATCCGGCCCTGACTGCGAGACACACCTGGACGCTCTCCAGATGGGTGAAAAGGGAGGCGGGGCACCACCCCGCTCGACCACAGATGGACGCCGCGCTCCAAAGACGTCAAAGCCCGTCTGGCTGGGAGGTATAAAACTGATTAATGTTGCCAGGCAGAGATTCACAGAGCTGGATGTTTCAAATTAACAGGAATTACAGTCATAAAGACAGAGTGGGGGGGAATGGGGGAGCGCGTTTGGGTGACAGCATTCCTACACTTTAAAAAATGTGTGGATGATCTTTTTGCTCAATCTGCCTTGCCGTGAACTGATCAGAGGAATGATATGAATTTAACGTTTATTTTGGTATCAATGTCAACATTTGGTCAATGTTATAAAATGTTTGCTGACTTTTACAGTTATTTTAATTAATTGTTGATAACCTGAACATGCACAACATTCTGTACATCAGCAGAGTTCCCCAAGATGGAACTGTTTGTAAGGGGACAAATAAGATATTCAGTTATTTTCAAAAATTATATTTTCAAACAGTATAATACAGTGTAGAAATCTGCACATTGAGAGTTTTTCCACATTTTTGCTATCACATGGTGTTAGATTGACCATTATATTTGGTAATGCGGTAATGTAAAATGTGTTTTTATTCAACTGCATCGCCCTGAAAAGAGATGATGGTTGTTTGATTGAGCCCTGGCCATTGTCTTGAACTCAATCAATGTTTGTCTTTAACTTCAACTCACAAAACACTATTCAAGTGCTTCATTCTATTCTTCATATTGTTTTGCGAGTTCAGCAGGAATGACTAAAATGTATGAAAACAACAAAAAAATCAATTCAATTTGAGTCAATTTTATGAACAGATATTGACTGAATGTAGGTAGTTTGGAAATGCAATGTCTAGAGAAAGTGAAGTTTTGCACACTGGCCTGAAATATGCGCTACTTTATTTGTGGCCGCCTGTTAATTATTTATATTTGCATAACTGTTTTATAATAATTTATATGGCCAGTTTTACTCCAAGAAAAACACTCATCTTATAAATTGCTTTAGAGGCAGTGTTACAATTTCAAAAAATGTGAGAAATAAACGTATCCAAAAAAAAAGTCTTTCTCAGGCTTTACATCTATGATAACTTATATGAAACGTTTGTAAACAGATGATATTAGCACCTGCAATAAGCCTAAAAGCAATTTTAGGAAAGGTAATCGGATGGGCATTTTAGCACAAATGGGAAGCAGGTGTAAACAGGAACTCTTTACAGTCGATTCATGCAATACAGTTTATTCCTCTGCAAGCATTACAGTCTATTCATGTATCAAAGTCTATTCCTTTGCATGCATTACAGTCTATTCATGCATCAAAGTCTATTCCTCTGCATGCATTACAGTCTATTCATGCATTACAGTCTATTCCTCTGCATGCATTACAGTCTATTCATGCATCAAAGTCTATTCCTTTGCATGCATTACAGTCTATTCATGCATCAAAGTCTATTCCTCTGCATGCATTACAGTCTATTCATGCATTACAGTCTATTCCTCTGCATGCATTACAGTCTATTCATGCATTACAGTCTATTCCTCTGCATGCATTACAGTCTATTCATGCATTACAGTCTATTCCTCTGCATGCATTACAGTCTATTCATGCATTAGTCTATTCGTCTTCTGCTGGTGGATGAACGGATCATTGACTGTCACATACTCAGGGTGAATTTCCCTGTCTGTTATTCATGAGGAAAGGCCTTAACTCAATCAACATTGTGTCCGAAGATGCATAACTAACACAAATAGATTGGGTAATTAATTTTTTGGTGATTACCAACCTTACCAAAAAAAAAAAAAAAAAAGAATGCTTGCTTTTCATTGAAAATCAAGGTTGAGCTTGAACGTTGAGAGGATCCAGGTCATTAACTGTTTGCCCTTTAGCTGTGCAGGAGGCTGATGGGATGTAGCCTCTGCCTCGGGTGTTTGGCTCAGTGTGACATTGGTATGACAGTACGGCTAGCAGGAGGGGACATTTTTCTGAATGGTAATGAACCCCTGGGAGAAAACCCCTCAGGATGCTGTGTGGAGTGATGATCTCGCCCCGAGACTCGACAGCCCACGAGCTCTTCCAGACACCCTGGCAATCTGCTCAGAGAAGCGCACTTCCTGTCCGAAGAAAGGGTAATCATTAATGAGATCCCTTTCAGCGAATGGTGTCCCTTGCAATTTGACATTTATATAAGATGTATATCTGTGCATTGAGTGGTGTGTAGATACCAGTCTAGCCTGATGAAATGTATATCCTTTCACAGATACTGTACTTTAGCAGCAGAAGAATGGAGGCCTCGTGATGAGCTACAATAAGCTGTCAATCACTGACCGGTTTGAATCAAGCAAAAGATGCATAACAGAATGACTGAGCCAAATCAGTACATCACTGACAGCCTATGGTACTTCCACCTTTTTCTGATTTTGTGACACCTAACTCTACAGTAACTAGTGTAAATTCTTCAAACTTATTCCATGTTTCAGAAGAGTGACCAGTGAGACGTGTGGCATGTTTTCACCCATTGGCTTTGAATGCAATGCAACACAGATTCCATAATTATAATGTCCATTTGCAATCCAAGGCTCCATTCACTTACGAATAGCCAGAAATATGACTTGCCTGTAAGACATGTCACACCGAGACAATCTAGAAAAGGATAATCTTACATTCACATTACAGCACAGCAGTGAAGGCAGAATTACCCTTTACTAGATTGTCTTTTTTTATCTTGTCAGGTCATACAGGCTAGTTATATTTCATTGCATTGCATTGTACTGAGAATGTACCTTAGACTCTGACCATGAATCCACCAAAGGTATATCACCTGGTGCTCTGTGCGATGTGGGGGAGGGGAGGGGGGCCTTGGTCCGTGTGATGCGGGAGAGTGGAGGAGGCGGGTGGGGGGATATCCAGGGCAATCGATAGCGATTGTATTTCTCTAATTGAACCTGAAGGCAGGAGTAGGAAGTCATTGGGGACTCTATCCATGAGAACGAACGGATTCCACCTGAGTGTGGCGGGAAGAGGGGAGGAATTTGTGGGGATGGGGGTACGGGAGAGGGGTAGAGAGGCCCAGGAGCCGGCAAATGAGCTCCCAGTCATTGATTTATGGGGGGGGGCGAGACACGGATCTCAGAGGAAAGATTTATCGGACAATCTCCGAATCGTGTGAATAACCTGGGCAACCGTGGCAGCTGACGAGATTGGATTTGGCAAAGATGAATATCCAGAGAGCGAACGGATGAAGTCCTTGGAAAGAGACACTGCTGGTGCTCAATGGACGAGCAAAACCTAGTGTTTTTTGAATCTCGGGGAAAAAAAATTTATTTATTGACCACCCCATCTGGACTACAGTGCTTGAAAGCCTTTATTTTCCTTATAAATGCAATGTTTTTCCCCTCGCACCATTGACACTCAAAGTGTTTGCCAGTCCGCCATCTGTTACCGCAAGGCCCTTGAAGGTGATGTTTGCACCGTCATTGTCTTTCAGCCCGTCTTTACGATCTTTGGCGAACACCTTCATTGCTCTTCGACTTAGAATTAAGTAGCTGTTTATGAAGCAACTGTGGACAGAGGAGAGAGGTCATAGGAAATGAAGAGCTGAGATGGTACAAGGTGCTGTTGTACCTTTTTCTTTTATTTTTGTGTGTTTTTGCCTCTTGTTATTAATTGTAAGAACCTGGGTGATGTTAAAAAGCACATCAGGAGAGGTATTGATGCCATCGCACTGCCAAAAGGGTGATGAGCTTGGCAGAGACACTGATGTTATGGTTGATGTACAGCCTCCCTTGTGTCATCTCAATGACTAAGGAAGTTGAGTTTAATGGGGATATAATTGCTCCGGGCCCAGAAACGCCCAACGAACGACAGGCCTGACAGACGGATGACACCTGTGCGCATCCTGTAAAAGGGACGCACCGCGGGGATCTGCCGCCTCACTTACCCACTTCAATGAGAGGAAGATCTGAATGATGTTAAGCATGATCTCAGAAATCCTGCATGACCAGTGCCTTCCTGTCGCGCTCTCTCCTCGATATTCCACCCGAAAGCTCGGTGGCATTTCGAATGTAAGGTCAAAGGAGGAAACTGGAAAACAGACGAGGAGCTGACCATGGTTGCTGGTGAGACAGAGGCCTTGTTGAAAGAAATAAATGACATCAGGGAGGAATGTAAGAAAGAAAAATAGGTGACTAGGTTCATGGGAGAGGCAAGGAGTATGGCAGTATCAATAGCAAGGGGAAGACAGAGCTCCACCCTTTACCCCCAGCCAAACTTTGACAAACAGTATCACTGCAATGTGTCTATCTGTATCTATCAAGTTCTGAAAATCTGATGTGTACTTGTGTGTTTTGCTTTTTTTTTTATTGCTACCAGCTACCTTCACTTAGTTATGTAATTCGTCTCAGATACCAAAACATATTCAGACCACAGTAAAATATTTCATGTGCAGGCACAAGAATGGTCCTCGGTCATCATTCATGAGCTTATCAAGAAATTTAGCTAAACTGCCAGAGCCCATTAATGTTTGAGCTATTTAAATATTTAAGAAGAGATGTTGGCATGAATTTCATAAAGTGAGACACAGCCCTACTTGCTCTCTCTCAGATAAAAAAAAAACCGCTGTGAGTTTGTTTAATGTTAAATAAAAGCCCTTTGTGAACTGTCTTTGTGTATCCATTTCAGAAGTTCTCTGGCTTTTTATGAGAGTGGTGTTGAAGACAGTTTCAACACTGCCACAATAATGGGGACCTATGAATGATGCCTGTGTTGACTGCAGTATCCCCTCCTCCTCCTCCTCCTTCTGTAAATCAAAGTTGATACCCATCTTGAGGCAAGAATTCAGATGAAAGTGAGGCACTCGCTGTATCAGAAAAGAAATACTGGTTTGGAATTTATTATACCCATCACCTCAGTTATGTAAATACACCTAAGGATACAGGGAAATAGTCTGTGAAAAAAATTGGGGCCTTGTGGTTTATCAACCTGTTCTCCAGCTGGCTTTCAAAACAACATCAGGCATTGACAGGTATGCTCATGACCTCTGTCTCAGAGAAAACTTCAGCCAGACAAGTGCAGTGGTGCTTACTTGCGTCTCAATGAAAGAAGTATTCAAAATAAATTAAAGATCAATAGAACATATCTGATTATGTATTTCATCACTAAGCAGCCGGCGTCAGCTACGGGGTCTCTCACGAGAGTGGTTTCAAATGCCACAGGTAGATTTGATCAATATCGCGCCCACTGCTATGTACTCTCATTGTAGTATGAAGTATGTTAAGGTCAATGACATATGCTCAACCAAAATGGCCGCCAGCTAAACAAACAATTGAGTTAGCACTGTGCCAAATCACACTGTTTAGACATTCTACAGCCCAAGCCATACAAACACAGTATAGAGGGTCCAAAGCAGAGGTTCTCACTCCTGGTACTGGAGAGCTGCAGTGCATGCTGGTCCATTTTATTTAATATTTGCTCTGCACTTATTGACCAATTAAAACAGATAATTAAACTTTTGTACACCTCACCTCACATTGTTTCAAAGCCGACCAGCAGCATAGAGACTGATACACCTCAAGCGAGAGTACCTGGAAAACACAAACATGCTCTTCAGTCCCTAGTCTTAAATCTCAGTGTGTCTGATTACAATTCACAGTGATACTACATATATACACAAATGTGTCATGTGACAGACCTCTGTCACATGACACATTAATACATGTAGGATGTACACTCTCCTTATATTAACATATGGCATGACAGAAATCTGTCCTTGAGACAAATGTCAAATATATTCACAGTAAAGAGTTGTTTTCCATTATACAAAGTGTCACTCAGTATGGTATGACAGGTTTGAATTATGCTGCGTCAGTACAGTTAATATAAGGTACTTTCAACTGTCCAATTTTTTTTTGGATGCAAGTCAAAAACAGACGTTGAATTGCTGTTCATTATGGTTGGAGTATGTTCTTTTAAAGATCTGCTTGGTTATAGGGCTGCTGGGTATCTCTTCCTATTTTTGCATTGTTCCAGACAGTGGGCAGGCCCACAGCCTGGTATTCAGTCCAGATCCTACTGCTGCCAGCTTTGCCCAGTAGCCCTGGTGGGCATTGTATAACTGGCTATAGCCATTCACACCGTGTCCACTTTGAGATCATGAGATGAGCAAAGCAATATAAATAAGTATAGTATTATTATTGTTATTGTTATTATTATTAATCAGTATAGAATATTATATTTGAATAGAGGCGTAGAGGATGTTATGTCCTAAAGAATGTTTTAAAAAATATATTTAAAAATAGTAACATACATGGAGAAAGGGCATTATGCCAGGAAAACATTATTATATTCAGCTGATACATTAAAGGAATTTAAGAAAATGTAGATACCAAATCTTTGTTTGAAACATTATTTCACTATACTGTACAATTCCTTTCGAATGCAGAATCAGTACCTTCTGCAACCTTCAGGTGAGGAAATGCAAAACGGAACGATTTGTCACACACTGTCACATATATGTGTATATTATGGCTGTTTATGACAGGTGTTATGATAGTTTTATGGTGTATAGTACAAGTAAAGTGTTACTCATGTTTTCGTGCAGATAGGTGTCCACATGGATGACAGGTGGATATTAAATTCAGTGGGATAGTAACATAGCTCTACATAAAGTCTAAAGAGTGCTTTCCTCACACTGCTTCTCCCAGCTGCCTGTGTGGCTCATGGTGAGGAGTCAGCAGTTAGAACAACAGCAGGGAATGGAGGAAAAAAGGCCAGTGTTCAGCCTGACACCTGTGTGCTCTCACCTTAGTCCCCTAACACCTGTGTGCTCTCACCTTAGTCCCCTAACACCTGTGTGCTCTCACCTTAGTCCCCTAACACCTGTGTGCTCTCACCTTAGTCCCCTAACACCTGTGTGCTCTCACCTCAGCCCTCATAACACCTGTGTGCTCTCACCTTAGTCCCCTAACACCTGTGTGCTCTCACCTTAGTCCCCTAACACCTGTGTGCTCTCACCTTAGTCCCCATAACACCTGTGTGCTCTCACCTCAGCCCTCATAACACCTGTGTGCTCTCACCTTAGTCCCCATAACACCTGTGTGCTCTCACCTCGGCCCTCATAACACCTGTGTGCTCTCACCTTAGTCCCCTAACACCTGTGTGCTCTCACCTTAGTCCCCAAACACCTGTGTGCTCTCACCTCAGCCCCTCACACCTGTGTGCTCTCACCTTAGTCCCCATAACACCTGTGTGCTCTCACCTCGGCCCTCATAACACCTGTGTGCTCTCACCTCGGCCCTCATAACACCTGTGTGCTCTCACCTTAGTCCCCTAACACCTGTGTGCTCTCACCTTAGTCCCCTAACACCTGTGTGCTCTCACCTCGGCCCTCATAACACCTGTGTGCTCTCACCTCGGCCCTCATAACACCTGTGTGCTCTCACCTTAGTCCCCTAACACCTGTGTGCTCTCACCTTAGTCCCCTAACACCTGTGTGCTCTCACCTCAGCTCCCCATAACACCTGTGTGCTCTCACCTCGGCCCTCATAACACCTGTGTGCTCTCACCTCGGCCCTCATAACACCTGTGTGCTCTCACCTCGGCCCTCATAACACCTGTGTGCTCTCACCTCGGCCCTCATAACACCTGTGTGCGCTCACCTCTGTCCCCTCCTTCTAGCAGCACCTGCTGGAGGGCTACCCTGACAGACACATGACACATGCTTTGCACATTCCAGCAAGGGTGGGTATCCCATGATGCACCAAGGCAAACAGCACACTTAGCATTTGATACAGGGCCTGCTGAGGAAAGGAGACACTAGAGCAGACAGCATTGATGTGACCTGTGTACACACACACACACACACACACAAAAAGCCACTCAAACAGTGACTAATAGGACACTTACAGGGACTACATATATACCCATGGCATGCAAGACCTACAAACACATGCACAGACACACATAGAGAGAGAGATACAAACACAAAAAAGTTCACTAATAGCCAAAACACATATACAGACACACACCCAGACAAACAAGGGAACAGACACACACGCACACACACACACACTCACACACACACACACACACACACACACAGTCACAGTGATGCTCCCTACACAGTCCAGAAGAGAGACATTGACAGGGAAAGGAGTGCAGAAGTAAATACATTAGCAGGAAACAGATTATGTAAACATTACCCTTTTTCATACAGACAACTTGTTGAGCCGCGGCAGCAGCAGAAATAGACCGGCTAATAACCTGTATTGATTTCATGGCTGCTTTCCCAGAATCTCAATCACTGGCTGGGGCAGCTCCACCGAGCTGCTTTTATGAAGCGCAGTTCCGTCTCTGACCACGGGGGGCAGCAATATTCCTCAGGCTTTGCCTTCCTCCCTGTTGCGATGACACCGGAGTGAATGATCCGACTCTGTAGGGGGCATTTCCTTATTTGTCTTCCGCTTGAATCAAAGGGCAGGTGGAAATTGATGGTGCTGCCAGTGCTAAAAACACACACACAAAGTCTCCATCCATCAGTACCAGTGAGTAAGCATCACATCAACATTTCTACAGTGCCCTCTGAGTTAGGGAGACCATTCAGCAGGCCCTTCCAGACTCAGAGACAGCAGTGTTGCCCTCAGAAATTTTTCAAGGGGGGCAGATGTAACCACTGAAAATCTTTGGGTGGCACACCAAACCAAAAGCCATAATGGATTTTCAGGAATTCTATAGGCTAGCTGAAAACTAGTGGGGAGGCCAGTGGGGGGCCAGCAATTGTATCAGGGTGGCCATGGACCTCCTTGGCCCCCACTGACCCCCACCTCGGTGGTGCCATTGGAAGACAGAAAGACATTTGTCGGTTTTCTTCGCCCTGTTGATGAAAGGTTAATGTTACAGGCTTTGAAGGCAAGAAGAACAAAGAAATGCATTCTTAAAAGACAGGAGCACAGAGCGGTATTGAAGTGCTATACGGTTTTGCAAGCTCAAATAATTACATGCACTTCATTCAACTTTTGTGAGTAAAAGTAAGGGACAAATATCCATTGGAACACGACCATCGTATTCCAGCACATTATGTTGTTGCTAAGGAAGTGTTTAGAAGAACAATAAAGAAAAAAAAAAACTGAGGAAAGAAAATATGCTTCTCCACAGTTCAAAAAATGCTAGAGGTTGAAGAATCACTTTCAGGCTAATCATTTGGAATATGAAAATATTTGTGCCGAACCCCTTAAGACCATGCTTTCAAAAGTGTTACTAAGCAAAAAAAAATCACTGAAGATGAAAGCTGTGAAAGTTGGATGGAAACTTAATTCAGTTTATTTAAAAACCTCTTTCTTTTCTTTGTGCAACTTGTTCAATCTTCTTTCTTTCTTTCCTGCTTTAAATAGAGAGCTATTGCTTACATTGCAACATCATTTTGGTGCGTTTCACAGTCATTTAACTTCATACCGACTAACAAGGGGAAACTTGATATTTTGTGACACCAAAAAATTAAACAACATAATTGGTTATAAATATTAAATATTACATTGCAAATGCCCTTAAATCTGCCCACTCCTCAACCCTGGACTTCAGTCGGTCTATGCAAATGCTTCAACTTAAATGACCACTCTCAGAAAATTAGCTCACTGTGTTGGGCAGCATAAACAAGGTTGAACAGACATTAAAACATGTCAGTTTGGGGGAAAAACTGCAACTGCAAGTCATTTTCATGATTTTATGCTATTTTCCCAGGCTACTTTGTTCATTTCCAAAGTATTTATTCTGTAGACTTTATATAAGATACAGGTGGTCGTTACATTTAACTTTCCACCTCGTCCACACTCCAGGTAGCCTATCGGATATCTGGATATTTCACCTGAGAGACCAACAGAACAACAAGGCAGGTTATGATTGGCTAAAGGGACTCCCAAGGTAGGAGGGTTTTCATTTGACAGGCTTGTCTCAATTAGAAAACAAGAAGGAATATGTGGAGCTATGTCACACTTACGGGACAAGCCTACAAATGTTTTCTTTTTAAAAAAAAAAAAAAACCTAGATTACATAAATGTAATTCTAAAAACTCAAAAATAAAAATGTCAGCAAAGGTCAAGAAGGGAAGAACCAACTTAGCATCAGCGCTGAAAGATGGTACACAAGGGCTTGCTCTGATGTAAACACAGGTAGGATACCAGCCCAATCACATATGATGAACTGTCAGTGAGCAAGGAAAATGGTACATGTATAATTAATTATTCTAAATTGGTAATCTCAACATAATATTTGTCAGACTTAATCACCCATAAATTTGATATTGACTTTAAACATAAAGTATGTGTGATGAAACTTTTGAAATTTTAAATCAATTTTATTCGGATGCAAGGCAGAAAGTCAGCCACTATTCATCTGCATTCAAAGCACATTTCACTTCACGGCCATGTTCAAGGTAGATTTTATGAAATAAATCCCAGATTGCATTGATCTGGGTTGTTGTAGCATTATAGAGCAATCTCAGAGTGTAATAATCTCGTTCTGCACTCCATGCTAATGTCTTTAAATGGACATGCGCTTTTTTAACTGCAGTTTGTTGAGCTGGGATATTAAACATTAATAAAATATCTCAATATTTATAAGGATCTCTCAACTCTAGTCCTTCAGGGTTGGATGACCTTACAATCTAGAAACTCTATATTTCCAATTCAGTTCGTGCTGATTGAAAAGCATTGTAAAAATTCAGTTGGTGTTTTGTGTTAAGGTTTATATTACATGTATATTGTTTTATGTTTGTATTTAAATAGGAATTTTACTCTTATGAAACTTTACTATCCTAACGCTAGGGGTAGCATTTTATTAGTACATCGGGTTGGATTAAATAAAAGGCTTGTGCCACCTTTGCTATGTGAAGAATATGTGTCTCATAGTCTAGATATTTTATATATTTTTTAAAAGGTAAAATCCTTAAGGCTTGTATTTTTGTACCAGACAAGTACAAGCTGCAGGCATACTGTATTTTTTAATCCCCTTACCAAACCTTTTGAAACATTCACAATCAGCAATTTTATCACCCAGGGATAAACTACATAAAACAAAATAACTTTATTTTATTTTTCAATGATGTGATAGCATTATGTGCAATTTTAATCAACTTATCTGTTATATTTTAAATCACAGCGATGAGAGGGATTTAAATTTCCAAGACAATGCTACACACATTCCTCTACCACCAAAATATGACCTTAAGAGTTTTATGTCTGATTCCTTTTGCCTGGCTGTGAAGAACGTTGATACGATGTGAAAATGAAAACGGGAAAGACTCATGGTTAGGCTTGGGACATTACTGTACCGCACGAGTAATGCATAACCCGTTTGTGCTGAAACCAACTGGGTCTTTCGGTCTCTTACAATCGCAGTGGTTTCAATCACCCTAGCTGTGTCGTTTTGCCAATAATATATTTAGATCAACAGCTGGCATACCACTATCAGCCACTGCAGTAGTATGATTTGACAGTAATTCTTCATTGCCATGACAAATGGAAGGAGAACCTACCTCTTCCCTGATGGTTATGAAATATACGAGAATAAAATACAATACTATAATAAAATACATACTGTATATCGAACAAGAAATTGCAAAACAAGTCTAAGTAGAACATAAAATGTATCAGGAATTTCCTAAACTTTTGCAAGAGAAAATGGGACATTTCATATCAACCATGCAAGACCTGTTAGAACACCAGGGGGGTTTGTATTGCTTAGAGAATGAAGCCATAAGGCTCTTCTTTAGGAGCTATACCACTTACTCTGACTTCACTTATCTGCATTAGTCACTAAACCACATGCTTAGAATAAACCCCAGAACAGACATCAGATATACAATATTTAAAGCTTAGTGAATGAGGTGGAAAAACAGTCAAGGTCCACTCCTGCTTCAGACTTCTTGACCACATGCTGAATTCAATCCTTCCCTCCACTGTGTGATTTAGTGACTCAGTAATGTATTTATCATTATCTTTGCAATTACTTTATATTGCAGTATATTTAGGTTATGGGCCAAGGGGCTGCTGAGCCCCAGTAGAGACCAGGTCATCACCTGTCCCTACACCTTTCACCAGCGCGCTCCGCAGAGCAGAATGAAGGAGACGGATATGACAGCACGGGCTCTGAGAATGCCCTCAGCAGAGCAAACCATCTCCTCCATCACGCTCCTTCGCTTTGCGGCACAGAGTAAGGGAATCAACCGAAGTGAGACACGTGTATTTCTCTCTTCTTAACGGCACGTCCCCACCTGAAACCTCACCTGAGGGACTCATCTCAGTGTGAGCCTATCAAACCAGGACGACTGCAATGCCAGAGAAAAGCACCAATAGGTGCCAGGGGAGGATGGGGAGGAAGGGGAGGAAGTGGCCCTGTGCTATTTAATAACAGTACAGACACCATTTTTAAAAATGATTGCATGTAATTAAGGGTACATTTGAAATCCAGCCAGAACACTGGCTTTTTTCTTCTTTTCTTCCTCTTTCTTTCTTTCTTTCTTTCTTTCACAGCAACCTTTCCCTGCTGCCCCTGCCTTACAGCTCACATGATAAATTGGTCTGAAACAGAGATTGGGCAAAATGAGTGGGGAACTCAATGAGCCGAAGTTGTTCAAATGAGAGGTAATGGCAAAATCTGCACGACCAGAGCGGATCCCATGTTTAGCTGGAACACGAAGCTCTGTTATCTAACCCCTTAGAAGAGTTATTCTTTCTCCAGACTTCATAATTTCCCGAGCTCCACATAAACACTACAACCTGCATACAACTGAGATGTGTATGTTTGAGGATTGTTTACTTAAAAATAAGCCAGTTTTCTTCTTTTTGTGAATAAAATATAAACACAGCAACTAAAAAGCAATGCTGACTGGTACTTCTAGACTCTGAAATGTACAGAGAGAAAGAGAGAGCTCAGATCTCCTTCAGTCCTGGTTTGAGTCTAAACTAGCTCATGGACACAATTAGGAGAGTGAGACATTTGATTCAATCGTCGCTATCGCTGGAGAGTGCGGTTGCCGAGGGCGAGCTAACTTCACATCAAAGCTACAGGAAGCTTGAAGTCCAAAACAGAAGTGTCTTTCCACAGACTTTGCCAGCATTACAGTATGCATAAAATGCAAGTCATGACTGGGGGAGAGGTATGCTGATGATGTCATCAGTCTCTTTCCTTTCATTGCTATATATACCCAAAGACACATGCACATATCTTGGCTCCACAAAGGTCCAAAACCCTGCTGATTCACTGTAGGGCCAGGGACGTTCAGAGAGAGGAAACAACACCAAACACGTTATTCCTCTGTGAGCTTCCCCTGCCAACACAGGAAGTCTGTTGCCAAGAAACTTCTTGCATCCATTACTCATTCTCCAAGAAACTATTTTGACATGTCAGTCAATGCACGACAGGAACCGAATATGGGAGCTGATTAGATTATGGGCAAACTGCTTTGAAGAGCCGCTGTAATTACTAAAGAAGTTCATACTTCACCTCTTATTCTGAGATCCAGAAAGTCTGCAGCTAAATTTGGAAGTGCAATATAATTTCATGTTTGTGCTTATGAATACCTACACTTCTCATGTCTGCTTGTGGTGGCGATTGAGTTTATATCTTACATTTACACGACAAGAGTTTAGCCAGATATACTCACACCACAATGACAGGAACATGAATTGAGGTTCAAGTGCGAACAGGTACCCTGGAGAAAGGAAGTGCAGTCCCAAGAGAAAAAAAATGCGCAAACACTTGAAATCAAATGGAAACCTGTTGATTACCTTGTAACAGAAACAACATGATTAGATATAAAAATTCAGAGTATCAGCCCTAAAACAAACTTACAGTCTGGTAACAGTCGTGTCTAACGACAAAATCAGGTGCACCGGATTACATCTGCCCTTCATGTTGGAAGAACAGTGTAGTGATTGCATTGCCTGCATTTCTTCTTCTGAAATTATAGATATGCATATGCATGTGCATAAACACTGAATGTATCTGATGGTTGCAAGCATAATATGAGCCATTTGTTACTAAGAAGAGATGAAAAATTATGCCTATTTACATTTTTGCAGGTGGCATCCCTATAGGTTTTATTGCAGAGGCCAAGGAAAAAGATATGGCTCACAAAGCAGAATAACAATCCTGAATCTGGCTCTGGCCATTGATTCTGTAGTGTGTGCATAGAAAAAGAAAAACAATATTTTTCTCGTGTTCATGAAAATAATTGAAAGAAAAAGCATGTAAGGACAGTAAAATGATATGAAACCTGAGATAGATAATGAGATGATATATGCAATAAACACAAGTTCATATAGTGCCATTTTGATTGTGTGAATGCCTGGAAATTGACTGTTTTATGATACATGGTTATTGTCAGTCCCGGCAAGCACAAATGACAAACATGCATCTCTGCGGCTGTAATTAGTTAAATTAATTTAGCTGGAAAAGAGGTGACAACAGACATTCCCCAGTGGCAGCGAAATTGAGAGAAATTATGCGGGAACTGCAGGAAGACTGAAGTCTCACTTCATAAAAACGACTGTCTGCTGATTGATGTGTGCGAGCTGCGTCTCAAACGGAGAGCGATGGGAAGAGAGGGAAAACAGAACCAGCCTGGAATTAGGTTTACAAAACAGACGGTAAAAATCAGTTTGAGAATTGTATTGCCTGTTTTTCTTATACAACAGATATTCCAATTCGGCTCTTTACGATACTTGTATGATGCACAGTTGAAAATATATATATACATACTTTACATCACATATCGTTTATATTGGATTTGCTTATAAAACACACTTTGGTTACATTACTCACTGGGCTAAGGACCCTAACAGGGAAGTAAAAATAAATAAATAATACTATATGAGGAGAGTGTTACAGGAGGTCCTAAAATGCATAATGGTGTCCACCAAGTTGGAGATTTAAGGGAGAATACCAAAACTGAAAAGCACACCCATAACACTTATTAAATATTATAAAATTTTGTCTGATATGACGAAGAAAGGCTGAGCTGCAATGTGGTTGAACTAACTCATTATTGATAGGTATCTACAACTGAGAGTGAAAGCATATTGACTTCATTGAGTAACTGAATGTAACCCAATGTGATCTACTCCACAGACCACAAACACACACACACACACACACACACACACACACACACACAAATAGTGTATGCTGTATATGTGCATGCACACATGTGAACACAGGAAGTAGAATGAACACATGTGCACACACTTGCAAAAACTACAAAGAATTCTGACAAAAAAAAATGGTAATCAAAAAAGTTGTGCTAACTCATTAATTCATCGAGCCCACCCACACTTGTTGAGACTGTGTTTACACACGAACCGAACGCTTACATACAGTGTTTTTCTTTAAGGAGGGTGAGATGTGAGCATTCTGAATGCCGTTCACCTTGCCGGCGTTATATCTGTTTGCTGCATATGCTGGCGTGTCGGAATGGGGCTCTCTGACAGATGCCTCCGTGCTGATAAGGTTCTCCTCTCGTCTGACAGCTTCTGATTGAAGTTTATACCTGAGAGCTCCAAACGCAGCGCTGGGCGGGGAAACAGGTGCCACGCTCCAGACCAGCTGTTCCCTGTTGTCAAGGAGATTTGTGTCCTTTAGCATCTCAGATTGTTCCTTCACCACCTGGCTCTCTTTGCGCATCGACAAACTTTTAATCTAATGTACAATGCGTCTTATATATTTTTTTTTTTACTGCCTTTGGGAATGGGAAGGCCATCACCGTGACTGTGTAACTTGTTTTCTGGGAATAACATTGATGCTGTATACATGCTGACGATGCTGCCATGACCCTTTCCATGTGTGTTACAGTCCTTCTAGGTTAATGCGCGGAAAACACATATACTCCAAAAGCTCTTCAACTTTCTGTAGGGAAAAGCTGAAGGAATGCAGTCATTAACGAGAAATTGGGCGGTCTACAGTTATCACACAGAGAGAGACGTTTACTGTTAACTTTAAAGCAAACAGCGGTTTTAGATTTCTGACAAGTTTTGAGTTCAGACGGGCAGAGTTAGCAAGTCTAAGTACCTTTTGTAACACCAGAGTAAGAATTCAGCTTTCAGTCTTTTCTTACCAATAGACTGTGTGCCGTCTTGTTAAGAGGGCTCTCAGTTTGGGATTGTTTGGTAGGTCACATCCAGCAATTAAGAGGGATGGAGGTTTAAATAATTTCAGCTTTGTCACATCGCATGTCTGTAAACCCAGCTGGTACCCTTTGCTTGTTTCTCTTTTACAAGCATGGAATAGAACACAGTTACTCTCTGGAAAAAAAAAACAAGAGGAAAGCAGAGAATATGGGTGACAGAGTGAAGAGGCCAGACTAATGAAGATGAAGAAACATAAACAAGAGTTAGAGAAAAAATGAGGAATGAGGTTAACACCTGGCAGAGAGGAGGTATAGAGGAAGAGAACTCACGGCCCCCCTGCCATGTTTAGGCCCTGGTGCAGCAGAAGGTTGGTTTTTAAATGTGTCACTAAGGCTTCCTTAAAAAAATGTATCTATTTTCATTTCAAATAGTTTGATTTAGTCAGCTGTTCTGTGAAACGTTGGCTTGTTCTATTTGTGTAACATGGACTCACCAGCACATTGGGGACTTGGACTGGAGAGTACAGTGCCTGGAAAATCATGAAAACATGTTAGATAACAGAACTTGCATAACTCAGCATCTCCATTCATGTCCATAAAAAAATATCTATTTTGGTTTGACATTTTGAAATGCATTTTTCAGACATAGGGATCGCAGATGTTGCTAAATAATATTTTACCTTGTTTACGTAGCAGAAAATTTATTTCTATAAAGCTTGTTGGTGGTTTAAAAACAATGTAATCAAAGCAATCACGGACAGAACCCCCAGAAGGCCGATTTGCTTAAAAGCAGTAATAAAACCAGCAGCAGATAATCTGGGGGTGTGCAGTTTTGGATCCTAAAGGGATCAAACTGTATAGATCAGTTCAGTCATAACTGCCAGCTCAAGATGTCTGTTCAGAAAACACTCATAACCTTCTCCCCTGAGCTGCCTTGGAGATACGGTATACTTAAGAATACTGGCAAATTATGCCCGGTCTCAGAGCCCACTTCAAGAGGGCGATGGACCCATGCACACTGCCATCTGTGTGGATCATAGGTCACAATAGCTGTTTGTGACATCAGTCCCTGAAACAGAACCTTTCAAGGCAACTGGATTCTGTCTCCATGGTGCCCTCTTGACCAATCATACTTAAGGAAAAAATTAACTTCAGCAGAGAAGAAAGTAGCATTAGCTCACCCTGAGGAACAGTTCCGCCAAAATCCTGAAGGGATGGGGGGCACCACATCAACAAATTCAATTCTAATGATATTTCCGCTTTGATTTGCCTCGTAATCTGTTTATCTGTTCACACTCGTGTCGCTGTTTTGCCTTGGCTTATCACTCTGGCTTTGCGTCTGTGGATGGGAGGATGTGCAATAGCCAGTATTTACTTCCGCATGGTCTGCAGCAGAATATCAGCGATGACAGGGTCTTTCAACAAGTTATCAGTGGCGTTCAGCTTCGGCGCGTCCTGGGACACTGGCTCTTAGCTGACACATCATTTAAATGTATAAGCTGGTTTTTTTTTTGAGCATTTGCTCTGGCAGTCTTGGCAGACTCAGCTAACATGACTGATACTGTTTCAAATCATAAACGATGGTCAAGGGAAGCACAGTTCTTTTCCTCTCCCTTGTATTCTGGTCAGATTTAATTGGACTTTTCAGAGAGTGAGACTCCAACATTTTGGCAATTATAAGCTTTTGTGCCTGCCTTCCCAGCAGCTGACTGATACCATTCTTACAGTACTTCTGTAAGTGTGGAATACAGGTATCTTTGGTCTGCTGAGTGTGTTAGCGCAATGACTCAAAGTCCGCTGAAAATTCAAAAATACTACAAAAAGATAGCACCTTTCATCAAATTTTTTATTCCAAGGAAGTGCTTCCAAAATCATTCAAACTATTGTGTTTTAAACCACATTCAGTTGGCCTGGAAACCAGAGCCATCCACGATGTTATGAAAACATTTTTTTGTTCGCCAAGGAGGCCATTAATGGAAACAGATAATAACCAATAAAAAATAAATCAGTAAGCAGATTATAACATCTTGTGCGGTTTCTCCAGTATGAAACAAATGCTGACCACATGGAAGTATGAAAAGTGAAGAACAGCTCAGCGGGCTTTGAGGATCTGTTTCTGTCGTGTCAGTTTGTTTCCCAGTCTGACTACAAGCCATTATGAGGCTGTGAATGACTCAGCTCCCCCAGGAGAAAGTATATTTGTATGCTGGTAGCTGAGCGTTATGTTCTGAGCTGACATAATGACACAGATACTGGGGACCACACAGAGAGAGAGGCTCAGAAAATGCAGCATTATGGTTTTTAATAAAACATACTGTATACTGTATGGAGACATGCTTGGTTCCATCCTAGTGGGTCCCGTGGGGCCCAAAATTCACACACACACACACACACACCTCGAGTGGCACAGTTGGAAATGGTTATTTTGTAGGTGGTGTTCACAGTTCAGTACAACCACAAGACTTCACTTTGTTCTCCTCTTGACTGAACCAATTACAATGGCACTGTGTGAAGAATGAGAGGAATGGCTATATTTAAGACACTCTAGCAATATTTTTCCCAATTAATTAGCTCATTACTGGCTTGTGCAGCATAATTAACTTTCAAGTATTCTCAGGCGTTTAATGATGTCTCCTTTCTATGGTGGGATTGATATAGATTAAAAAAATAAAAAAATCAAAGAGCTTGTTTGTTTGTAGTTGGTAGCCGAATGGCTAATTGGTCAGAAGCTGCAGGACAGGTTGAGAAGCCTGGTTTACGCTCTCCCATCCTGTCATTAATAATATTTTAGCTGACATGAAGCCTGTAAGTGTTTCACAATGGAAGCGGTTACGATTAAAACCCCTCTCTGTAAACACTCCAGGAAAAAGGATTTTTAATTATTAGACCGAGAAATGCTTTTAAGAGAGTCTGTGTTATTTTCATGGAAGTTCTATTTATTGTATCCTAGAAAACACAGCATGACAATCCTAGGGAACCCATGAATAAAAATGTGTACGGTGATTATTATTATATATAAAACAGACTGTAATTTCCATGGGACTGACACGGATACGTGAGCACCTCTATGTTATTTTTTAGTTCAAATTATGCCACTTTTTTCCCACCTAGAGTCCTTCTTTTTTCCTTCATCTTTCCCTTCATCATTCCACTCCAAAAAGGAAAAACAAAATGCAACCAGAGAAGGTCACACTGCCTGGTACTGGAGATAATTACACACAGGAATGAAGGAGAGAGGGACCAGGGGAACATTCACTTAAAGGACCCTGACCTTATGAGTAATGATTTTAACAAAGCGTTGCAATTGATCGTTTCTTGGACGCCAGCATGCTCAGTTGAAACGTACAGAGAGGCGGCCTGTAATAGAGAAACACAGATTCTGGTAAGGCAGAACCGGAGGATCCGATCCTCCACAGCTCCTCTCTGCTGACCACATGCCACCTTAATTATTGAACAAGGCCAGTTTTTCGGGTTCGCTGCCAGCTCTGAATAAGGCCCTCAATCTGTGCAAAATGAATCTTTGAAGAGCAAAAGCGCTGGATCTGAGATATGTTTTAGGCCCCCTATCCCTGATTAGGCAGGCTAAAATCATCGCGTGTGATTCATTCTTTAAAGGACGCATCGTTCTTTTAATTAGGCTCAGTCTAGTTGTGTTCTGGGAAAGTCGCTTTATAAGGACTGAGTCACTGTATAACTGTGGAAGTACTGTTCAGTATTAAAAGAAATAAAACTGTGAACCAAAGGGTCTGACTCCACCATCTGTTTTAGGCTCCACTTGAATTCAGTAATTGATGATAGCTGATTAAATTTTTATCATAAGAATAAAAACACAGACACATATTCTCATAGTTGCTGTGATGGTAAGCAACAGCAGAGATACATATTTAAATAGTATGCTTGCCATTATTGGCCCAGAAATATCCTTTGAACCGGATTCAAAAAGACAGAAAGCCGATACACGATACAGTCATGGCTGAAAAATAAAAGAGCAAAAAACTTTGGTAACTTATGATGATATATTATCTTGCAGGTATAGCTGCTGGCATTACTAAGAAAGACACCCTAAATTATTCTCGCCACTGCTTTGAGCTTTGGAAAGGTCATGTTTTTTAAACTACAAGCTGTGTTTGCATTATTGATGCTTGGTGAACTGCATATGAGTCAGCAATTGAAGGGAGAAAAAAAATTGGGTTCAAATCTTTGTAACAAACAAAGTTACAAAGACGGATACTGTGCTTTACTCCATTAACTGGGAAATCAATAAGCACCTTCTTTTGGGTGAGATTTTAATGATGAGCACCTGTTTGTAAATGATAGTCGTGGCGTGTTGGGAAAAGGGTTTGCTTTGAAAGCAAAACCCCAGGACACCGTTGAGCACACGATGCAAGTGAAGAATATTGAATTTGTTTCGTTTACCAAACCTTGCATTAATAAATTCAAAATGAAGGGTTTTTCTAATGATTACTCCTAAGTATCATTTACAATGCTTATATAAAAAAAATATATATGTATATGAAAATGCTGAAATCGCGTCCATCATAACTTCCACAAATGTTCACAGTAATTTTCTTATTTTAGCTTCACCAAGTTCATTACACACACCATTTACTCCTAAATAGCCAGCTACATAATTACTGAGAAGAGACGAGTCCCAATTTCACCATTTGAATGAGTATTTTAAGTCCTACAGAATATAAACAGTTTACAAATAAAATGACATGTTTCCACATGCAAGGAAACACATGGCACATTGGGCTGTTGTAGTATATACACAGTACAGTACAGTCTCTGTGTGTCTTTGGCCCAACTAACAGCTGATGGTTGCATTTAAAGTTATGTGTTTAATTTACGTTTTTATGGGTTGACTAAAGAGCAACTCAGTAAAAAATGTGAACTTGACCTAGCTGGGTGGGAAGGGCTTTTCAAGTGAAGGCCTCCATTTTTTTGCAGCATACAAGCTACTCCTGACATTTCTCATCTCTCCAATTCAGTCTATGTCCCTCCCTTCATGTGGCAAATAGAAAGAGATAAAAAGATAAAAACTTATTTGTGTGTAAGTCCCGGTGTGCGTCGTCCTACCCCACTTCCTTCAGTGGACCCAGAAGCCTCTGCAGGGGCTCTTGTCCTCGTTCACCTTCTGCCAGCGAAGCATCTTGCAAAGAGTTTAAGAATTACTCTGAGCGAATTCTGTTTCAACTCTAATCCGTCTGGACTGCGGTTTCTTCCCTCCTCTCAAACGGGGGGCCTCTAGCCACCCTGTATCTGTCACTCAACTCGCACGCTCTCACAAAGACCCTCCATGTTTTGTGGCAAAACATTAAAATCATAGAATAATAATTAAATCTGAACATCGAAAGAAGTTTGTGATTAATTCATGAGGCAGGCACCATGCTTGCGAAATGGGACATGGTGAAGAAACCGATGCGGTCTCTGCTTTGTCTGTACAGTGTGTTATTTCCCTGCTGTGTAGATTGGGCTGTGGATGGACAGCTATGCTGACTACCCTGACTTTGAAAGGTACATCAGTTGTTAACTTCTGAATATCAGACTGAAGAAAACAGTGACCATAGTATGTCCGAAAACTCATGTACTGCGCTGGTTAGTAGGCACTACGTTGACGTGAGTGCAGTATGCTTTTGTTCGAATTTAGTTGACACTGATTTGTTTGTGATTTCGTAGACACAGGGCTGCATTCTCTCCAGGCTGAGGTAGGGAACAGGAAAACAAATGAAAACATCAGAACATGACTGAATATTCAAAACTGGGACAACTGGAAAAATGGCAATTAAAATATATATATACAGTATGTAATGTTATTAGTGTCATAAAGGTATAGTTAAAATACTTGGCTTTCCTTGCCTCTAGTGTGGGACACACTCTCATGTGTGTTAAAAGAGCTGGCATTCTAATGAGTATGGATCTGGCTGTGAAACAGTTTCTATGACAAAGCAAGAGGAGATCTGTTCCCCGTGTTTCGGTGTTACAGAGAGCTAAAATATTCAGCGCTTATCTGCGGGATACCAGAGGAGAAAATCATTATGAATTAATCACACGCTGATCCCGTATCCAAAACAAGCATTAAGTAAGTGTCGGTGAAGAGCCTCTTGGCTCTGTCCCGTCTTTGCTGGTGTGTTTTAGTGATAAAATAAATGATCCAGAGGAAGCTATGTGGAGCCCAGACACACTGTGTACCTCAGTAATACTGAGCCCTGCCAGGAATCCTGCACCCCCATAAAAGAGATGGCACAGGGTCCCCTCAAGAGCGCATTGATAACATTGATGAGCAATTCTGGGGGGCCCCTGTCCAGCCTAGAGCAACCTCAATCCCAAATCTCTGAAAGCTGATTAGTTGAATGAGTGATGGAATTAATTTCAAAGTGAATTTAACAGCAAATTCAATACAACAACCTGAATCAGTTGTATTTTTGTATATAGGATTGTACTGAACTGTGAACACCACCTACAAAATAATCATTTCCAACGGTGCCACACGAGGTGTGTGTGTGTGTATGTGTAACTGATTTTGGTTGTTGTGTTGAATTTGCTGTTAAATTCACTTTGAAATGAATTCTATCACACACATATTTGTTGACAATGAAACCATTTGCTGTGTCAGAGGTCCGGCTCTAATTGAGAGAATCTGGATAGGCAGCATAAATTGTCTACGGCACGTCTCCTTCATCGGTCTCGTGAGACGCTTGGAAAGCCTCTTCAGCAATATCCAGGGCTCAGCGTAGACTTCAGCATATGGACCGTATCAATGGGGAACGGCCGGGACAATGCCGAGAGTGGCCCCATGGGAACTGTAGTTCCCAGGGAAAGAGTGGACACGGCTTGGCAGCATGGTGCAATGCAACTATCGTCCCAGGGGGCCTGAACCTATATCACTTCTTAATGGCTGCGTCTGGAGAACATGTGGAATAGTCTAATCCAAATGCTCCCCCCCCCACCACCTCCTCTCCAGTGCTGGCTTGCAGATCTTGTCACCTCATAAATTTAATGTGGAAATGTAGGTCTCTCCGTGTGCACAGCTAAAGATATTGACTCCGTGTGTGTTCTGCTTATGGAATTCTGCAGCTGTACCTGTGAGTTATTTTTTAGAGCTCTTGCTCTCCCCTGTTCTGCTCAAAGGATTCTTAAACAGAGTAAATAAATAACACAAACGCTTTTTTGATTATCTTGCTCTTGTTCATTGGGATAAAGACCTGTATTGCTGTAACTTCTGTTTCTGGCTTATTAGCATTTCCTAGTGACTGTTTAACAAGCGAACATCCATAAAATGCTTGAGATCCTCGCCTCTGCTGTTTCTTCTGCTCCATATGCACTGAAAAAAGACAGATTTTTTTTTTAGAAACAGTAATAGAAAATTCCGCATGAGAGCGCTTTGATCATTGATCAGGATCATTAGAGTGACCAGAATTTAGTCCAAAACTGGAACAGTTCAGTACAGATTTGGTAATTCCTCTTCACTGCCTATAAAATTGTCAGACGTACTGGCTGAATTGTAGAATAGAATCATGTGATCACAATGTCCCTGGATTATTCAATACAAGTCAAATCAATTAATTAATTATACAAAAACCCTGCATGTAAGCCACTCTCTGTCATTCTGTATACGCATGCATACACTCCGTAAAAGGGGGTTAGATCATTTAAAGGCATATGCATTTTAATTACAACATATTTTACATTACAACATGCATTTTTTTGAGTTTGTTCTATCTTCTCATTGGAGACAAGGAAACATGGCCCCTAGAATGTGCTCTTTTCCTTCCAAATAAAAAAGCACATTCACATAAAAAGACTGCAGCCTGTTTTTATTGGCTTGCATATGACCTTACAGAACCAAAGCACATTTGATTGATTCTACCCTGTGTCTAACAAAGATATTTTGCTTGTAAGCATCATCCTTTAGGTTTTATACATTCCCAAAAACGTATCAGAGAGATTGGTGTTCAGCTAACCCCTCACCATTTCAGCATTTGCCCCCTCTGATTGGCTTACACTCCCAAGGATGAATGACATTTGCCCCCTCTGATTGGCTAACCCTCCCGAGTGACATCACTCATTCAGTCCTTGCCCTACATGGCAGTCCAGTCCACATGGCATTGGATACAGGAGATTGGCCAGCGCTTTGTGAATGTAAGAATCACAAAATTATGAATGACTCATGTTAGTTCATGGTGCTGGGCTGTTGCCTCATTGATGGTTAACCTCCACTCCTCTGTGTGTCCTGGTCCAGTCTGGTCTCTGTCCTTATGCATCCAGCTTTGCTCCCACACACAGTTATATCTGTCCCAGTGTCTGAAGTCCCACAGTGAATTCAAATGGTTGCATTTTAGAATGGAATAAATTAGGTATAATACTGTTAATATGTAACACATATTAGATTTTTGTACAGTTTTGATTTTGAATGCAAACAGATATTTTGGTCTTGAGCACACACAGATAAAATTGAGCATGCCAGAGCACAAGGACACACATTATAATTTCCCTTATAAAAGGCTGTGCTCTTTTTCATGCTTCCAGACCTCTGAAAAATGTGAAAATCACAGCGCACACTTTATCTCCTTGCCCCCTTTCTGAAAGACTCCTGTCCAATTCTGACAGCTGCTGTCCTGTAACCTACACAAAAAAGCCCATCCATGGGAGCTCCTGGGGGCCTTGGCTGAGGCCCGCTGCCTGACAGGAGGGGCAATGTGTGGTGGGGGGCCCCGGGGGCCAGTCCACAAGGAGATCCATGCCATGCCATCTGCGAATCCATCCCTGGGCGAAGATGTCCGTGCCAGGTGTCATCTCACCCCTCCGAAGGGGGTTTGTTTTGGGCACAATGAGCCCCATCCAGGGCCTGCTCCATGTCCCTGTGAACCAACCCCCCTCCCCCCCCCTTCTCATTTGCAGAATGTGCAAATCTTGATGCAGTACTTCAGCTTTTTAATCTAACAAAGTGAAACACTGTGTGAAGCGCCTTTTGAAAGGATAAAAAAAATAAATATATAGCTGGAAAACACATTTATTTATCAACACCAATGCTCTACTTTCAGCTGAAAAAGAATGTCTGAGTTTTGCACAAAGAGCGGCTCTCCAGGACTATTCTACAAGATATCTGTTAAGAGAAGAGTTACGAAGCGAGCAGAGTGGAACGCGTCCCTACACCTGTGCTGACACCGAACAATATAGTCTATTGCAGTCCCCCTGGTTGAGTGCCTGTATATTAAAAAAAAACATGCAGAACCTTACACAGCAGCAGAAGGAGTTTCAAGAGTATTTGATACTGAGGACTATGTTCTTTTATCACCCACAAGGCCTGATTTTGTCTTATTGAAAACACACACTGAGTTAGTTAAGTTCTTATTTTTCTGGTAGGCAGTTTTCAGTGCTGGATGGTAAGCATGTCTTTACCACTGTTCATCCCCCAAGATTCTGCAGTAGGGACAATCTAATTTTGAATTTATTTTACATTTAAATTTTACGTGATTTTATTTATTGCCACCTCCTGACTGCCTTACCCATAAGCTCTGTATCTCCTTTTACATTTATGCAGATCATATGCAGCTACATGTATCAGTAAAACTCTTAAATTGGACACTTTAATCTCTAAAATGAAAAGTTAAAGTACCTGGGTTATAAGGCTGGGGTGTGTTTTACTCAGATCTCAGACCTATAAAATGCACTGAGAGAACATTCCATGGTGGCAGGGTAAAAAGATGTTGACGGGACTCTGATCCTGCATAACCTAGTTTTTATTCTTTAATTACACTCAGGAAGCTCTCCATGAGTTAATGTCTTTTTCTGACTCTTTATACAACATCTTTATCCTAAAATAAGCAGGACAGCACATGTGCCCTTTGTGAAACCTTGTTATCATGGTTGCTAGTTGATATCAGAAGATCAATGCGTTAACATTTCCATCCTCTAGATTTTCAGTTATTAAATATTAAATCTTAGATTCCATATTGTGATTTTTGATGATCTGATAAAACTTTCTTTATCTGCCCAAAACTGATCTGAAAGCAAAGGCTGAGCTTTCAGTGAAGCCGTGGAATTATTTACTCAAGAACCTTAGGGAATCACGGACAGTTTCTACTTTTAAATCCCTTTTAAAACCCCATATTTTAATACCTGGCTTTATTGTGCCTGCTACTGTTTATCTCCTGAGGAGGTGTTTATTTTCTTTTTATTTTTATGTGTATATTTCTTTTTTCATTGTTAGCAAGTGCTTTGGGGACCCTTTTATAAAAGTTCCTTATAAATATTCATACATAGATAAATGATTACTAGACTACTCATACAGTAATAATTTGACTGCTGGTATTTTTAACCCTATTTCCATGCATGTGTTAACCATACCTGATAGAAAAGGCCCTACATGTTTCAGTGGAGTCTTCATGTGTCCCTGCACACTGAAAAGCTTTGTGGTTGTAATACTTTGATGAATAGAAGAAGTATAAGATATAAAAATAATAAAATGCTAGGTAGCCATCGCTCCACTTGTTTGCTTGCTCTTCCGCTACACCAGAGATGTGCTAGCTCTACCGCTACACCAGAGACGTGCTAGTTCTACCGCTACACCAGAGACGTGCTAACTCTACCGCTACACCAGAGACGTGCTAGCTCTACCGCTACACCAGAGACATGCTAGCTCTACCGCTACACCAGAGATATGCTAGCTCTACCGCTACACCAGAGATGTGCTAGCTGTACTGCTACATCAGAGATCAGTTAAGCATTTGTTCCTGCAAGCACTGGGTGGTAATGAATATTGAGCAGTATAGACCCACATGAGTAAGTGCTTGTCACCCTGTATCATCCATTGCTCCTGACAAGGCCATTCACAGCATTACTGTCTAGACTCTCCATTATTGTTTATCTCATTACGAACTGGAGATGTGATTTTGCGACATGGCGGCAATAGCTACGAATTATCTCATCAGCTTCTCCCAGCTTCTGGGATCTTAATGTCCAAAAGCATTACTATGCCGTGGTGATCTGTGTTTGTCTGAATTAGCAATTCTAATTATGTACAATCTGATTCTGATCTCTGAGCCTCGTAAGCATGAGAAAATGCAGCGATGATTGATTCCACCGAATAGAGCTGCTCATTCTGTTTTGCGCCTCGTGTGTGATTCACGTTTCCTTCTTCAGAGATGCTACATGTGAAATGCTACATGAGTTTCATATGTGGAAACAGCAACACATGCATGTTTTTGTGTGCTGTAATTTCCACATGTGGAAACAGATGTTTATAATGTTATTACTATGTTTTTATTACATGTGAAATATCTGAAACCCAATTGTCTGGGGAAAGAAACACATCATTTTGTAAGCGGTAACAACATGCAGTCCTTGCTTTGACAAAGTCCTAGTTCAGCAAAAATGTTTTCTTTACATTTTTGAACGATAATCAACATCTATATTCAAAAAAAAAAAAAAATATGTCCACAGTATTATGAAAGAAAAATGAATGGTGTGAATTTTGTACTGTAGGGTTGAAAATGTAAGTTAGTCATATGCTTAGTCACAAAGAGAGCTGGTTATTGGCATGAATTCAAAGGAAAAGCCCAGTAAAGATGCTGTAGGACGTACAATTTAGTACTAACTCAAAATATAGTGTTAGAGAAAAAAAGCAACTGTCACCGTTCCTCATGTCACATTCTCAAACTGTTGCAAAATCATTGTGTCGCCTCAGGGTACATAACTACCCTGGTATGAAAAAAACGGTTAGTGGCGATTCACACATAGCTCTGTCCAGATCCTCCATCTGAGGAGCATTATGTCTTTCAGGGGTCCTTCCTGTGACTCAAGGCTGGTCACATTATGCCGTCTTCACAGGCTTCACCTTTATCACATAGCTTCGAATGCACTGAACGGAGCACTCAAATACAATTAAACACAATCGCATCATGAAGCACGAGTAAAAAAAAAAACACATTATGTTGGTTGAAGAGAGAGAGGGAGAGAGATGATGAAATTATTTCACAATGAAGAATGCAGCTTATTCATAAGAGAGAATGACTATGTGCAAAAGGCAAGGAAACGTCTTCATTGTTGTTATCCTGCTATGACAATAGCCATCTGTCCAGCGCAACGTTGCAGCGAAGCGCCGTGGATGCTTAAGCAAGCAGAGGCGGCACACACAGTCACTCACAGATAAAGAGCACACAATAGACTAATGCTGGCACTGCAGCCTGCGCTGCTAATGCATGCAAACCCGCTGAAGCAGAAATGGAGTCATGGAGGAACAAGGACAGGGAAAGAGAAGGTCAAAGGCTAACTACAGCTACATGGAAATAGTAGCGCTCAGCCCAGGGTATGGCATCGTGACACATCACAAGTAATTAGCATTAATATTGGTAATAATAGTCACATAAATGTTGCTATTTATGTCATATAACTTTGGAACATTTCATAATTATTTGCAGAATTATTAGTCTGTTGTTTTTAAATGGTTGTTCATCTGTAACCCTAATAAAAATCTGGTCATGCATTAAAACATCGAAAATTGTTCCTAAAAAAATGGGGTAAAAAATGTATTATGTACATGGAGTTCCAGCGATGTAGTCATTTGAGACAGCGGCTGGAGGGAAGGTGTGCAAATGCTCCAGTAACGCAGCATCCCTGTGCTGTGAGTGGCGGTGGAGGGACTGCGGGAGGTGGCATAGCGGAGCCCGTTTCGCTCTCCTGCTGCTGTGAGGGGCTACACAACAGCCAGGACAGAGGAAAGGTTCGAGCGGCTCGGTGTAGGACAGTCAGAATTTGGTCATGTTTGATAGAGCTGTAATAAACATCCCTAATTAGGCAAGCCTTCCTGGGGAACTCAACCAGCGACTGCAACGGCCATTTTACCCTCAATTAGGCACACTGCCATGGAAACGCACACTCAGCCGCGGTTCACTGTACTCTCTGGTCTCCCTGACTTATGTTGTAGAATTCTTTCAACAGTCATGACCACAGCTACCTTACCGCTTCTACATCTTTTGTGCGGTCCTGAATAGATTAATACTGTAACCTGGTATTCCCCATTTTAGGAGGAGGAGCTACTGAACCAATGCTCTCCACGGGCTGAAAACTTCCACATGTAGGTGTCGTGTAGGAACACAGACTTGTGCTTGAAGAAAGTAGCTGTAAGTGAGGTAGATGGGTGATTCTCCATCAGTTTCTTTGTTTCCAAGGATGTTTCAGTAAGGCCCACTCAGCTTATAATCACAGTGCATTTGCCATTCTGCCCCCCACGCTGCCCACTCTCCAGCCCCTTATGAGGTCCAGAGGGGGCCCCAAGCATCATGGATGCAGCTCCGTGTCTCCCTGCCCCCGCTCCCACGGCCCACATTTCCAGCACACAGCTCGGCCCTGTGGGTACGCTTACCAAAACGCCAACACTGCTGCCTGCCTTCCTCGGCTTTGTCATTCCCTCTTCTGTTCAGTCAGGCATTTTAGTGTTTTATTTTTGTTTATCGCACCGTCCCTTTCTCTCTCTCAGTCTGGAGCACCCAGCCGCGTTCACGAGCCGAGCTCAGAGCTGAAGCCTCAACTCTCTGTTTGGGAAATGAATCCTCTGATATCAGCTGCTGCTTATTATTAAAGGAATGCTTTATTATGACATCACAATACACTGGCCCACATTTAGTCACATGACATTATGAATAAAGGTCCAGAGCATAACTGATGATTCTGGCTTCATATTCATGCATCAAAATTACCAAAACAATTAAAAATGTCAATATTAAGATACATGGCAGATCTCATGATAAAATAATATATCGTAAGAGGTGTGGAAACGTATCTTGTGCACCCATTTTTATTGCTCAGTTCTCACTTGCCTTCACCCGTGTAGATAGACTTAATTCACTATTAAGTCAAGCAACTTGTGAGTTTAGAAAACACAAATGCACCGCACAAGTGGAATAGCAAATGAGTCTGCAAATGACATTCTGACAAATGAAAATCCCACAAGCCTGTGCTAAGGGCTCCATGTCCGCACTCAGAGCCCAAATCTCCCTGAATTGGGTTTTTTTTTAATCCATGCGCTGCAAATTTCTCATGTTTGTGAAAGAAGCTGCTCCTTCAGCTTTTTTCTTTTGCCATCCATCTGCATGTGAATGAAGGCAGTCCTCCGTACAGCACCGCACAGTGAGCGTGGTAATCCTGAGCGCTCAGCCGGCCCCAGCGCCGGCGTCTCCGCCACACAGGAAAACCCCCATGGAGGAGCGCGATGGTGCTGATATTCTGGGTCAGTGTGTGTGTCTCAGCTCTGGCCTGGATATCTGTACATGTGTGGGGCTGTAACTGTTTTTACTCCGTTAGGTTTGGCAGGCGGAGGTACGATGGCCCATTTTGTTCAGGTGAGTTTGCATCCACTTTCCACCCATTACCCCCATTGAGCCATCAACGCTCACTTGCATCCCTAAATTTTGTGTGTGTGTGTGTGTGTGTGTGTGTGTGTGTGTGTGTGTGTGTGTGCGTGCGCACCCCTGGGTATGTGTTGCTGTGTGCACGTGTGTGTGTGTGTTTTATTTGTGCATGTATATGTTTTTGTGCTAAGGTTAATGTGTGTGATTGTGTGTGTGTTTGTGTGTGCATGTATATGTTTTTGTGCTAAGGTTTATGTGTGTGATTGTGTGTGTGTTTGTGTGTGCATGTATATGTTTTTGTGCTAAGGTTTATGTGTGTGATTGTGTGTGTGTTCATGTGTGCATGCATGCAGTTAGGCCTGGAGTCCCACTCAGGATTCAGGTCTGTCCCTGGGCTTGGAGCATGCTCAGTTCAGCTCTGGCTCACTCACACCTTCTATTGGATGGAGCAGCTGCCCTGATGACATCACTGATAGTTCTGGTCAGCACTGAATTCACATCTCCTCACAGCTACTTCACTGTAGCCTCTCTGTGCGCTGCAGCAGGTATATACCAGTATTGAGTAATAAAAGCCCCCCATGGCGCTAATGAAAGTTAAGGGCACACCACGCTATAAGAGAAATACCACAGACACATTTAATAAGAGAGAGAGTGGTCTCTCCAGACTGATGATTCTGGGGGTCAGTAAAGCCACATCACCCGCAGTGTCAGGGGCCTGAAACAAAAGCAGGTTCACCCTCCCATCCTCCCATCCACCGCTCTCTGCTTCATTTACCCACCAGAGATAAATCAGGGCCCCGGCTAAGAGGCCAAAAACACAGCACTTCAAACGGCCAGACTCCTCTCTCCTCCAGGGATTTATGGGGGTATCAGCCGGGTTCTCATTTCTGGTGCACTTTGAGATTGATGTAATGGTACTTTTACAATTGGCTTGTTTTTCGCCTGGTCCCTCTCGACGCCACATTTGTGTGTGACAGCAAGTGTTACAGCTTTTCTTTCACAATGTGATGGCCCTTTTTTTTGAATTACAAATTGTGAAATGGCTGTTCATTGAGTCGTTCAGCGCTGTGCTGAGAGACTGGGTCATCTGCCATAGAAAATGGCAGGCTGCTATGAGACAAAAATCTGCCTCTGCAATTGGAGGGATGGGATCTTTAGACCAAGAAAGTTATCTTGTATACACAACCCAAAGATACATTTTAAAAATGTGAGACATTTAGGAAACCAAAATCTTAAAAAAACTTCACCAGACTTGTCACGTAAAATAAAGGTTTGAATGCAGGAACTCAGACACAGGCCCAGTCAAAAGCACTTTTTCAAAGTAAACGCAATTCGATGAAAACATAATCTGAATTACAATATTTGTGTCTTTGAGTGTTTTACAGTTTTACTGGAGACAAATCAAAATTTCCATCAGAGTTATTTCTTTTCATTCTAAAAAAAAAGACAGCATATGCTCTGATTATTGTTATTATTATTATTATTATTAAAACACACTGTGGACACTTTGTTGCCTGTACATGTTTCGTATAAGAGTTGAGGTAATAGTATTTTAATTTTTCATCAGTCTGTGTGGTGTGTGTCCCTTCAAAGTGTAGTTAAACCATTCAGCAGCACAAATTAATTATTCTGTAGGTGCATGCACTAACGAGACATAACCTGGAAAATTGCACCGCATTAGACACAATTAAAAAGGAATCACCCGCTGATTGGGGGTCCTTATTTAGACTGCCACGCTTGGTGAGCTTGCCAAACAATCAAAAGCAGAACAGGTTCAAGACGATTAGCTGTTGATAAGCAGGTTTATGTACCCTCTGACGTCTTGCCGTTCTGACCGGTGCTTCGTTTTGCACGGAGATGCAGATTTGCGCACACTGGCTGGGACACGATCAGCGTTTTGACTTGACTTTGGATCGTAAATAAAGCATCTGTTTTCAGTTCATCGGCACGGCTGGAATTTTCAGGAGATATCTTAGCATTCACTGGAATGAATTTCCCAAACTATAAATACATAAATGTAATGACAGTTATTGACTAAATCTTTACAGTTCTGGAAATGGTGGACTGTGCAATCAGTTTGAGTGCTGGCATGTGCCCAGGCCATTGTGCTCTGAATCCCCAGTGTGCCATAGTACCTCTGTGCCGTTACTTATTAACTTCTGTTAACCTAGTCCTCACCATAGTTATTAACGTAGGTATCTAATTTTCATGTATACTATTTCGGCAGGATACCCATGTCCACATCAGTCCAGTTGGCTCTGGAGTTTAAGAGCAGTCAAGGGGAAGAGCCAAATTACGCTGGAGGGAATTTGAAAGCATTGAACTCTTTATTTTTTAAAAACTTTTTAATGAGACAGAACCATATTTTGGTTTAAAAAAATGACCTAGATTGGTAAGTGAGATAAACACGCTTGCCTTTCGTGTTTATTTACTTTGACGATTTCAAAGAGATGCTGGCCCAGAGATCCCTCTTATCGTCCCTGTAAAGTAGCACACAACAATTGATGCTTTTTATATTATTTTCCACAGTAAATTCACTTGGTAGCATTGAATACAGACAGTACAGAAAATGGTACCACCAAACTCATTATGTGCCATGTGGGCTGTGGAGCCAGCCCACTCTGTCTCTAATCCAGGTTGTGCAAACTTTGGCTGCAAGCAGGAGAGTTGATGTGTGTCTTGCATTTACATATTAAAAGTATAAGCCACATACACATTTTCTTCCACAGTCTCAAAATGTTTTAGAAAAGAAAAAAGTAATTACTTAAAAAATGCAGTGTTAATGCAGTATGTAAGAAGAGTTTACAAGAACAAAAACAAACAAAAAAAGTTTTGGAGGCAATGCATGTTTTTTCTTCTAATCACCTCACATTACTTCTCAGAGTCAGTAGTACTTTTGGAGTTGTTTTGAAATGTTCTTTATGACTGGAGACATGGATTCCCAGCAGAATCTTTTCAAAATATGCACCGTTGTACATGCACAGTGTACAGTATTTAGTCACAGTGATTTGAATAATTAGTTTGTGGAAGAGTTGTTTATAATCAAAAAGACATGTCTTTAGCCATGACTATAAATAATGCATAATTACCAGTAATCCCTTTTATTGTGTTATACAAAAACAATATGATCTAAGAATTAATTATATTATCTCATTAAAAAATGTATCTGATATTCTAGAAATTCCATCTAATGATTTCCACGCCTACCTTTGTATGTCTGTGGAATTATTAATTTTTCCCTGCTTGGCCTTCTATATATTTTTGGATGGAGCGGCATGTGTATCATTTCTAATTACATATCTTCATTTTGAGCCTGGCTCTCTCCTAACTGGCACGTGGGCAGGTAAGGGGGTGGTGGATGAGCTGACAGAGGTTATATTTCACCTCTCTGGACTGTCTCACCTGCCGCGCCTCCCACGTTCAGATCCACTAATGATACGCACTTACACAATTAGCGTCTGGGTTTCTAAGGAGTGGGAAAGTGCTCGCAGTATATATATATAAAAAAAAGGAAAATAATACAGTTAGCGGAATGTTCATTGTGCTGCTAAAACCACAAATTCGACAGCAATCATTGCAAAACCTTTAAAGAAAAAAAAGTTTCACTGTTCGGTAAAAGTACTGTAATTTTCTTTCTTTTGTGTTACTATAGGAGGCTGTCATCCGCAGGTGAAAGGGCCCCATACATGTGGCTGAGTGTCATTTCAAACAAAAAGAGAACTGTAGGAGAACAGTTTCGCTAATTAATGAGCTACTGCTGGATGTGGGAGGGGCTTTCGAAGCCATTGGCTGTTGAACTCCCGCTGCTAGCCCCTCTTTCCTAATTCCTCCTGTTCAGATCTCAGTCTCACACTTAAGTGAGAGTGAATGTGGGCCATAAGTCTCTTTCGCAGGAGTGACTAATTAAAATCTGCAATCTCGAACCCAAAAAAAAGTATGCGTTCAAATGAGCTAGGTCAGAAAAGTATTCAGCGACGGGAAACATGTTCATCGTTCATCGCAAATAATACAATGCATTTGTATTGGCTCGATGCAAAATGAATCTGAGAGAGTAGCAGCTAAATGAGTTTGCTGGTGTGATAGAGAGATGACATCATTTTTCACTTGCAGGCGTGTGTGTCGCCTTCATCTGACTGGCTTGCTACCACTCCAGTTATGAGCTGCATGTACACAATCTGAATTAAACAATCAAAGTAAAAAGACAGATTTTTGATTATGTATGATGTAATCCTCTTTTTTTTAAATGAGACCATTATGGTGAGGCTAAACGGATAACGTCGCTAAACGGTAATCAAGTTCACCTCAGTGTCAATGAGATCCAGACTAATGTGCCGATGTGTCCACAGTTCCCCTGTACGAGCTGATCTACATCTGCCCTGGGGAAAGAAAAGGACTGGCGAGAGAGAGAGAGAGGGAGAGAGAGAGAGAAAGAGAGAGAGGGAGAGAGAGAGAGAGAGAGAGAGAGAGAGAGAGAGAGAAGAGAGAGAGAGAGAGAGGGAGAGAGAGAGAGAGAGAGAGAGAGAGAGAGAGAGGAGACTGTGGGTCAGCCATGTTTGGAGCAGAGGGAATTTCCTCTCCATCCTGGGCATAATTTGCAAACGTGAATTTAATCTGTGAACCATGACTACACTTCATACAGCCAGCTGTACAGAGCGGGGTGTTGGGGGGTGTTGAGGGGGGGGTGAGAGGTACGCAAATGGAGTGGAAAGAAAACCGTCAGGTTCTGCACATTTCTATCTGAAAAGGAAACCCAGGCAATCCAATGCGTTTGCCACAGCAGCCCTGCAGCTCATAGTGATTTTGTTTCATTGGCTCTGTCCAACATGGAGGAGGGGGTTAAGCCTCATGTTTAAAGGTGAAGTGGACATGAGAAATGCGCGGTCTGGACACAACGAAATCACAGCTTCTTACACAGCACCTGACCTGTGATGCTGAATTTTATGACAGGTCATGTGACTACCAGTCTTAGTCCCTGTTGCACCATGAAATTAGACATTCACAATGTGAAATATACATGGTCTGAAAAACAAGGTGTAGTCTGGAGTATCATGCATGTAAACAGCAGTATGTGTCCACTGGATATAATGCTTTCATTTAATATTTTTAAGCCTTGCAGGGAATGGTACTATGTATATTTCATAAGTTGAATTCATTAAGGGTTCTGTGCATTTTCCTGAAATCAATAAACATTCTGCCTTAACTCCGGCGCAAAACAATTAGTTTATCTTAGTTCAGTTTGATGAATGAACACACCACTTCAGAACTTTTAGTTCTAATGGATAACACTTGTATTTATTTGTGAGGCCGAATGATGATTGGAAGCCTATATTTAATTTATTATTTTTCCCTGCTTACCCTACCCTGAACTAGTTGATCCCCTGCAAGTGACTACATCAGACGGAGAGCCCATCATGTCACACTTCATATCATATCACAGTATTATTTTTGTAGGCACTTCACCAATCACATACTTCATATTTTTGTCAGAGGATGATGAAGTAAGCATATATTAAGCTTGTGCACCTGCAGGCACCTGGCCTGACCAGTGGGGGCGCTAGAGAGTGACGAGACCAGTGAACTAAACGGGGTTAACCCCTCATTTAGCTAAGCTAACCCTGGCAGGGCAAGCAAAGGTCTTGCCCCCTAAACCACCTGAAGGCCCACTGGAAGCCTACATCTTTTCATAATAAATCAAAAGGACTGGCGAAACATGGTTTACTCTGTAAATTATCACACAAACTACTGACATTTTCTGATGAATTAATATCTTTTTTTCTTTTTCTCTCTTTCTGCTCGACTATCCACACTGACTTCTTTCGTCTGGGTCAGTCGATATGTGCTTCTCTCAGACCAGCCCATTTCTCAGGTCCCAAAAACCTGCAGCACAGCATAAAGCTAAAATGATTACTGTACGGCAACTCTTGTGCTTTTCAATCATTCACAAATTTGTTTCCATTGATGAAATCACACCAAACCTTGTTTGTACAGACCAATGCTACCCTAACAAAAAAAAAAAATCTATACTCATTTTATCTGCCCATATGAAACATTTCTGGCCTCTGCTGCATCTTAATATGATCTATTTGTTTGCTTAGTCAAGCAAGTTTTTTTAAAATGTAATTTCAAAAATTTAATTTACAATTGCTACATTTTACACACCTGTGTAGCGGGCTGGTTTGTGCTGTGGGGGCATCATTTAATCTATAACCGCATCCCCGAAGACGCCCGGAGTTATCCTTATGATTACTGCCCCTTATGGATTAGCAGGGCTTGGGTAAGGCCTTCATTAACATGCACACAACTTTGTCTTCAAGGTTCCCAGAGCTTAAGGGAGTTATGGATGCTAATTAATACACAATGGTTAAAATAATAGGCATCGTGTCACAGGATTAGATGTGTCTCCTGTGGTCCAGGTTGAATCAATATTCAATCTTAATTCTGACACGTGACTGAATGCAAGACTTTGTTTTTTTTTCCCGGCTATGAACCAAATATTATGCTGGCCTCATCTGTAAGTTAAAAATGACAAAAATGTGCATTAAAACAAGGCCTGAATCTTTACATTCTTCTGTATTTAGTCATTACTGTTGGGATGAAGTTGTTTGTAAGGCTAGTGTGGTAAAGTGACTTGTTAAACAGGATTGTTTCTCATGAACAGAGAAGTAATAACATAAAATGCCAAAATCAATAGGCACCTCACTTCAGTAGCCTGCAACAAACGGCTTTGGGATGCTGGAACATTAGAAAGCAAGAGTTGTAAAGAAGTCAGTGAATTACAACTGAGGAAACAGGATATTATGTTGTTTATCATTTCTGATCTGGTTTTCTTTGCAGTTGTTGTACTGATTATTTCTTCTTTTTTAAAAAAAAAAATAACAGTGGGGAAGAAATGAAGAAATAGAAGAAAAGGAAGACTTTTATGGCTTCTGAAGCTATTCTTAATTAATCATCATAAAGTTTCACTTTTGGACTCCTGAAACTGACATTTGTGATGTTGTGGTTTGAATAGAGAACTCACTCATCCCTCCTCAAACATATTCATTCGCAAGGTCTTAGTTCTGAAGGCCAGAAACAGTTCAGGATCATTGAAATGGGAATTCAAAGCCTCACACAAACACACAACAATGTCTGCAGTGAAAGAAGGTGAAGCACTTCTGTAAGCGTGGAAGTCTAATTTTATAGCCAAAGGAGAGAGGAGTGGTAGCTTCATATTTGTGCTGAATGGAGGAGAGAAGGTACAGTTCTTGTAGCCTTGGATTTCTGAATGGAAAAACATGTCGAAGGACACAGCGATTGATTACAAAATATTTCCAAGTGTATTTCCATTCATTCAAAACCTGGGTTTTACTTGGTAATTCAAACTCAGGGCATGTGAAAGAACTGCCCCCTCCCTTTGGCAGGACAGGAGAAACAGCACAGATCATTCCTGTAGCGACTCTCAGCCTCCCTTCCCTCTGTGGGTCTCAGACTGTGGGTCTCATATGGACGCTGATTCCACAGCTATTGGCCCCTCTCCTCAGGGAAGGGAGTGGCTGTGCCGGTGTGCTTCTGTGTTCTCTGAATCATATCACAGAGCCATGCCCCTAAAACAATAGGAAGCTCCTCCCATATATCAGAGAGCCATGCCTGTACCACAATAGGAAGCTCCTCCCACATATCACAGAGCCATGCCCCAAACACGATAGGGAGCTCCTCCCACATACCAGAGAGCCATGCCCCTTGCACAATAGGAAGCTCCTCCCACATACCACAGAGCTCTGCCCCAGACACAAAAGGAAGTTTAGCTTCTGCTACACCCCCTCTCTGTTACCTTCCCCTGTTCCCTCTCATTCAACCTTCCTTTATATTTCCCATTTCTCCCCCAGCATCCTGCCCCTCTCTTTTTCATCATCCCTTCATCCAGTGCACTGTCCCACTCTGAAACCTGGCTCTGATATCTCCCCCTGATTTGGGGGCGGACCCAAGCTTTTATCTCCGCCTTGATGACATGGCAACGCACGGAACCAGTGATCTATAATTTATCTGCCATCTAACCTGTTGGGATTGGAATTCTCCTATAGACAGAGATAGGGTTTACTCAGTTACACTGCGAAAGACATTTCAACACAACCCATACCCCCACACCTTTACTACCATGTGATCTCCACCTCTCTCCACATGTGATCTCCATTAAAGTATTCCTCTGCCAATGCCCCCCCCCACCCCCATCCTGTTACCACACAATTTCACCAGCATGGCCCTGGCATGCCTCCTCTACCTGTCAAGGCACTTGACATGTGATCGATGGACTGACAACTGTTTTGTTGCAACATCCAGCTGAAGGCTCACGCATAGCAGTAGGTGAGGAGCAGTTGTCAAGCACATTTGGAGTTGTGAGGCAAGTCGTGTGAAAGGTTGCTCTTACAGATCGTTCACGATGACAGAAGAAGCTGGAAACGCAATGTTGCTTCCTATTTACACCAGAGGGTTGAGTGGGAAACTCTGGTCCAGGATAGCCAAAGGATGTGGTTTTGCTGGCAAAATGTTTACCCTGAAACAAACTAGTAAATCGTAGCCAGAAAACCTGGATCGATGAGTTCAGAATCAGATTCAGTATTAGAACCAGAAAAATCATTTTGGAAGGAAATTAGTTTTGTACACCCTGCCTTCTCCACAATGGAACAATGATAAAAAAAAACTGTAAAGCACATATCTAAATCTAACAACACTAGATATGACGATCAAAATAAATAAATAAATACAAATAGCAAATAAAATAAGAAACCTAACCTTACCAATACCTATCTGCATATCGTACAGGTATTGCACATAAATGATTGCACATATGTTCAACTGAATTTTAGCATGCAGTTGTAATTCTAATTGGATGGATGCCCATAGTCATAGGCCGGAGATCAGTGGACCTCCTGACCTACAGTGTGGGGAGGAGTTGTGCAGCCTGACGGCCACAGGAATGAAGGGCTTCCTGTGGTGTTCTGTGAAGCACTTGGCTGTAATGAGTCTCTTGCTGAAAGTGCTCCTCTGGCGAAAGGCAGGGCTGCGGAGTGGGTGTGAGGTGTTCTCCATGATGGCCTGGAGTTTGGATATCATCCTCCTCTCAGCCACCACCAACTGGTGGGTCCAGTTTCGATAACTGATCAGTCAGCACAGCGTATTTATTATTACAGTTAACTGCTGAGTAACAACAAATAAACTCACCCTTTAGCTCTCCAGGGCCCCCTGCTTTGGAAGTGTAAATAAGTATTTGATTAGGAGAGCTGAGACAGGGAAGGTGATTTTGAGTGTGAGTTTAGAACAGCGGTAAGGCAGCTAGAGGTTATAGGTTGAAATCCCAGCTGGCGCTCTTGAGAAAAGTGCTTAACTGGAATTGATTCAGTACATTTCCAGCTGTATGAAGGGAACGTGTGTAAAAAAAAAAAAACAAACATGCAAGTCTTTTTGAACCAGTACGTCAGCTAAATGTAATCATAATTTCATAGATCAAATAAGCAATTTATTTGCTGACAGAGAGGACAGTGTGACATTGGCTTCAGGGCACAATATATTATGTTAATATTTTACTACTACATACCAATCTTTCTTTACAGAAGGTGTTGCATTTCATTTACTTGTCCGTTTAAATCCACTAAAATGTACTAATGTTTGAAAATAATGGAAAGATATTGACCATTTTTATTTGTGTGTGTGTGTGTGTGTGTGTGTGTGTGTGTGTGTGTGTGTGTGTGTGTGTGTGTGTGTGTGTGTGTGTGTGTGTGTGTGTGTGTGTGTGTGTGTGTGTGTGTGTGTAAAACATGCAGGCCATGGCTCAGAGCTGTGCTCCCATAATGCATTTCTTCTGACCTTTTCATATCTACATCATACAACCCTAAAAAATCGGTGGTGTTGGGGGGTTACACCTGCCAGTCTTTCCTCGCTGTTCTGGCCACATATTGATAGAATCACAAACGCTCTGAAGGGGACGGCACAGTGCTCTGTCACAGCTGCCTATTCACAGGACAGCGGTGCAGGGTTCCCCCACGCTAACAAGCTAACAAACATGAAACACAGTCCTGCCAAATACACCAGAGGAGGAGGTGGGCTTACAAATGATCACTACCTTTAACACTATGGACAATATTTACTTAATTAAAAAAGAAAAAAACATGTTAAACAAATCCACAATAAGTTCATATATGTAAAAAATAAAATTGGAATGGTAAACCATGGCCAAAATATTTTTCAACATGTTTTTTGTGACCTGTATAAGGACAAGTAACCATGCTGTCCTAAGATAATACAGTTATTAATTTCAGAGGAAACAGTCAGCTGTGAAAGACTGTAAATGACAGCTGAAGGGTCAGTGATATGTGCTCCCTCTCTTTTCAAAAGAACATCTTTGGAAAAAAAAGGTATTTGAGGAAAATGTGTTTTCAAGAGTCCAGTTCAAGATAACATTCAGCTGTAATTGTTAACTTTAATATTAATGTTTTCTTTAATACTTCATCGCTGACTTTAAATGTGAGCAATTTTCCTCTTAAGTAAGAGTTGTTTTGTTTTCGGGGATGCAGCAGATCTCTGGGCTGGTGTGAATGCACTCGCTCATGCGTATGGGTTCACATGACATGGTAGCACAGGGGCCATGCAATGCAGGGCTGCAGAAAGCCGTCGCACGCACGCACGCACGCACGCACGCACGCACGCGTTTCAGTACGTTTTCGGTGCGTCAGATCCACGGTCTTCCCTACACATCAAGCAGCTGTGCGTAGGCGGCGTCACATCAGCCACACACCCCTTTTGATGTTGTATGCGTGTGAGTTTCAGAATGCAGCAGGCCGAGCATGCTGACATCCTCTGACATAAAAGAGCTTTCTTTCTTTTTTCTTTTTTTTTTTACAAAAGTCACTAGGACTAGTGAGTGCCCTTGCCTTGATCATGTGGATACAAGCATAAGAAATGCGGCCGTTTCCCAGCATACACTGGGATTCAATCAACATTTGTCCTCACAACTGCCCTTGCCATGAAGCAAGCTTTAGTTTTTTTTTTTTAATTGCAATTTTGCATATTCATCCAGTCTTACATTTATGTCCAAATGATCAAGGCAAAGATAGGAACCATTTTTAATGACTTTTTCATAAGATGTTCCCCCTTCATGTCAGCTCCAGTTGGTGCACACAGTGTAACTATTCAAGATATGTACATGTATTGAAGTTCCCCCTGAAATAGATTATATTATTTTTTTTATGATATCTGGCATGGCATTCTTGCCATACTACACATGAAATAAGTGTTTGTATGTGTGCATAACTATGTGTTTGATATGCAATTAATCACAGCAAATTGGGCAACTAATTATTTCAAGATTTTTAATTTGACTGACATCCCTAGTGCTAATGACACAGAGGGTCAGAGCAGAGGATGTTGGGATATGGAGTTTCAGTGTGCAGTTCTATGAACCATGCTAAGAGCTAGCTCCCTTTATCTGGAATGGCCTCTAGCCTGCACTATGATTCAGAAGGGTTTCCTTTGCCTGTATTTTCAAACTGAAAGGCTTGTACATATTTCTAAATGCACAAACATGTTCCAGTCGGTCAGTTTTATGGACGATTTGGGAGTAGAGATGTACAGAAAGACTGTCAGCCATATACACATAATCACAGGGTGCATATGGCAAAGGGGGCTACAATTTGCTTTTGTATTTTTTCAGTTTATTTTTTTCCCATTTTGACAACAGTAACAGAATCAAAAGCCTGAAGTCAATCTACCCTCATTTCTTGCCTAAATGGACTTGGAAAAATGTTTTTGCATTAAAAACAAATTACAGCACAGCGTTGATCTGTACGTCAAAGTCAAAGAATCCAGGCCGCAGTCTTATTCATGTTGCAAAAACTATTACTGATGAATCTAATATGATGCTGTATACAACATCATATTAGTATCATATTATTATTAGTGGTAGTAATAGTAGTAGTAGTAGTAGTAGTAGTCAGAGTGTGTATGGAGAGGAAGCATAACTAGGATTAAAATAATGTGAGGTGCCTTTTATAAAATGCTGAAAACACACAATATAACAAGCATCTTTAAATTATATTGTGCCATAATTATGCTTATGCCATTAGTCAGTGCAGGGAAAACATTGCCAGGGGTGCTCATTGCCCTTGATTCTGTTTGCCTACTTGTTGGTGTGATATTTTACGGCTTTGGTTACTGCATGTCTATTTTTTACATTATGTCTATGTTTGAAAAAGATACAGAGAGAGGTAAGCACACTCTTATTAGATGATAATGATTTTGCTAATTTAACTATGACAAATGTTTTTCATTCTAAATCTGTTTTCCTTTTCAGAAGCAATGGAAAAAGGGTACCAAATGTGTCTTTCTGTAATATCAAACATTACCTCTGTCCCTCTCCCTGCAATGTGTTTCACCCAAACTGCAGACAAAACTACTGCTATGGAGGCTGTGCTGTACTCCTATATGACTTATTTGATTAACTCTCTTTGATTTATTGAATATAATTTTTTATGGCCTTTAACAGAGTTTTGCTGATGGTTCAGTGTTCTAGTGCCTTTTGTTATTAGTCATGGCTCGGATTAAATCCATCGATATCATGGGACCAAAGTGAGCGGTACATTTATCTCACTGTCACCCCATTTTTAATACCGAATATTACCAATGCCACTGTGAATCACCTCAGACAATTGTTTGTGAAAAAATTCTCAGAACTATAAATATCAGCGAAATCATAACTCAACAAGCTAGGAAGGTTATGGCACAAAGGATCATGTGGAAAAAAATATTTAAATCTCAATGGAGCTTAAATCTGGTTAAATAAATGTTAAATAAAATGAAATAATTTTTTTTTAAAATCCTACTTTGCATGTCAGACAACAAAAAAATGCTGCTTGAAAGGGACACACCACTAAGGTCAATCATGTATTTAAAAGAGGAAAATCAACACTCATATTTACAAAGCTTGAGCAACACAAGGTCCGTTTTGCCCTGTGGAACTTGGTTCTTGTGCTGGAGAGTCACAGTGAATGTTGGGGTTTGTTTCTAGCTGAAATGCTACCAGCACATCGTGGAACATTTCATTGGAATCGTCAGTGTGTACTGTATGTTCCATTGGAATCGTCAGTGTGTACTGTATGTTCCATTGGAATCGTCAGTGCATCGTGTACTGTACATTTCCATTGGAATCGTCAGTGTGTACTGTATGTTCCATTGGAATCGTCAATGTGTACTGTACGTTCCATTGGAATCGTCAGTGTGTACTGTACGTTCCATTGGAATCGTCAGTGTGTACTGTACGTTCCATTGGAATCGTCAGTGTGTACTGTATGTTCCATTGGAATCGTCAGTGTGTACTGTACGTTCCATTGGAATCGTCAGTGTGTACTGTATGTTCCATTGGAATCGTCAATGTGTACTGTACGTTCCATTGGAATCGTCAGTGTGTACTGTACGTTCCATTGGAATCGTCAGTGTGTACTGTACGTTCCATTGGAATCGTCAGTGTGTACTGTACGTTCCATTGGAATCGTCAGTGTGTACTGTATGTTCCATTGGAATCGTCAATGTGTACTGTACGTTCCATTGGAATCGTCAGTGTGTACTGTACGTTCCATTGGAATCGTCAGTGTGTACTGTATGTTCCATTGGAATCGTCAGTGTGTACTGTATGTTCCATTGGAATCGTCAGTGTTCTTGAGTTTCAGCCGCCATGAGGCAGCACAGGCGCGCGCTGCGAGGAACACAAAGCTCCTCTTTAATTGCGTGAAACAGGAAAAATCTGGAAACCTGGCTCAATACACCACTGCTTTCACGGTCCAGTGCGCGACTTTACCAGGCACTTGAACAAATACTGCGCTGATTGCATAATTGGTGAGCTATAATTGTTTGATTGACATTTGCTCTTTCACAATAATTTTCATTGTCCTGAGTTGCTGAAGTGGAACTGCCACGAGAGGCGAGGCAAATAACTTCAGTCAATCACATGAGCAGTTTTTCTTTCTTCTTTTCATTAATGTGTTATGTTTATTCATTTATTATTTAATTCATTTATTTTTCCCCTGTGAGTGTGAGAATAACATCACCATTTCATTATTGCATAATTTCAATCACTAAAATTGCTTGATGGAAAATTAAATCAAAGTAAATCAGCCATATCAAATAATCTGATGTGCTGAGTTTCTGAACTGATGGTCCATTTCAAAATTTTGGAAGTTTTCATCCAAAAGCTCAGCAATTACTAAGACCTATAATACAAGGATTGCTATTTTGGCCTCCAGTCAATAGGTGTCACTGTCAAGCTTAGACAGTGATGATAAGTTTCAGGGAAATGGTGTGCATCTTGGTGAAGAAGAGTGAATATATTTGGATAAAATGTAATTGAATTGGTGGAATCCGAAACTATATTTACAGTTGATAGTTATGTATGTAATTCTAAATGATAAAGTATGTAATTGTGAATGTAATCACAAAACTTGCTTTACTTTAAGTAGCATATGAAGGAGCTGAATAAATAATAAGAATAAAAAGAGACATTTAACTACATATGTTTTCTCTTTCTATCTGCAGATTTTAAAGCACATGAATTCAGCGCTGGTTCCTGTGAAATACATTTAGCTGAACAAATTAAACATCAGAAACATTACACGGTGATCCATGGTCTGGTCTGTTATCGTTAAGGTCTGAAACGTGTACAGCGCAACAGCCTTTACCAGGGCCTCTCAGTTCCCTGCAGTGCTCTCTGGGACTAAATGGAGAACTGTACAGGTCTTTCGCGAAGCCGCTTACTGTGTGGACCTATAGACCAACTGCAAGGCTGATTCTATCGGCATCGTTGCCTTATTTGGAGGATAATGGAAAAACTCTTTGAAGATGGAGTAGCCTTGGGTTACACACAAAACAGAAAAAAAGAAAACAGCAAACATATCCTTGGGAATCTTTTTTCTCCTCACATCAGTTATTTTATTCTACCAGTGTAAAGAGAGAGAGAGAGAGAGAGAGAGAGAGAGAGAGAGAGAGAGAGAGAGAGGAGAGAGGAGGAGAGAGGGTGAGAGAGAGAGAGAGAGAGAGAGAGAGAGAGAGAGAGAGAGAGAGAGAGAGAGAGAGAGACATGTCATATTTTCTTTTTCCTTAAAAATATTTAATAATTCTTGAAGAAATGTATTTCCTGGGGGGCCTAAATGCCTAAATTGTGCTGGATGCATGTGAGTCATGGCAAGGTCCTCAAAGTTCTGAGAGACAACCTGGTTGAAAGGTCAAACCTCCAAGAATAAACTTCCAATACCAGATAAGCTTCCTCTCTCTGTCTCTGTTAGTTTGTCTCGGTCTCCCTCAATCAACAGTAACTCTTCAATCAACTCAAAAATGCTTTACCGGCAGGAATACAATATATTAAAACATAACCTTAGTGAATACCACATAATGATGTATAATGATAATTCTGTTTATCTGTTGTTGTCGATTAATCTGTATCTACAGTGTACTGGGTGAGAATGCACAAGTGACTTGATTTTCAAAACAATAATGCAGTAAAGTCACTCTTACAATATTGATTCTCTTGACTCTCCCTCTGTTCTTCTGCAGAGTTTCATTTTCCATGCTCATGTCTCAGAGGAATCTGAAATAATGTCATTTGTAGCAATAAAGCTTAAAATCGCTGCAGTCGACACCTCAGAAGTAAAAGCCTATATTCTTTATTAGAAGGGCAGAGTGTAGCCATGTTGTGTTCGAGGCCTGTACCCCTCACAAGAACAGTGAGAGCAGAGCAGCTCAGGGCAATAGACCCACCCACATTTGGAATGTTACCAATATTTTCTAACCAATCACCTCAACGTGAGGAATAAGAGTGACAGGTGAGGGATACAGCTCAACGGTGGACTGCTCTCTGATTAACTGAGCAGTGTGAAAAGGGTCACACCCTGGCATGCTGCAGGAAACTGCCCTTGGAGGGCTGTTCCTAGCAGGCCCTTTGGTCCAGTCAGCTAATTAGCTATACATTCCAACGTCAGTACAATGTAAAGATTATACCTCAGCAGATTTATCATGTGAGGGCATAAAGAACAATCTTTGTCTGTCCTTCATGAGCTTATCATTAACTTTAGCGAAAATGCCAAACAACAAAAATAATAAATATTTTTAAATATATCAGAGCAGAAGCAGGTATGAATCATAATTGGTCCTCTTGCTCAACTCTCTGGTAGAGAAATTAAATGACAGTGAGTCTGGGATAAATTGAGAGCTTTATTGAAAAAAAAATGTAATGCAGTGCAAAAACTCTGTCATATAACATAGCCAGTCCAGCCACTTGTCTGTGAGTGGGACATTGGGGTTCTCTTTTGGAGGAAAAAGGGATTTATCCCTCAGAATCATTATGCATTTGCACTTGCACTGTGCGATGCATTCAGTAGTTTCCATCTGTTTCTATTCTCCAAAAACCTCTAAATGTTCAACCAGTAACTGTATGCAAGTGCATGAATTATATCTTGCATATGATCATAGAGATCTTATTATTTGTCTTTATACAGATGGGAACCCCTCATGGATGTAAAAATCATCTTTAAAGCATATGGTTGGCAATTTCCAAATGAAGTAAATGTCTATACACTTTAAAAAGTTAACTATAATGATTGCAAAAAGTTAGTCAAACAAAAGTAACCACAATATTTTTTTTTAAAAAAAAGTTGTCAAATCACCATTTCCCTAAATCATGAGAGTGCAAATTTCAGAGCAAAAGCTCATTGAGAACTCATTCATATTTTTTAAGTGACATTCATAAAATATTGATAACCACCACACTGTCCCGTTACAGAGTGATGATGGCAGGTGAGGTTTTGTGTGAAAGATGCACTCAATGCTCGAGCGAATGTCTCTCTGCACTTCCCCCAGTCTGGTAGGACACATGACTGTCATGTGATGGACTCCAGAGAACCAGAAAGCAGTAATCTGTACGCAGTGAGTACGCTGACAGAATATAACCATTATTATGATTAATGGGTTTTCTCGATGAATATTGTTATCTGTTTAATAAACTGATGATATGGTGCATCTTCTTCATATCTGTTGTCTAATCGAAAATTATAAAAAAAAGACAGAAAGGGTTACTGATATAAAAACACTACGTGGACAAAATGAATAAGATTGTGCTTATTGTAAAACAATCTGAGCTGCAAAACCCTGTATGGAAAGTGCCATACAAATAAAGTTCAGTTAAGATTCTTCATCCCTGGATGTGTTCAGCTGTTGTCAGATGCAAAGGACGATCACCAGCATCATTCCTCTCGTATGGAGGGTGCATATACCTACCCTACCGTGGCGGGATGGATGCTTTCTGTCCCAGCATGCTCTGGTCGTGTGTAAAGATCCACCCTGATAGAGATGGGCGTGACTAGGGGTTGCTTGGCAGGCTTCCCTCTGCTGGTCAAGAACTCTAACCTTGATAAACGAGGCCCTCGGCGATCTGCGTGGGAGCCAGGAAACCTCTCAGAGAGATGACTGAGCTTGTGCCCAGCCGGATCTCTCTGGAAAAGACACTGCATTATACAGCGTGTGCTCTAATCTCTCTCCATACGGCACCACCCTGGGGGACGTATGGTCTTCCAGGCCATGAGCAACAGCATGGTCTCTCAGTGTACAACCCAGACACACGCAGTCTCCCCTACATTCATGCATCAGTGCACTGTCTGTCACTGCTAATGCTGTTCAGCAGTTCAAATCAATGAGAAACGACCACGGCTCTATGCTTCATCATCCGCAGACCACGGCTCTATGCCTCATCATCCGCAGCTGATTCACAGATCACTGTGTTGAATGGAACAGTGTCCTACTCTTTTTTCTCTATTATTGCAAGCCGAAAGCCAATGAAACCTGTCCTGGCAGTGATTGGGACATTTTCAGAAAGTGAGAAGGTGTGAAGCATTAATGGGGTTCCGATAACAGAGATGGTGAGCGGTCCATTATCACACCCTCAAGCTTCACAACATCTCCACCCCTCCTCTGAGGTGCAGAGGTACACATGACCCAACATAAAACTTTGTGTGTGGGTTCTATATGTCATTCCCTAACCCATAACAGGAAGCAGCATGTGATGTCACAGGCACAGTCCAGGAGCAAACACTCTGGCCATGCCTTGGTACACTGATGGTACACTGATGGTAAGCCCGCAGTCTGCTGAGCTGGGCATAGCAGTATGGTGTTTGGGTATGCAAGCCAAGGACAAATCTTCTCTAACTGGTAATGCCTTTGTACATTGATGGCGAACGACACAATTTTTGTGCAGTATTATGGTGTCCTTTGTGATCAATCCAGAGACACACAGCGTAATTATTCCTCGTTACACTGAAGGCTGCTGCACATTCAAGCAGGCTGGGAGCAGCATTCCGGAGTCATAGTGAATGATCCAGGGACAGACGGCATGCAACTGGTCTTTGCCTTGGTACACTGAACGGTTAGCCATAGAGAGTGAGGAAGCTCGTCTCCCCAGAGCAGGCATTAGCTCTGATCTGCTCCTTTCTGTTCTTTATCACCTGGCTCTGACTCCCTTTTTATCTGAAACCGATTTCTGCAGATCCATGCATATCAAATTGTTTTTTTAAAATGCCTAACTGCTAAATTACAGGTGAACACTTTGGTTGGCAAATATAATTAGTCTGAAGTGGATGAAGAAATGTTTATTTTGGGGGTTTTAAAAAAATAATTTATGTTTACGTGTGTGTGTGTGTGTGTGTCTGCGTGTGTGTGTGTGCGTGCGTGCGTGCGCGTGCGTGCGTGTGCATGTGCGTGTGTGTGTGCGTGTGTGTGTGTGTGTGTGTGTGTGTGTGTAACACTCCCAATAGCTTGTCTTTGGGGCATTTTCTGACCCAGATCCTGTGTGTGACGTTCCCTTGGCTTGCATCCTCTTATGTGTGAACGCTGTCTCTCAGGCTGGCAGGCTGGTCTGACCTGAGCCTCCTCCCTGCACAGGTACCAAGCCTCTGTGCTTCTACCATACAGCTTTGGCTGCCTTAAGGATCTAAAGGGGAATTTTACACTTTTTCCTGTTTGACTTTGTTTGTGTGCTTTCTTTGTCCCCTTGAGAACAGCTCTCACAAAATGCTAAATTACCCCATCAGATGGATTTTTGTGGAGCCTAGCTCAAATGTAGCTCTTGCCTTACTTTCCCCAACACCATCTGTGCTTATATTTTTACTTATTCATTTTTTTTTTTACTATGCTGTATTCATACATCACTGAACACTTTTCTCTGTCACACTTTAAGTTGCTCCTATAACAGTGTAATTACATCATAACTACTTTTGCAACACCACAGTGTTACTGACAAATTGCAAGTAAGGTAATACAGAATCAGAGGAAGTGCTCTTAGGCCAGGTCTGTTACATCAGTTATCATGGTACTGAAATTGGAACAGGACTTGCCTTGTTTAGCATGTGTAATTAAGAATGCTGGCTTTGGCTCCTTTTTTGGTCTATTCTGTAGCAGTTCATGCATTATATGCAATATACATTTATAAAAAAAGGAATGCATCATGCTTACATTCTCACAATAAATTTGCTTTACTACAATAAAACCCTTTAAACCAGAATTATCAATGAACTGGTACCCAGTTATTACATATTATTTTTAATACCCCTGAGAGATTTTTTTTTTCAAACAAGCAATGCAGTTTTCCAGTAACACCCAACCATTTAAATACAATATGGATCTTTTCTCTTGTGGATTTTCAGTCTTCCCAGGGTACACCAGTGTATTGTCATTAGTCAATCATTCCTCATTAGTTATTAAGCACCAACAGCATCAGGCCTAAATAAACTGCAGATCTAATTCCTCTTAATCAAGTTGGTCACTAGCTTATACAGTTTAATTTCTGTGGGGCACACTAGCAGGCAGCATAATTTTATGAATCATCCTTACCGTGATCAAATTATGCAGCTCACCTCCGTCAACTATCCCCGTCAGTGACAAATGAGTGGGAACGGTCGCAACGAGACAATAACAGTGCGCTGGCAAGGCTGGATCAGTCTTCAATCAAGGCTAATTAAGAGCTCAGCTGGAAAAGAGAATGAGACAGAATACTGACGAGCTTCACAGGATCAGAGCGGCGAACCTCTGTCCACATTATTAATGAAAGATCATATGACTCGTCAATGTCAAAGTGACCTTCGTTTGCCCGAGCGAAACGCACTCACTGGGAAAGAAAAGGCTCTGGGAATCAGATGTGAGTGTCACATGACTCCTGGAGAGGCCAGCGAGGCAGGCGGAGATCAGGGTACTTTACTCTCTCCCGTCTAAATTAAAGTGCTCTGCCGCTGCTTTCAATTTCCCAGTAAGTCCTCTTGGGTAGGGTCACTTCTGTCGCTTCCTTCGATTGTTCTCCGGCCCAAAGGTCAACTCTTAAGAGCTCTAAACTCTCCTCCTGACAAATCTTTCAAATCCTCCAGGTGGAAAATTCACTGCCAGGTACATTAAAGTAGGATGTATTTGGCAGCTGGAATTGCAAGACAGTTCAAAGGGACGTTTGAAAAAAAAATCCTATTTCATTAAACCCCGTACGACGAAAAGAAACATGCTCCCCTGAAAGGCTACCATGGACTTAAGAAGCTGAGGAAATGGCTGTTTAGCTGTGCTTTAGAAAGAGCGTTATAAATCTTGTGCAATAATTTGCACTTATTAAGTATAGATTGTAAGAATTTCGGTATTGAAAGTCAAATGTTGCTTCTCTTCTCATGCCTCTTCTAGAAAATGAGCGCCCCCTGTTGGTTGGGTTGAGAAGCAGCATTCAGCTTTCTCCAGTTGGGATGCCAGTCTGCTTTAGTGGCATTGATGGATGAGGTGGTCTAGTCTGTGGAAGTCTGTTATGCTTTGTTTTTTCAGTTTACCAACACAGAGCAGGGAATGGGATGTTTTGCTGATTAATTAATATGGAGAGAATGGCTTTCTGATCTTTCTTGCATTTATAATTCTTACATTTATAATTTTTAAAAATCCCTCGGAAATTTGAAGGTGTTTGAATACCCTTATTTGTTTCCCCCATCCTGATCTTGCAGATGACAGCAGTGTAGATGTCAAGTCAAAATGTTTAATGCACTTACTGCTATTTCCCAGTGGGTATGAGAGCATATGTAAACGCTTGTGTCTGTGTGTATATGTGCGTATGTGCGTGTTTGTATGTGTATTTGTGTACACGCATGCTTGTGTGTTTCTGTGTGCATGTGTGTGTGTTTGTTTATGTGTATTTGTGCATGCATGTATCCTGCGTCTGTATGTTTGTGTGTGTATTTGTGTATTTGTGTATATGAATGTGCATATGCATGGTTTTTGTGTATCTGTGCTTGTCTGTGTGTCTTTGTGGACATACATGTGTTTTTGCGTGTGCAGACATTGGTGTGTATGAAGCATTTATGGCAAAAATGTCCAGTATAATGCAGTGAGATGGCATAGCGTATTAATACATCTAAATCAAGAACAATTCAAGGACATTTATTCAAATATAGTTTCGAAAGACACATGCACACACACAATCTCACAATCCCCTCACCTCACATTCACTAATGACAGCACTCAGGTTTCCATGCTGTTGCTTCGGCAGCATCTAGATACAGCCATAGGATGTCATTGTCTAATGTATAAACATTTAACAATTACACAGAACTTTGGATTAAGGTATGTCTGTGGATGTCAACCTTTCCGTGAATAACTCGGCAGAAAAGAAACTTTTCATTCATTTGCATAATGAGGCCCATGAACGAAAAGTAATTCTTCTATGCCCTATTTCACTGAAACAACTATGTATAATTTATGATGAATAGGTAGCATGGTGCGTTTGAGCAGGGTTGAGTATCATATGCTAAACTTGGGTCTGTCGTCAGTCGTTGTATAATCCTCCATTGGGAGTGATATGTTTTAGACAAAAGTAACTCACAAAGTCACCAGAATGTCTCAGCGATTAACAGGAACATTTTACATTCAAATAACATTAACGAAGGCATAACTCTGACATCTCTGAGTGCATGTATGTTTCTCTGATTATGGACATGAGCAACAGTAATTCCAGAGAAGGGCATCATATTTGGTTCTGCTGGCATCAGATCGAGGCACAATTTGGTGTGCATCCACTTACTTTAATATAATATTTATAAAATATTCATAAATTTCAGCATAAAGAGACCTTCAATATTCTTCAGCAAGCACTTGCAGAGGCAAACTGGGATTGCAAACAAAGAGAGAGGAAGCGATAGCATCTATTCTCAGCAAGAGAGGGATAATGGCAGGTTGTCTGATGCTAATGTTAGCTTTTCTGGCTGGGAGTTTATCCCCATATCCTGTTCTGCAGCTAGAAGGGTCGCGTAATTACTCAAGAAAGTTACCCAAACTCTTATTACAGCAGCCCTGTTCCGTGGGTGGGAAATAAGTGCTGCCATTCTAACAGGGCACTGGAGAATAACAATCAAAGACATGCAAATGAGCAGGCGCCGCATGCATTAGCTCCCTGACTCCTGATTGGGCGGTGAAATGGGCACTCTAAGGCTGCTAAATTTTACAGCAGAACACTAATCTGGAAGACGGTGCTGGTGTCTGAGCAGAGTCTCGAGGCTGGCCCTGCATATCGCTCCCTCTGCCGTCTAGTTATTTTAAGGTTATTAACTCACGCGTTTTATTAAAGCATGGATAACCAGCACAAGGGGCGATGACAGTGCAGAAACTGCGAGCTGCTTCATTCCGAGCCTCTCCGACGTATGTGTAATTTTCTGAATTTAGAACATGGCCTCAGATAAGTTCCACTGGAAGTTTTGAAATGACTCGGGGAACTAGACTTTCATAAAGTTTCCTCATGCACGTGAATGGAGCTTTGGTTTTCCTGTGTTCAGGTATTCCTGTTCGACATCAGCACAAGTGTTGCTTTCAGATACAGGTTCAGTCTCAAGCAATAATGTGCTTTAACATAAGCTTGTGCATCTTTCCATTAAACATTCCACAGGAAAGACATTCGACACGGTTTCCATTTGTCTACACTCTGAGAAAGATGTAAAATGTGAGAGGAAATGATGGTTTTGTCCTGGGTGTAAGTGTTGTGATCCAGATGGTTATTTCTACCAAAAAACGGCCTGTTGTGACTGACCCAAGGACAAAGGACCTGGGCCCGCTGCCTGTGGGAGGCCTGACAGCTGTCTGCTCGGTGTTCACAGATATCTGCCATTCACACACTGCACCCACACCTCCCCCATCCTGTCACCTCTTCGCCCTGACACGTCCTTAGCATCCCCTCTGGGCCCCATCCCAAATTCAGTGAGCAGTGAGGATTTTTGGGGTTTCCTCCAGTGTTACACCTGGCCCCCCATCACCACCTGGATCCCCGCATTGTCCTCTCCTTTTCCTCTTTTGCCACCCTTTACTTACCTTTCCCAAAGCCCTTTCCTGACTCCTACCTATGATCCTCTCTCTCTCTCGCTCTACTGTCTCTCTTTCTCTCTCTCCTACCTCTGATACACTCTCTCTCTCTCCCCATCTCTCCTACCTCTGATATTCTCTCTCTCTCTCTCCTACATCTGACACTCTCTCTCATACACTCTCAGTTTCTCTCTCACACACGCAGACACTCAGTTTGATTCAATAATGCTTTATTGGCATGACTGCATACAAGCAATATTGCCAAAGCTAAAACAATGGAACATTTAAGTCACACATTACAAGCATACATAATACAGTTAAATAAATCAAACTAAATACTATATTTAAATGCATGACAAATACAGAAATAAGAAAGAGACTGCTACTAATGCAAAAGAGGAAATGGTGCCTCACTGGTTGTCCCTTAGTTGTCACTCTCTCTCGAACAGACTGTCATTCCTTGACATTCACACACACTCTGGCGTACTCTTAAATACCCACTCTCTCACATACACTCACCCTCTCTTTCTCGCCACACAGTTTTAACACGTACAGTCCATGAAAACCACATTACACACAGCGGATCTTGCCCTTCTGCAGACTGGCACAGTGCCTGCCGTGTCTGACAGCGCTAAATCTTCATCAGCGTCTGCTCATCGAATGTGCAGCCCGTCGCCGTCCTATTACCCAATGCCGCGCCTTTAATTACGGAATCCGATCCGAGATGGAGCTGGAGAGAGACAAGATTGAAGGAGCTATTTGACGACCATAAGTGCCCCAGTGACTCAATGGAAGAGCTGCAGAGTATTGCATCGATGCATCAATATTAGTAATAGTTCGCCAATAAACATTATAGTTTAGAATCCTTAGTACAGCTCATTCAGTAAGAGACAGCAGTGATTAATTATCATAACTGCACTCATTTGACTAATATGCCTTCAGAAAAGAATCTAGCAGGATAAATACTGACCGCTCACTTCTGGACAGACAGCAGCTTGTGCTGTAGTTTTATTTTAAAACAGACAAATCTGAAAGAAAGAAAATAAATTCAGAAGTAACACATGTGTTTAGTATGTTCGAAAATCATTTTTCTACTGTTTTTCGGGGGGGACCTGATTTTTTGTAGCGCTGCACATGACAGAAGCTGCCGGAGTGTGTGTTCTCCTCGGTCTCAGAGACTCACAGGTGTGTGTCATAGAGAATGGCATTGATTGGTACCTGAGAACAGTTCCTCCTGCCCAGACAGCTTTAATAAGGCGAAAAAATGGGTTCCACTATGTTTCCATGGCAGCATCTACAATAGTTGCTCTCTGATCTTGATTATGAAAAATCATTATTTTCATCACCTTATTCTGGAGAAGATTAGCCTTTGCCTTGAAAGGCTTTGCTGTATAAATGCATTTATATTTTACACATACTGTCCAAGTCAACAAAGGACAGGACGGGTTTTATGAACCCATTTCATCAATTTTGAAAAAGGATATTCATTTATGATCCTGGGGTCTGTCTCAGTATAATTTAATTTATTAATAATTACATATTGTTTTTAAATAGCTAATAAACACATGCTGTCATTTGATTTTTAATGAACATTAAGATAAAAAAAACTACCACCTGATCTGATACACACTCACACACACACACACACACACACACACACACATGGAATATGGAGCATTGAAATGAAGCGCTGTCCAATAAGGCTGAAAAACTACATGTACAATCTCCGGCGCGAGTACGCAAGGTGTTCTGTCTGCATTCTGTCAGTAAGTAAGACGGACGGTTTGTGAAATCTAAACCATGTTACGGCACTATGTAATTAGTTGCGCTGGACAAGTCGGTGCGTGAGGCAAATTAGTGAGTCAATGCAGCGTGATGATGTAAAAGACGTGTTAGCCTCACAGGTGCTTTTCCCCAGTGGATCCCATAATAGAGTCATTAAAGGCACAAGGCCATTAATGCAAGGCCCTGGTGGATGTCATGGGCCTATCTGGTCTCTTGATGATGATGAGAAACACGTGGGGGCCACGGCGATCAGAGGATTCCGTCTCTAACTGTCGCCATGGTATCAACGGAATCATGGGTATCAGTGGATACAAAAAAAAAGACACACAAAGTTCTTTGTCTTTATATTTCAGGACTGAGAACATATTAGGAGATATCTTGAGTGCATTAATTTCATATATAGTGTCTTAATTCTTGAAGTGGAAAATTTCTCCATGCATCAAGTTCATGAATCACTTCCACAACTCTATGAGAGACAGGAGTCATGAGCAATGAACATGTATGTGTGCTTTTCAATCCGTGGATGATACATGTCCAAAAGTTGAATGTGGGTCTTAACATTCGTCGGGCTAAGCTGCTATACCAGCACCACCACACATATGCTTCAGACACAGTGGCTGGGTACTCATATCCCAGCAGTGCCATTACTGGCCCGAGGGTAAGGCCAGGAATGGCTCAGTATGACAAGGGGGAGGAGTGGCTGGTGTTACTCTCTAGCGGCCACTGCTGGTCAGCCAAGCATCTGCAGGCAGAAGACCCAAGCATATTCTGCCATATTCCTCTGACATGGGGAGTATGTAATCAGTGTCACATCTGCAGTGTGAAAAGTGGTGACCTTGGCAACACGTGAATCAGAGGAAGTCACATGATTGGCCGTTCCTCCCGAGTCAGTGTGGGAGAGGTGGCACTGCCACAGGACTGATAATTGGCTACGGTGGGAAGAATGGGGTGAAAAACCAATAAATTAATATAGAAAGTAAAATGCTGAGTCATGAGACCCCTGGATGTTGACTGTGTCTCCCACTGTCACTGCACTGAAGCTGGGTCATGGAGCCAGCGGTCCAGACAAGCAGGACCATCACGTTTCACTGCTCTGCATCGCTTGCAGACATTTATTTCCTCAGACTTTGATCCAGGGTTGGAGCCGAGGGTGAAGCTTTGGAGTTTTGAGCGAGCGTCTATTTTTAAGCGCTCTGAGAAGAACTGGGTCAGATGCAGTTCTGGTACCCAAGTGGAAAAGTCTGAGGCTCCTTGAGGAGATGAACGCACCTCTGCTCCACAAACCCCACCCGCCTTTTTAACACACGTGTCCATGTAAACACCAGGCAGTCGGGAGGGTGACGTGATGCAAGCAGCCATTACAACAGCAGCTATCTTAAGAGGATGATATCATAGCATCGACTGGCCCACTTAGACATCAGTTGAGTCTGCGCTCAGTGTCAGATCTAATGTGGGCCAACAATTGTCTCGCTATAATAGCACAGGCTGGGATTCAATCAAATGAGACATAGTCTCTTTCAGGTCACATGCAACTCAGTCCAAACAGCTTTTAGACTTTAAGTGAGTATGCTGGAAACAACACACTCTAAAGAACATGTTTGTTTGTCTCCAGTAAAGTAGAAAACACTGTATTGTAATGTAAAATAAAATTATTGAATAATATATGCCTTTAAAGAATCTAGGGGTGGAATTTGATCAACAGTCACACTTAATTGTCTCAATTTAATGCAAGAGTTCATTTTAATCTTCACTAACACAGTTCGGTTAGTTCAGCAAACATGACAATTAACTCACCAAACAGTTTTCAAGCCAGATACTTCAGAGTAGACATCCATCGCTACTCTGTCTCCGCTGTGCACATATGCCAGACACAGTTAAAGTCATGGGTCAAAGGTCAAAGGTCAAAGGTCACAGGTCATGTATAGGTGCGCAGATGTGGTGGAGTGGGAGTATAGCATGGTGATAATCACTGGGCCAGTGAGATATTATATGCCAGACAGAGACAATCAGCAGAGTCGTATGGAGTGATTCAAATAAGTTCTCAGCCTGAAGAGTAAGGTAGGGCTGGCAAGCTTCTTACCTAATTTTCTTCATTTTTCTCCATCCCAAATAATGTTAACAATTTAGTTTGAATTAAATGTTTTTGACATGCTCAGGAGTGAAATGCCTGTATTTAAATGTGTTATATAAGGGTGGTGGGATGTCTGTAAAAACAAAAAAAAAATGATATATATGCATATATTACACATACAGAAACAGAAATATTAGGAATAATGAGGATCACTGATGGAAACACCTTTGGCAGCAATTACTGCTGTTAGTCTTTTTGGATTGGCCTCAACCAGCTCTTCACAATGAGATTGAGTCACCACTGCCCTTTCTTCCCGGCAAAATCCTGGCAGTTTTGACACGCTCCCTTGGGACTGTTAATGGGGCACAATCTTCAAGCCGCTCCATAAATTTTTCTACTGGATTTCAAGCTGGGACTTTCTGACTGGTTCACTCAAGGGCATTCGCTGTCTTCGTTTGAACCCGTTCCAGTGCGCCCTGATGAAATATGAATTTCCGACCCAGTTTCGCATTCTTGGCTGACTCCTGCAGGTTGTTCTCTGTGACTGTCCTGCACCAGGCTTGCCAGTGCAGTCCAGGACAGAATCGATGATGTTAATGCTTGATATGTCTTTGCAGTTTCCCTTTCAATCTGCTGCCAATTTAGGCCATGGGAAGAAGGTATGACGATTATAATCAGGGTGCAAACCACAGAGGAGCCAGGGGGAGCTTGGCTCCTCTTCATAAGATATGAGCTCCCCTGAAAAATATGGTCTGTGAAATTTTGGTGGGGGGGGTCTATAAAATATTGACAATATGTTATTTTTGCCATGCATTTCTATTTATCTATATCTTCATCATCATGGATCATGCATAAAATTAGGCTATATTGATGTGTGAACCATGTGTGAGAGTGGTTCATGTTTCTTTGCAACAAGAGTCTCAGTCAGTCCTCTCGTTGAGGCACGAACAAGCGCCCCCTCGTAATAAAAGAAGTGAGCTCCCCCGAAAGTCATAGTATAGTTGGCATACTGATTATAATGACTTCAATGAAGCAATTAAACCCTGATGCACACTGAAATCCTGCATGCAGACCAGCCCCCTGGGACTTATTACTCTATCCATCACCCCAGGTGTACTGGCAGGATCCTGACATGCCTCTAAGGCACTACTGTTGACAGGTGTCCCTGTGACATGATGCTGCCGTCACCATGCCGACTGTAAACACAGCGAATACACTGATTTGCATCAACACCAACACTGTCTAAAAAGCTTTCCTACCACTAATCAGTTTGCCAGTGACATCTCAAAGGGGCAAGCAGAAATTTAAGGCTACTGGCCTGGCTTGGGTGTGGTCTCATGTATATTACCTCCGATCATTTGTTTAATGAATGTTATATCACGGATACAGAAAATCCATGTTGATTGTTGATGCAAGCACTGTTGACTGACAGCCAAACTGGATTTGGTGATGCTTTGAATTCAGGTGGGGCGAGGGGGAGGGGGTGGTGTTGGGAGATTTAGACTGACAGAGAGGAAGTAGAAAAGACTGGGCCACAGGTCAGGAAAGGCAGTGTGCCTTTTCACTGCTTTTTCCTCTCACAGCAAACAAATGTGTGATTTGTTTTGAGTGAAACGGGCTTTCATGAATGCCATAAGGGTGGGCCTACCCATAATTAATCACCAACAACCAATCAAAATTACTGGAACTTGGTGGGAGGGTCTGAAAGAATAGTTCAGAACAGTGGGCAAAAAGTATATACACAATACTATTTGATTGTAAAATATAAGCCAACATGCAGGCCAATTTAGCTTTCTTTATCAACCCAACACACATCCCTTCTGTGCACAGTGCAGAGGGGTAAATGAGAGCCCTGCCTCATGGTTCAGGTGGTGAGGGGAAATAAGCAATTCAGTCACTCAGAGCACAAGAGACTAAGGGACTGAATTTAGATCCACTTGCTATAATGAGCTGGGTCTCTGTTTCTGGGAAACAGTTTCAGGGAGGCTACCCTCCTATTAGAGTGCGATTCCACCCTTCAGAGAGGTCTACTTAGAGCTGGATCAAGGGTTCTGTCCCGACACAGAGTTTCCAATTATATAGTTAGGAAGGATAAAAGAAAAAAAAAAAAAATCTTTAACTCCTTTCTCTCAGCACAATCCAGTTTCAGATAAGATGTACAATTATGTTAAAGAAGTCAAATGTTAAATAGTTAATGAACAAACTGTGGCAATACCGAAATCACAACCTTCAGTTTTTCTGGAAGAACAATCAAGATTAATTCCCCAACCACAAACATTAACAAAATTGGGGAAATAATTTGCCCAATTACAGCTTTAGCCTCTTCAGGTATTGTAGCAAACAAATGACTTTAAAATATCAAGGAAACTAAAACATTTAGTTTTGGCAGGTTGTCCACATCAAATAAAATAAAAACAAAATAAAGCCTGCAGGGCCAAGTCATTAAGATAAACCGAAAAATGCCTTTCTACAGCACGCAGATCAACCACCAAGGCATTCATCATTCTGACCCTCAATAATGAGCGAGATTCCTGCCTCAAAAGGCCTTCAAATCAAAAAAAAAGACCTCAACAGAAGAAATCTCAACATGATCCCTACAGAGATCAGAGTTTCTAGCAGCAAGCAGTTCGCTTTGGACATAAAGACTCATCACAGCTGATGTTCAGATCCACATAAAGAGCAGGGATGCAAACTGCTGCCCCTTAAAAGCCCAACAGGAAGGGTGGGGTCACACCCTGATTGGCTAAAAGGAGAATGCACTGACAACTGCTCTCAATCACTAATTAGGAGCCAGTTCCCACACTGCTGAACACAGGTGATCCCAATAACCCTCCAATCACATGCCTGAGCTGAAGGAATTAGAACAAACTGAAATCGAAATCGAGGAAAACCCGCGAAATAAGCACAAAGGCCACACAAAATCACTGACCATCACTACAGAATGTGTGAACAGAATGTATAGAAATAAAAGGGAAAAATATGAAATAAAAGTAAAATAAGAAGCATGATAAAGTATGAATGAAAGTCCTAGACTCAAATAGTTAGTGATTGAGAAGTGTGTTAGAGTGTGTTCACGCATCACTACAACACTAAAACACCCTGTAGTCTCAACTTGAACTACATCGTCCCACAATTATTAAAAAAAGGTATAAACCACAAAAATGGTTGACAGAACTGAAATTAATGAAAAGGAGCAATCCTAAAAAATAATTTCTAGCTGGAGAACTGATTTTCAGATATCTCAAAACAGCCTACATTTTTCAATTACATCATGTCAAAGGTACCTGTATGCATTTTCAAGGAAATTGTACAAACCTATATTTAGTACATTTATGAAATACAGGGAGATTGGAAATGAAGAACTGATGGATATTACAGTCCTGCTCCTGGCTGCATTCATGCCAAACCAGCTTTGAGCTCATGGTGATGCCTTCCTTTTTAGAGTCACTGTCCAAAGGTCATTGGAAGGTTTGCCTGAGTGAAGTGGGCATTCATAAATCCCATTAGGGTGGGGCTTCCCTTACCTAGCAGTCACCAACATGTCTGAGCCAATCAAATTCACCGGAACCAAAATGTCTCTTCACAGTTAATGCAGTCATTGGTCAAAATCACTGAGTCAATCACACTATATAGCTCCTCCCATTTTTGATTCAATGAGGCCTCACTTCCCCATCACTAATTGGTGTCGCATCTGAAGTGTAAGAATAGTGGCAGCTACATAAGGCTATGGGCTAGATTGAATGAAAAGCACATAATCTCTTTCAGCACATATGCTATTCAATTAAAATGGACTTTAGTGTTTTGTAAGGGCATAGGCTATTGTACTATAGAAAGAAGAGGGTGTATTCCAAAATGCATGCTAGTTTGGCTGTGATGAAATGGAAAGTACTCGATGAAGCTTAGGTTGAAATGTGAAGTCTGTTTTGCTTGAATCGAACATGCCCCTGAAGTCACTAAGTGCATTTGATTGCGTCCCAACGAAAAACAGTTCAGTAATCACAGTGACAGCCCTAGAAGCAAGCACACCCAGCGATGGAGGCGGAATGCGTCTGGGCATGACAGAGGTCCAGCTGGGCCGCGGATCTGGAGAGTATGTCACCAAGAGAGATCCTTCAAGGCCCGGCCGCGTTAGATGTGTGTTTGTTTGTACCCCTTAGATCAAAGAGATACCCACACCACCCCGCCCCACACATTTGGGTCAAAGGAAGAGCAGATTTGTATTCTCTCCAGCGATGTCCTAGAGCAGGACACCGCACCTCTATGGGGCCGCCTGGAGATTTCGGCTCCCGGGTTACCAACCCCCCCCCATCTTTTGATGTTTATCTCTGGCCAGTGTTGAGTGTCAGATTCACCATCGCAGCACAGCTCAGCAAAGGCCACGCTCACAGCACAGCTCAGCATAGGCCACACTCACAGCACAGCTCAGCATAGGCCACACTCACAGCACAGCTCAGCATAGGCCACACTCACAGCACAGCTCAGCATAGGCCACACTCACAGCACAGCTCAGCATAGGCCACACTCACAGCACAGCTCAGCATAGGCCACACTCACAGCACAGCTCAGCATAGGCCACACTCACAATGTCACTGAGTGTCAAGTAGACACCGAGATCCTGTGTGTGAAATGTGGCAGGGCTCCCTGAGTATTCTGATATGCCCCACTTTTCTTTCGTCAATTGTTTAAAAAAAAGAAAAACAACACGGGCGAACATTGCTACTTAGATACCATTATAGCTATTATTCATTCTGAACAGCAGGCCGTCTTTCAGTCAAATTTTAGATATAATCTGTGCTCCTCAGGTGGTCCTTCTGCTGCCAAGACAAAAATAATGTAACCAAAAAAGAAACACTTACATTTGAAATGCTGCCAATCTGTAACTTCTCTGTAACGGGTAGAAATGACACATATTGGACATTTGTACCTTTGAATTATTTGAAGCAAATTGGTACTTGTCTCATATTAAAAGTGGTGCCCCTGACTACAATATATGTTGTCATAAATTTCATTCGGCATCTTATCTCTTTTTGATTTTTTTATTATTCTAACTAGAATTAGGATGTCATGAAATAAACCAATGTGTCAAAGTTATTTTGATTATATATATGTAATACACTGCAGATCTTTTGAGTCACATGGTATGATTATCGTAGCCATTTCTTCATTACTTCATTAATTTTAAAAAAGTGTATATGCAGCTCAGTCAGTCACACTTTAAACAGAATGCGGCCTATAAAGGCTTTATACAGCATGAACAAGCCTTAATACACATGACGTCATGGCTTTATAACTCATACATAAGCAAAGCATATTTTATGTAACTAAGAGAAAGACATAGCACCTTCTTATACAGTCCGTTATGCCAAACGTGATATAGCCAAAGATGTCATCACATAGGATGGTTTTGTCTTCATTTCTACATTTTAAAAAAAAACTTTTCAAAAGAACAGACACTCCATCACTGTACAGTATGAAAATAGGTAGATGGAAAAAGAGATTACGGAGAGAGATTTAACAGGCGAAATGTGACAAATGGGTTCAAAGAGTTAAAGACACTAACTATGTTTGATTGTTGCTTGCTGATATCTTTCTTCTCTTGGTATTTTACATGTTCACTGAGTCACAGCCATGCGTATGAGCGCATTCTGTGGGAAAGGCCTACCAGACCACAACGAGAATGAATCTTGTTATGTTTTGTTTTGTTACCTTTTATCTCATTGTTAAAGTCCACCCCACCCAAACAGAAAGCCGATCCCTGGTGTTTTCTCGCACGAGTTAAAATAAATCTCATCACTAAAGTTGCAGACAGAAGACTGATGTGTTATTGGAAGTGGATTTAACTTCAGCAGTGAGTTTCTCCGAGTTTCCGTAGAGTTTCACAGTGTTTTTTTTTTTTTCCGCCCAACTCGCTTCTCCCCCCTCACCATTATTGTAGATTAAAGCAGAAAATACCACTGAACTTAGAGGATAATCAATAATTAGTGGTTTGAATTATTCAGCTGTGTAAAAGCAGTCTAATGAGTGACATCTGAGTGATCGATTCCCAGACCCTGCGCGGCTCAAATGTTGCAGTAATTGCTGACCGGGAATAGTGCTGGTTTAGAAGAATACAGAAGCAATTACTATAATTTATGTGGGGCAACTTGGCCTTTGAAATTCACCTATTCATTACCATGGTATACTTTGCACACAGTACATTTCCACTCCAAACGACTGAGCTGAAACAAATACACTATGCTAACAAATGGCGTAGTCTAGCCAACACTTTTGTTTACTTACATGTTAATGAATGTATACTGCTTGTCTGTAGGTTTTGTTTATATTGGCAACATCGTTGCGTAATATGTAAATTATACACTCTCTCTTCACCATCACTCTCAAGAAGAGACGACACAAAAAGCTACTGACAGAAAATTAATACAATGACATTTTAAACCTTGTCTGACTCGAGCTTGATAGCTTTTAGGGGGAACTTGGGAAATAATTTTATTTGATCACTGGACTCATCAATGCAAAACAATATTTGTTAAATGAAGATTAATGAACACATAATAGTAAATTTAAAAAAATAACAATATGCAAGTTGTCTGTGGGGCCTTAATTGGTTAGCGAACATATTGCCATGGAAACGAAGGCTCACTGGCATTTGATTATGGGATGTTTGTAACCAGCACACTGGAGGAAGGGTGGTTAATCTCTTAAATAAATTATTTATTGACTGCAGTGTATAAACGGAGTATTGATGGAGCGTCATTAACAGACTGAAGACTGGGATCCAGTAATGATGAAGTGGCCCGTTGCTAACCAATGGGAAGCAGAAACAGCATCCTTGTTCTTTATAGACGTACAGAGCACAGGTGATAGGTGTCGTTTACTGTCCTTTATAGAGACCCCCGGGTGTTTGAGGATAATGCCACATTTGCTCTGAGAGGTCTCTTGGGTACGTGTGCGTTTTTACGGCCCTGACCTCAGCGCCCACGGTGTTCTCTGAGTGAATAACGTGACTGCGCGTTTGGTACGATCACCTGTGGGAGAGGAGAACCTGTTTTGATAATATATAGAGTTATTAATGAACAGTTGTTTCATTGTTGTTTGGTCAAAACAAAAAAATATCTTGTGATTACAGGAGAACCATAAAGGAACCTTGATGAATCACATAAATGTAAATTTACCAGATATCAAATGGTTTATGATGCAGAAAATGTCAAATGTTGATCAGGATTAAAAACTTCACTTCTACCCTGTGAAGAGATGACAGTAAAAACAACATATTAAAAATGTGCAGTCTGAGCTCCACCTGACCACTTTAGTCCAAAAGCATGTCTGTGAACACAAATAAATATTAACACAGCCTTAAGCACACTGTCTGCTTTAAGGTAATGTTCCTGAATTCAGGTGGGAATATGTGGGAATTCTTTTTTCTTTTGTGTTTGTCACTCACCGTGACTTTGGCCTGTGAGTGTGTGTGTGTGTGTGTGTGTGTGTGTGTGTGTGTGTGTGTGTGTCCATGTCTGTTTTCTATGTGCTCCTCTATGTTCCAGTACAGACTGCAAAGAACATGGGATTGTACATTTTGATCTGTACAGTAAAGCCCAATTTTCTCTGCCTGTTTTTATCATCCCTTTTTCCCCTTGCAAAGCAATAAACGCTCACTGCATGTAGGCCATTCTATTAAAGAATGCCACATTGCCAGTTATGATTTATTAATAACTACCAGGCTGTTCTGGACATCTTATTGCTGTGACTCCGTGCCCTGGTATATCTATGTATATGTCAATTCATATTACCTGATGAAAGATATCTGGCATATATTGATGAGGACTGGAGGGTCAAAGGTCACCATTCAGAGAAGGTCCCTCTGAAATGAACATTCCATTTAGGGTTTCATTAAATGGTGCTACACGGTCTTTTTTATTTCAGTACTTCTGAACACTCTGCCTGCTGTTCCATGTACATTATCTGGAGGCTGGATCAGTAAAAGTCAAAGACAGGGACCCAATCACAAGCATTTTCTCCCTTAGAGACCACACGACATTATATCAAAACACACATTACTTAACAACATGTTTCTGTGAGTATGCTGTATGTTATTGAAGGCAAGTAAACACGAAAGTGTTCTAACATAGAATATCACTTTCCCTTAAAAAAGACTAAAATATGTTTTTATTGAATTGCAAAATGGCCTTGAAGAGACTGAGTAAGTTTGACTGAGTCCCCAAAATCTACATAATTCAATTGTTAAAATAAGTTAAAACCGATTAAACAGAAACTGCAAGGCCATTGTATAACTTTGTTTGTGTTTAATAACCCCAAATAAAAAGAAAATACACTATTATATCAGAGCAATTAATGATGAGTAGGACACAGTTTTTAAAATGCAATATTAGCCGGGGTAATTGAGCTGTAACTAGGCCTATTGATGAAGCTTAGTGATCCATACGCGCAGACAGAAGGTGGATTTCAGCGCTGATTAAATTCAGACAGTGTGTGTATTTTACCAGAAGCTCAGTAGAACAGAAGTTTAAGGAGTTAATGTCCCAGTTTTTAAAGCTTCTCATTGTCTCTGAGGAGATTAGAGCGCGTCTCTGCACCCCAAACAAGACGTGTTTGGTTTTATTTTAGTCTTTGACCTTCTTTAACTCTGTTTTCTCAGCGCTGAGTGACTCTCAGTCTGCCCGCTCCTCTGAGCAGGCGTGGGGGAGGGGCCCGGAATCAGAACCTCTCGGGTTCCACTCCGTCAGAACAGGTGACGTAACCCCTGAGCTTCGCTCTTCCACACGATCCGCCTCGAGCGAACGCCACTGATCGAAACCGCGGAGGGCCTAAAAATGGGCTGAGCGCTGGCAGTGAAAACAAAGGCGAACCGACGAAACAAATAAACAAATAAATAAATATATGAAGCCCTACATCTATTCTTGGTTTCCGACGCAAAGTTTTGTTGGAGGAAGAAGCCACCTTTAGAAACCCGTGTGAAACCCGCAGGTACGGCGATGTCTCCCATGCTTCCATGGAAACAGAAACGGAGGCCTGTGAAATGTGACTGGCTCATTACAGCCTGTCGCTGGGCCCACACCTGGCCCAGCCTTTCATTTAGATAATGGTTGTTCCATAGAACAGTAGCGCTCACCTACGCACCTCCATGCTGTGAAGAGCAGGTGGGCTCCTCTACACTGTACTCATGGGAGCAAATTACCCATAATCACCCCAGCCCAAGATCACAGGATTAGTCATGGTTCACCTCTACGGGCCTGGCCATGTCAAACAGGCCATCCTAAATATCAAAAATATCATAAACCTTATATTTTCATTAAAAATGACTTCCTTATGGAAAATTATGTCTAAAATAAATGAGAAGTGAGATTCAATAAATCCGTTCAAACTTTGTTCCCATTGACTTATTCTACCATTTATTGCAAAACTTTCTGTCAGTGCTTACAATAGAACTTAATTTTATTCTGTAATATTTATATCCAACACTTATATAAACTGGAGAAATTGGTGGGTGTGCAAGTCAGAGATGGAGGGAGAGAGTGAGAGAGACCACAAAATGGAGGCACATAATTAAAATTATGTTCAGCCATTGAAAAAATAATAGCAGATAAATACTTTTAAGTTTTAATTCATGTTTTGTTTGTTCAATGATTAGCTATTCTGTTCCTTTTAAAGTGATTTTAATGTGGCTTTTGTGAGCTTGTCAAATCTCCATTTTCCATTAACAGGCTTGACTAATCAAGTATTTATGTATTTTGCCTCTTCACTGGTCTTTGCCTCCCAGTGAATTCAGAATACGCACTCCTAAATGAATCAGCCGTGAGAGGAATACCTGCAGTCTCTGGGGGAGATGGACTCAGGTAGAAATGACAGTCTGACTAAGGATTAGTATGTCACTTAGTCCACATTAACAATATTACATAACAAATATTCAGCTTCACTCTTGTATACTTTACTCTCTCTCTCTCTATTGACTTTTCAGCATGTTTAGCCTCCTGCTTATGTATCCCACAATGCACCTGAACAACAAAAGCAATCTCTTACCTGCTGCAACCTCTAGTGTCAACCCACAGTCCGTTTTAAGGGGGGAAATCTCACTGCTCCTGTGATTTGCAGCTGTTAAAACCTCTCATCTGTTTGTGTGTGTGTATATCTGAGAGGGTGTGACACTCTCGAAATGTCTCTGTAAGATGAACCTGCACACGACGCACTGATATAACGCGATAGCAGTGTCCCATTGGGCAGACAGTCAATGGTGTATGATCGAATGGCTTTCACTGGAGGAGCAATTCGCATCAAATCTGCTCATTGATAACACGATATTGATGAACACATTATCCTTGCCTAAGCAGATTTAATGGAAGTGCCTGGATACAGTCAGAGCATTTGTAAACAGGAATATGTGGAATTCATTGTGCATTTTGTTTGTGTATGGTGATAATGTCTGTATGTGTCCTGTCTGAAAGTAAATTCACTTATTTAGGTCCTTTAGCATGCTGGAGGTTTGGAAGCTCACACAAAAACAGATTCAGATTTTTTTTTCTTTTTTAAAGTTACATATATAGTATTTTCTGTCTTTGGGGGTGGAAAGGGTATTAGCGCCTCCTAAAATTAACCCCTAAAACATGTGATGTCCTCAAATCATTTAAGCGTGGTATGTCTGGATATGTTGATCGGTTTACCAAACTACAGTCCTTGACAGTCCTGCTGGTTTTGATTGTCTTTCAATCCATTACAAATTTGCAACCGTGAAAAAACGGTTTGAGAACTTTTTTAGCAAAAGCATGACTTAGGGTCATTTGATTACAGCAGCACGACAAAAGCTATATACATCTCCTCCTGTGTTTCTATTCTATTTCCTTCAGCTTTTATGTATTTCCTGGCTCAAATGATCCACTTTCTGTATTTATTTAAAACCAGTCATGTATGATACCAATAAATGGGATTTGTGATTTGCCGGTGTGAGGAATTATTTTTTGAATAAAAGAAAACGTAAAGAGATTAGATGAGATGAGGCAAAGGCTGGAAACTGGTTATTGATTCATATTTATGAATCAATACTACTGATTAGTGTAAGACCATTGCTTTAGTCTGGTATCATCCACTGAAGAGTACAGATACAGTTATTATCTCATTTATGATTTCTGCTCAAATGGAGATGATGCACTGTTTAATTTAGCAAGTTCCTTGTGAAATTTCCTAAGCTGAAATGCACGGCATTGATCTGAAATGTGTAATATTGAATGCATTCAAAATTCAGAATCTGCATGCAAGTTTTCTTTAAAAGCACCATAAATATTTATAGACGTTTGGGATAGTTTTCATGCCACTGAAAACACAATTTAAGAAGACAGGAGTCATTATTAATTCATATCTTCCACAAACACACACACACACACACACACACACACTGAAACCTACACACCTATTCACACACAGTAGAGTTCATGTCTAAAGTACTGTAAAGTACTGGAAGTTAAGAAAATAATAACCATTCATCATGCACATGAAATATCCAATATTCATATCGTATATTATGAAAATAAATGACTGCTTAGGGTATAGATATTGTGCTATCACAAACACTAAACACTCAGGAGTATTTTTTCAGTTTCTGGTATGTTGATTATAGATATTATTATACAATAAACTGAATAGAATCAACCTTGCCAACACAGAGAAACCAAATACATTTAAAAAACACAGCAGCAGGTTCAACCAACATTAAGATTACAGTGTTATTACTAATTTACTAAAAGGTAAGTCTGGCCTTCATGGCTATAATTCAATAAGACTAAAGTACTTACTCACTTATACTTACTTATTTGCTTTAAATTTTCAGCCATATATGTGTATATATACGAGTGTGTGTATGTGTGTGTGTGTGTGTCCATATGGAATAGTTTCAAATGTCATACCCATTTTCACTTGTTGTCTAGTCATAACCATCAAGCTTTGCCAGCTATCAAAACATGCCGCTAATTTTAAAGCAGTGTAATTGAAAATAACCAGCTCCCAGCAAACTGTTCTAGGCACTTTTGAGTCATGGCGGGTATTAAAGACATGATAATGCGGAGTACAGATGTATAGGTTCTTGTTTAATAACTGTGGAAGGCACATTTAGACTCACATGTGGATAATAACAGGCTAATAGGAAAAAGGAGACAAAGTGCTGACCCCAGAACAGCACGTAAGTGTAATGTACATCAGGCGCTGTTTACAGAGGATTCAGGAGCGTTTTAAACACACAGTAAGAGTAAAATATTCCTCCTCTTAACAGAATGCCAGAGAAGGTTGTCTCAGGTCTCTGGCAAATGAAGTTAATGGAGGAGGTCAGATAGCATCACCCAAATTTACTGCAACAACAATTGGTTGGATGAGCTATTGGACCTCACCTTTTTCAGTCAAAAAAAGAGTTCTGCGACTCTCCCTGGATTAAGCATTAAATGCACTTGGTTGTAGTGGCACACCTGCTCACAATTAGAAAAAGATTAGTAGGTGTGGAGATGCATATTTTCACACCTGAGCTAAATTATACCTCTGTATTCCGCTCATAGGGGCGCTTTTGTCTCACTGTGCGGGTTGACCTAATTTTAAAACACTGACTGTAGAATGCTACTTTCACACAGAACCCAAGCATCTGTCTGGGGCTTAAACAAACACCATTTTTTGTTCTTCATTTCTGCCTTGTCTATGTCATGTGAACCCAGACATTTCTTGGCCCCCTGACTCACTTTTATACCACAAGATCACCACAGTCCCATTTGTATGTCACCTGCTGCCCCACACTGTTGCTGTTATCAAATCTTGCAAATTTTATACAATCAGAATTTATTCTTTTCCAATTATTGGTGCACTTTATGCAAACCAGTTTATCCAACTGGCTTCAAAGAGGGAAATAAATTAAATCTTTGTCATGTAAATATACAGAGATTAGTTCGGCATGTACATGACTTCTGAATGGTGTCATGAGAATTACTTATGTTAGCTGGATAGCAGTAAGGTAGCAAACAATACAGAAAACTAATATTTTTTGCATGCATAAATCATCAACAGCTATGAGAGTAAATAACGTACTCAGTTTAACCCCACAGAAAACACTGCTTAAAACAGTTTCATTGTTTTCATCACATTGATTTATGAGTCATGAAACCAACTCAAGAAAATGGCTGCCTAAAATAAAAATCCAAGGAAAGGTTTCTCATGAGATTCTTCCAGTCACTCATACAACTCAAACAGAACAGATAAATAAATTCAACAAATAAATTGAACTGTTCCATTGTTCATTGTACTTAACATATACTGGTATACTAATTCAGGAATGACATCAGAATGAGTGACTGACTGCCCCTCCATATTTTTTAAATCAGAATTAGGCCTCTTTTTTTACTTAATTTTAATTGGGAGTGTTTTTGTCTAGCTGTTGTCTGCCATTCAGTGTCCTGTCCATTACGCAGTGGACTCACCATGTTGAAAATAATCAGAAAATGTGTGCTCTTTTACACCTTGTGTGTCTTATAGCAAAGTGCCCTTCAATGCTCAGCATTCAGAGGTGAACGTTCAGTAAAGCCATTGGCAGATATTGCAAAGACGGCCTAAATTAACATCCACCAGAGAGAGTGTACACACTGTACTGTTAGTCAGTGAAAACATTGGCCCGGGGCACAGAAAAGGTCCCGGCCTTGTTCATTTCTCACAAAATTAAATCTGTGGGGGTTGGGGGTGGGGTGGGGGCAGGTCCTGCACAGCGAAGGCTCCTTTGGGGGAAGGGGGCAGAGCAGAGTAATGTCCGAGACTGACCTCAGACCAGTCCATCCAGATGGTCTGAGAGTTGTGCCAGTAAGGCCTACAGCCCCTTGACCGAGGAGCGTGGATGGTCACGCAGGGTTCAATACTACGGGGTACGGTGCACGCAGCCAGCCAACGAAAAACAGAAAGCATTTTTTTGGTGCTAGACTGGCATGGCTGTCACCCCTGAGGACAAGTCATCCAATGACACTCCACCCGAGGTTTACTGGCCCCGCCTTCCCCTGTGCCATGTGAAGCGTAGTGGCGCAAAATCGCCCCGGTAGCCCAACAGATGGGAGGGCCTGTCTCGTCTCTTTGCGGAGGGCCGCGTATCCCGCTTGGGGGAGCATATGCAAGGAGCCTTGGAGGAGGTGGAGAAGCAGGGACTGCTGCCAGTTTGGATTGGCACCGTCCCAGAAGGAGAGCTGGCGTGGACATTTTCCAATGAACCAGACCATCTCTGGCGACCCTCAAACCAACGTCCTCCCTCCGCGGCTCTGCCGGGGCCAGATACCCGTGGAGTCGGCCTAGTCAGAGAGGTGGAACCCTGTGCCGTTATGGGCCGCTCAGCTATTGTTTGTCGTACTTATTATTCCTCCCTCTGACAAGATAAATTCAGAAAGCACTGCAAGGTTATCCTTACGTAAGAGTGCATGACAACGAGAACGCGCTGCTCATCAGCTCGTCTCAGAACCACATTCACTTACAGTCTGGAGGGTGTCCAGCATTGCGGCTAGCCTGTGTCTCGGTCTCCAAAGGGTCTCGGCTACTCACCTTTAACTAATTCCCAGCAATTCCCCTCAGCCCAGCTGACAGGCATCAGTCAGAGGACACATTCTATGGGTGTTTTTACCTGAATCAGCAGGTCTTAATGAGACTGAGGAAAACTGTCGCAGCGCAACTGCTTACCTGGCCGAGGAGCGGACATGCAGGTCTGTGAATCTGTGGTTTGAGGGAGAGCAGGAAAACAAGAAAACCCGACATAACAATCTGGAACCAAAGGGTCCCAGGAAAGGGCAAAAGGCTTACCTGCCTTCTCCAGGTACGTCATTATTCTCCTCCCATCTTTATCTTCATCAGCACATATCAGCAGCTTATTTTAATTATGATTTCATTAAGTAGTGGGGATGAATGAGCAACACAATAAAAAAAAAAATTTGACACTGTTCCAAACCACGTACCTTTTGGACAGCCTCTCAATCTCCAAGGTCTGAGCTCATATCAGTGATTACCAGGTTGTCCACGCCTGCCTGAGGGACCATGTGTGCGTGCATGTGTTTGTGTGTGAGGGGTTCTCAAGGTAAGACCAGACAAAGTTGAGAGAAGTGGTAACTATAGAAATAAGACCTCCCCTCATAACATGTGAGATTTCTCTTGATGTGCTCGATTGAACTGGATTCATCATCCCACGTCGTGATTTGGGTTGCGATGTCAGTCCTCACGGTTTCAGCTGACATTTTAAAGACTGAATTTGAAATGACGACCTGATGGCCAACAACATTCAACCTCTCCAACCACAAAAACACAGCATCTGTCATATGTCTCCTGTCATTACGTTAGCTGCCAAGAGCGGTTGTCGGACACAAAGGCCGGACGTTTTGACCACCGAGGTGAGAGCGGCAGGTGGCCACGTCCAGCGTCCGCCCCTGTCAGGGCAGCGGTAGCAGCTAAGGAGGCGGCGCCCACAGCTCCCCCTAATTGAACCTGCTGTTTTAAAGCTTTAAAGCCAATTAGCATTTTTACTACGCCTCTGTTCCATCACATTTGAGAGCAAATGAAATGTAAATTTTTATCCAGCAATTATGAAACTGCCCAACCGTGTCAGCTTTGGGTCCTAGTTTTAAAATTGTGTTTCAGCAAGACACAGCTTATTGTGATAACTGTACGGTACAGACATAACAATATGTTTTCTTCTATAATAATTTTATTTAAAACAAAAAATTTAAATCATGTGCATACAGGCCAGTTAGTGAGACATTGATTTCTGGTTAAGCAGAATTTATATTCTACCCAATTTTGAAACACACAGATCCTGCTAATTAATAAATGGCAAGAATAAATTCTGTAAGATTCCTTATGGAAAATGCCTTTTGCAAAATGCTGAATCCTTTGGCAGTGCTTTATCTCCCCTTCCATAATCATATGCATAATAAAAACTAATATAAGGAGCCGAGTATGCAGCAGTTTCCCCACCTGTGATGCCGTACCAATTATGGGATCCGACTGTGCAGTGGACTTCAGAAATTACCTGCAGGTTCATGTGCAATAAGAGAATTGAAAATCATTGCTGTGATTTCATCTGCAGGTATTAATTTAGCAGAATTATTTTATGGAATACCTTACAGATTATTTCTGATAATAAAGCTGGATGAAGAGCGGTGTGGAGCTAGAAATCACCCTTAATACCAGAAAAAAAGGCTTCTATTCAATGAACATTATTCATACACAGAGCTCCTTAAAGGAGGTTCTCCACCTTAATAATCATCATTCTGTACTCTCTGTCTTTCCCTTAGAATAATGTGGGTGGCTGGAAATCAATATGGCAAAATCCATCTATAACTATATCTGCAAAAGACTGTTTGAAATGATGATGTCATCGATCATAACCTATTCTTGTTGTCATTAAGTAAATGCAGGTGCCTTTTAAATCAAAGCATGCTCTGTCATTGTTGACGTGTGTGTGTGTGTGTGTGTGTGTGTGTGTGTGTGTGTGCGTGTGTGTGTGTGTGTGTGTGTGTGTGTGTGTGTTTTGTATTTCTAAAGTTGCAGTGCCTATACTTAAAGCACAACTGAAGGTTTTGTTCATGTTTTAATTTTATCTGAATTGCTGCCTGCAAAATTTTCCAAGAGTTATTTTACACAATGGAAAGAAAAGGAAAGCATTATAGTCATGTGACATCGCTGGGGGAGGCTTGGTGCATTTACTGAATAGTAACTGCATTGATGAATAGTATTAGATGTGACATTTTTAAATGAGATAGATCAATTGTTCTTAAAGTGACAACCTCTATATTAAGTAATGACTTTGACTGAAGTTCTTCTCTAACTTGGATTTGCAAACAGTGATTATTCTGTCTTGAAAAAGTTAGTAATAGCTAAAATTAGCTAGCAGAAACACCTACTTTTATTTTTAAGTTAAATTTAATTTAAGAGCAAATGTAGTTTGAGGTCAGGTCAGTGTGGCATTATATGGAGTGCTGTTCCAATAAAGTATTGTGCCACCCTGAAGGTTAGACAAGCCAAGTAGAAACAGAAGTTCAGCATACTATGAAAAATGACAGGCTGGGTACACGGAATTGAGATGCAATCTGAAAAGCTGGATTTTCAGTTCATGGGGAAAGACTGCTGGCACCATAATATACTGAATATGATTGCTTTTGAACCTTTAAGGTTATACTGCCACTCTCTGAGACAATTTCCAATAACAAGAGAGACAATTTTCATACTCAATGCACAGAGTAAATATGTACAGTTTGGAATAAAAAACAAAGTCAAAAATCTTCATTTGATCTGCCTATGGGTAGCCCACTCTGCACCGGCGGTTTTTCTGACAGCAAAGTGTGAGATCTGTGATTGGGTGTTTGAGTCCTGGTTGCTTTGCCAACTATGGCTGGAGGTCCACATAAGAGAGGCAACCACTGACCCAGGCTCAGCAGGGAATGATAAGGGCCAGCTCTGTTCGTCTCAGCCCCCTCTAGTGGCCACACCTGGTCAGGCCCGCAGACCCACAAATTGAGAATATGCTGGCCCCATAATCCTCCAACTGTATGGACAGTATGTACTCAGAGGTGTGTCTGCAGTGAGGAAAGAAGCTAGATATGCGCATAGTGTTCTCCTCCTGAAGCTAGCAGGGTGGATTTACAGTGGTAGATCAACCAGTTCAGCTGGGAGAAAGGGGAAAACATTGGGAACATAAATATACATATATCTATTTTTAATTGCATGCACTAAACATTACTACAGTCAACTTTTCAGTTTTCAAAGAGCAAATCCAAAATAAGGTCTAAAACCTAACTTAGAGTCAGCTAGTTTCCAGGAGTTGTGAGGAATGCTGATTGGCCAGCAGAGAAGACAGGATCATGGCAGAGAGAACAGTGTGAGAGTGGATGCTGCATGTGGAGAGGGAGAGGGCTGTGGATGTCAGAGGAAAGAGAGAAACAAAGCTGTGGTCAGAGGTGGCTGGGGTCACAGAGGAATCGCAGGGGTGCAGTTTCTTCTGACGACAAGGTCAAGCTGATGGTCTGCCTCGGGCACTGCACTAGTGTGAGTTCAAAGGTCAAATGAGTGAAGCAGTGGATGAAGCCCTAGTTCTGGAGAGACAGAGAATCCTTTAGTCAGAGACTGAATTCACCAAGCAAACACACACACACACACACACACACATGCTCACACACACACACACGCATGCACACACACTTAAAGCTGCCAATGGTATTTGGCTAACTGACCCGTCATTACTTTTTAATCTGGGAATCAATGTTTAATAAACTGATTCGGTTTGCTTAATTGAGTGAGGCCAGTATTCCCATCTCCCCTTCGTTAAAACCAGTGGGCCACGTAGCCCCGAGGCTATCGGTAGCATTTACCACTCTGGAAAAGCATTAAACTGTAGAACAGTGCAGAATGCAGTACACTTGGAGGAGTGAATGACGGGGACCTGAGGCTATCCCTACTAGCCAGTGCTGTCTACACTAGTATCAGATGAAATGAGGGGAGAAATACATGTACAGAGAACGATGCTATCTTGTGTTATTTTGTGGTCATTCAAGCAGACCCAATGAGCTGGGGGATTTTGCAGTCTCACAGAAAAACCTCACAGATCATAAGACAAAGATTTGATTATTTTAAATAAATCCAATTTAATTTTCAAATCAATTAGTTAATTATTCAGTTAGTTTAGAGTCCTTCAGTCCTTCCAATGCCTATGTCCTATACTATTCTATAATGTCACACTCTCCTGAAATGGTAGGTGTATTTCTCAATTCATACACACAAAGAATGTATGTAGTGTATATACTTTTTCTGATGGAAGTTTGACCTTGATAGACTCCCCAGTTTAAATATCCTGCAAGAGTTTTATGTACAGTAACCATGCTCCCATTAAGAAGAACAGAAGGCCATATCAAGCTGTTTAGAGAGAATGCCAGATTCCTATAATGGAAAATGCATTTAAAAGCAATCAAGGGGAAAAAATTAAAGAAAAGATTATTGTTTTTGTCTCTTTTTTTCAAATCCTGAGCCTCGAACTACGGAAGATAATAATAAAGTACATTTGTGTAGCTTTTATGTAAAGGTCAGCTCAAATGAAATGGTGCTATTTTAGGCCCAGCGAGGCATTTTCATCTCTCTGATCTCCCACAGTGATAAGGGAAAGTTCACCATTTTAAAATCTGATTTCAGGATGATCTTAAGTGTGTTGTTCACATGCATGGTTACCCTTGACAGTGTGCTGGTTCCCCACATGCTGTTTTCAAAAAATGGTGCTGTGCTCTGATTTTATATCAGGCCTCATGTGGTTACCTCTCAGCAGGGCCAGGAGTGTAGGAGGTCTGCACTTAGTGGAAACAGATTACAGTTTTAAGGTAATTACCATCCTTGGCAATATGGGACATGTGTATAAAGACATGTATGAGTAATTGAGCAGGAGATGCATATGGCATATGGCTGGAGTTTATTTCTGTGTATTTGGCACGATGTATGGCAGGCAAAGCTATGTATGATGCATGCCTTCATGTATAGCTACTTACCGCCTTCGTGTTTTTTATTCACAGCTTGGTCACCACACTCATGCCGGGGTAATTCCCAGTTATGGGACTACACTCCCAGTGTAATATGTTTAAATAAAACCAAATTTACTTGTGTAGTATGTTTTGAAAATATTTTGTCACATTTTATTTGACAACAGACCCTCCACTTTAACCCTCCAGAAGCATTAAAAAGTCCTCATGTTTAACAGACAGGAACCAGACTTGAGAGGGGGAGACTGTCCTCCACTGGCTGGAACAGGGTGCGAGTTAGTAAGGTGAATAAACAGTCGCAATGGGTGGAAATCGTCATCAAGACGGCATGAGTGACTAATATGGTCAATCAGTGAATTGGGTAAGGCGGCAGCTTAAGGGTGCAGCCCTGGGTGGGGTGGCTGGAGAGATCATGGCCTGGGTCTGAAATAGCATTCTACGTCCTAAATAGTATCAGTATACGCAGTATGTGGTGTGTCTGGAATCTCAAAACGGCTGAACCAGTATGCAAGTGTTATGGCTTCCGGTAAAATTCTGCAGTGTGCAAGGACTGCACACTGCGCTGTCCCACAAGGCCGTTGGGTGGATAGATACCAAAGAAGAAGATGGCAGAGATGGCTGAGTTCTGTGAAGTTTGATGATGGATGTACGTCAGTTGCAAACTTCCGGCTGTCAGACTAAAGAAAATAGCAACCGTAGTATGTCTGAAAACTCACTTTCTGCACTGGGTAGTAGGCACTATGTTGATGTAAGAGCTGTAAGCTTTTGTTCAAATTTCGTAGGCACTGATTAGTTTGCGATTTCAGATGCAGCGATGGGGGGAGGCTGGACGCTGGCAGTGGAGGAGACATGGAGGCCCTCTCGCTGTTCTCTGTTTATTCTGTGTTTCTCTGTTTTCATATGCTTAATTGTGCTGTAGGGGATGGTTTAAGCATTTCTTCTCCATCTCAACCATTTTGTTTTTTTTTCACAGCATTAATGTAAGAGAGCTAAAGAGGGAAGCAGCAGTATGAATTATGTAACAAGAGAAAAATGATGAAATGTTGATAATTTGACATTTATATGGCATTGGACAAAGGATACTGAAAGCATTTGAAAGGTAGGGAGAAACAACCTTTGCAAAAAAATAAATAAATACAAACATGAATTAAACAACATGATAGGACATATATATACATTTTCAAAATATGCGGGGATATGTACCCCACTGAAAATGGCCCCTATGCTCTTGCATTGAATGAAAATTATGGCTAATATTTTAACCCAGATAGCTAATTATTGTAGAACTCTCTGCAATCATGCAATTATGTGCAATATTTATACAGACTCTGTACGGTTCATTTTATTTTGAGTGTTGGCACAGCTCAATCTGTTTTTAAACCAGCATTTTAAATCGGGTGGACATGAATCGATCTACCAAAAAAATCCCTTTGGCTCAAAACAGCGATGGGAGGATAAGGTTTCATGAACCCTATTATGGGTGGAGCCACAACAAACTGTAAATTGCTGACTGCTTTGCACCGATAAAACATTTTGCTTTCCACTGCAAAAATGGATTAGGTCTCCTGGGGGTATAAGCGTGTCAATCAAAACAGACATGTGTTTGTCATTGTTAATTCAGACTTAGGTCAGGTTTGATTGACATGCGTCTGCTGCTGAAGACTCTAATAATTAGTTCAGAACCAGTCTGTTAGAATATAGAAGCTCCCCCTAGCATTGGTGTCATGAATCCTATCCTATTGCTAGTGTAAAACATCTCCTTCATGCTTGTAGTACAGATTCCATTGGTTGATGCTTTACTCATTCAAGATCAAGAAAAAGGTTACAAACGGCACGTGATATTAGAGAGATGTCCAAGTATTAATTGCAGTACCATGAACTGAATAAAAAATCACCAGATATGTCTCTTGGTGACTTACAGTCCAAAATTGGATAGACCTGAGGATTTTAATCTACCCGGCAAATCTGCCAGACTCTACAGTACATTCACTTAAGTGTTTTTTTATAACCCTTGAAATATGAGCGGTTTTCATATTTTATAACTTAATGCCTGAGGCTCAAGTGGTTACAGCACACTTCTACCTTCTCTATTTCTACGCTTACAGCTGCATCTCCGACAGGATAGAGCAACAACCGAACATTCTGTTCCAGAACACTGTTGCCATGGTGAACATTTGACAAGTAACAAAATAACTCTAGAATCCCCAAGAGACATCAATGGTGTAGTGACAAGCAGGAAACTAAGTATCAATGTTGATTAAGTTTGAAGAAAAAAAAACAACACAGAACCAGGAAAAAGTAATGGTCAAAAGTAAAAATCGACTTACGAGAGGCCAGGACAAGGGAATGTGACTTAAAACTCAACACGTCTCGGTGGGGGTTAAGGGAGAACTGAAGGGAAAATTACTACATACCAAATTAACTCACCAGAGTGTGATTAAAATATTTTTTGTGAAACTAATTTGCACTTACTGTAGCATAAAATTAAGGTTCCCCTGGAACAGTTGGTTCAATTTCCAGAAGACCATCAGGACTTTTAAAAATTTAATGAGGATCCAAATTGGCTTTTTCTTATATCTGTCCTCATGTTTGCAGTGACCAGTTTTGTTCTCCCTCATACAGAGCCATTAGCATTGCACTGTTATCAGATGCTTTCATCTGATGAGATATCCAATGCCATTCTATTCCTTGTGTCCAACCGTATTTCTGGCCTTGGTTTCCCAAACTGATTACTTACAAGCTCTTCATGTCTTTTTTTTTTTTTTTTTACAGAGACCCAGTTTACAGAACAAAATACTTAAAACTGTTTATTACCACAAATCCTACAAGAAGCTAACTGAAAAATTGAATGCAATGAATTCCCCTTTTGGAAAAATAGCATTATATAAAATATTGCCATTATTTATTTTTTTTAATTCCAAAGACTTACTGCTACATAAAACTGAAGACTACAGCAAACTGCATGTTTGATGCTAATATAAGCAGGGAGAAATCTTTCCAGACCCTCGTTAAGACCTTACATGGGGCCCTGTTTTAGGGCACAAGCAGAGATGAAAATACAGGTAAGAATGTTAGTTCTCACCCATTTAAGCCAAACAAACCAAATTGTTGATGAACTCAGACTGACGAAGCAGCAGCAGAAAGTGGGTAGCCGGCCAGTTTCTCCCTTGCTGTTTGACAATTGACAGTAGTGGATTTGGTGGAGAACACTTCACTAAAAACTTGCCAGTGGGGAGAATGGCAGAACATCAGGGTTAATAAATTTGAAAAAATGAAGGTATTGCATTTTGTTTCTGGTGCATTCATATAAAAGATTTGCTGAAAATGAGTATCATAATTTTCTAAGAAAGATAATTAAATGTGTTTTTTGGAATTGGTTTTGTGGTCGTTGCAACAATGTAAGTAATGGTAAGTAATGTGAGCTGTTTTCAAGTTTAGCTTTTGGGTTTGTTTTCGTGATGACTTTTGCCTTGGGCTGCATCGACTCCCCCAAGCATGTGTATATACAGAGAGAACACACACACACACACACACACACAAACAGAAATCCAACTTATTTCCACCAGCCACTCCGAGACAAACTACACATTTTTGCTCCTGTTCAACCCATACCAGTATTACTAAGTCAGAAACCAGAGAAATTAAATAGCACAAATAAAAACAAAACAAATAAACATTGAGTTGCAAATGAATACCCTTCAGCTATTGTATAATATACTTGAAACTATACAATGATTGTGACAGAATAGTGCATGGAACAATTCCAGGGATATTATTGGTTTTATTGGTTTTAAGACCTAGAAGTCAATATATTATTTCTTAGTTCAAGAGCAGTTGGTGTATGTTATTTTATGTTGTAAATCATATTCCGGAAGTTAAATCGGGCAAAGTACAGTTGACTGTGTAATTGATAATTAAGTTGTCTGTTTGCAACTAATAAGGAGGAACAGTCAATCTGTCAATAGCTAAAAGAATAGGATAGAACTTGGTTGCTGGCTGGCTAGCAAATATTTAATTTTATTTGAGAGCAAAAATAAATGCAAAAAGTCTGTTCTGTAAACAAAAACACTATAAATCTGGGAAGACCATAAAATCAGCATTAACATAATTCAGTTACACTCCACTCTGTACATTTCTTATTAGGACATGTATAAGAGTAAAAATGCATTTTTCTATTGTTCCGGGAACTCATCCTTAATGAATGCAATCATTTCCAAAGAAAACAACTGAATAAGTTGGCAGACAGAGCTCTGGCAATAATGTAGGGTTGGTTTTGGAAAATAAACGAAACAATCCCGAAATGCCAGTGGTGAATTATGGTTTTATTTCACAAACAGCAAACAAAGGAATATCATGAATATTATTTAGTTATTTTATATATTGACAAAATAATAATAAGTTAATATTATTTCATCAGTAAGTGCATTCTCACCATAACTATTATTTGACTGTGTTGCAGACATGCTCTAATGTTTCCAAATAAGTTTCCTTTGATGTAAGCTATATTAATTATAAAAATCAAACATAATGTTGTGTAATAAAAAGTGTATGAGCAAAATCAAAATGCATAATTGGAATTGTAAAACACGATAAAAGTCGGATACCAGTTTAAAGTCACCGTGGTGCAGTTGTTTGCTGTGGTTGTCCAGACCAATGAAATGTGTTTTCACTATGGCGTATAGAGTGTACCTTTTGTGGGCTCTCATTTCGGCAGGAAAAAATGGCTGACATGTTATTACCTGATCATGAAGAGATGAGGGATCATCTTTCAAGGGAACCAAGGAATGTGACGGGCGTGACTCTCTGTTGTCTCCTGGCCATTGTGGGGGAGAGGACTGTGACAGGGCTGTGACGGAGATAGCTAAGAGCAATCATCTACCACACTCTGGATTCCTCTTCTGTAGCTTTGGCCAGTCAGTAAGCCCTCTCCGTCCAGTCACCGGGGGTTAGTGATCCCTCCCTTAACACTGACCCTTTCCTAATGGTCACCTGGGGTCAGTGTGCCCTGTCCTCATGGTCACCTAACAGTCAGTGAGCCCTTTCCTAACGGTCAACTGCAGTCAATGAACCTTTTCCTAATGGTCACTTTAGGTCAGCGAGGTCACTCCATGGTCAACCTGTGGTCACTACACAAATGAATGGTCATTAAATTGTAGGTAAAATTGTGCACGTAGATGGGACAAACGTTCTATTGTCATCATTAATCATTTGTCTCTTCTTATGGTAAATACTGGTTTCTCATTGGATGAAATGGTGCTGCATCATGCAGTCAGCTGGGATGTCCTGTGGCCCTCCTGAGCTGGCCAGGGAAAGGCTCTGATTGGTCGGTGAGGTGAGTTTGTTCATTTTCAAGCACAGTTCTTCCTGACCAGAGAGCAAAGTTGCTTCCGCCCAAAACTTCGTTTTTTGATGACAAACCTAGTTATTTGAATCCATGGAGGACTCTTTCCGCAAACAAAGTTCAAATAAAGCTCGCAGCCATCAAAGAGCTTCATTAAGAAAGTCTTTGAAGCTTTGATTACACACACACACACACACACACACACAAACATAGACACTAATGCACACACATAGATATGCACAGATACAAGTTTACATATACATACAGTCACACACACACACACACATAGACACACACATAGATATGCACAGATACAAGTATACACATACATTTCAGTCATACACACAAACACTCTTCTCTTCTAGTTGTAATAAAAAGGCTTTTTGTATTTTAAGTAATGTTTCCTGTTATTTTTATGACATTGAAATTCTTATTTTGCCATAAAGTATTAGGTTGCAAAAGCAGAGAATAAAATGCTAATGCTAATACCTTGTGCCATATCCAATCTTCACGGAGCCCATGATCGATGTCCTACTCACCTCAACATTTTCATTTATTCAGGTGCTGACTGGAGTTGAGAAGCAGGCCTCCAAATGCAAACAGAGGAGCAGTAGTGGAGGGAGTAGATGTTTCACTTTGATAGGAGACAGAGAGCGATTTAAGCAGGTAATGGGGTAACACAAAAAGGGCATATTCTCAGCTATGCACAACTCTTTTGTTGGGGGAAGGGGGGTACTCAAAGAAATATACCCCCCCCCCACCCCACCCTTGAACTTCCAAAAACATAGTCATGTTTTCAGCTCCTGTCAACTCATTTTGCCATCAATATTTCCTAAAAAGAATCATTCAGATTACTCTAGAAGCCTCTCCACTTTTAAAGCATCCTTCATGATTTCTGGCGGTCCCCTTTTGTCGAAACACCAGTTCTAAGATCGTTCATTTTACAGGAGGGTATAATTTACGGGCCGACGCAGTCAGGCATGCCATGGGGCAGGCCACACAAAGGGGTCCTAATGAATGTGTGAGCCACAGCTCTCAGCTGCTAGCCGGAGTAGCTACAGGGCATATTCACCCATCCACGGACAGTGACCTATTGCAATACTTAATCAACCCAGACAGCCATGCTTTTCACATATATGAATATTTGATATGATTTCATGAACGATATTCGACACCACCCACTCTTTGTCAGAGCTATATGGTTTTTCTCTTGTGATCTATGCCTTTATGGTCCAATTTGAATTATCACAGCGGTCAATCTCCTTTTTAATCCACAAGTTAACATGCTGCACATTCTGTACTTGTACCATATTGTCACCAAGGAATTGACATTGTAAGGAGAACAGATTGTGCTTTGTTAATGATATATGCCATCTGTCAGATATTACACACATAAAAGGACCTTTTATAGGTGAAAAGCCATTCGATACAAAGACAGAGAGGAGTAAGCTTGATTACTCCCAGATTTGCATTAATGTTTATGTTTGATCCGGTTAATTATAGACATCATTATTAGAACAATATTCTGTGGTTTTAGGCCTCATTCCTTCACTTCCGAAATTAAATACTCTCTCAACAGAGAGTGTTTGACGTTAGCTGTTAACAAAAAAGATACAAATAAAATAGCATACAAATAATAAATACCTATGTTTATATTTTTTAGTGCATTGAAATGTTGTTATGCCATTTTTTTTTTTTTAATTCTCCACATGTGATTAAAGGTGCGAAATGTATTTGTTGAAGATATAAGACCCTCATGCCAGACTGGATGGTGGCGTCTGCTGAGCGGATGAGTAACCCCCTCTCCAGCATTTAATCCCCACAGTCCTCAGAGGCGGCATCCGGCTTGCAGGTGCCCGTCACTCACCTGTGTCCTCTCCGGCCGAGAATAATACAGTCGGAGACGAGACCCTGAGACCCTGAGACCCAGAGACCCGGCCCGAGTCCATCTCCTCTGTTGCAGGGCTCCGTTCTCCACTGCGGGGTTCACTGGAGGTGAGCTTCCCGCGCGGCGCTAAATGAATTAAATGGGCCGGCTGCCCACAGCGCTATGGGAAAGTAGCCTGCTCTGGGGCCCAGAGAGACTGTGCACTGACTCCATCCTCCGGTCTGGAGTACAGAATGTGTCTGAGTGTGATGGTTTAGCTGGGCTGCCGAACTCCATGACGACATGCTCTGAACTCACGATGGACACCTTAGCCATGTAAACCTGATTTACCCTTGACTGGGGGGTTTGACATGGGAAAAATCTGTGGCAAAAGTATCATAGGAGGCTTTTGAATGGGGCTTCAGGGTCAAGTATAATCATTTATTCATTTATACCACAAAAGGGTAATATATCAATGAGTGACTTTTTTGTATTATTCACTCAGGTTAACCGAATATGGAAAAGTTACGGTGTACACACACATGCTCACACACACACACACACACGCACACATACAGAAAATGAACCCTAATTGAAATCAGAGAAAGACGAAGCTGACACCATTTTTGCTGAAAATTGACATCACATGTCCTTATAAGGTACTGTACTACTGGGAACCTTACAAGTGCAATGAAAATAAATGAAAAACTGTTGCCTGTCATAAAAATTAGACACAAACAAATAGAGAGCTGTATTAGAGGAATAAAATGCCTCAGTCAAATAATGTGATTGAGTGTGTCACACACAGCCTCCAGGACTAAGAGCAGAAGAATGTTAATCAAGCCAGCGTCAACAGATCAAAGCGAGGCCGCTTGCCTCTCCAGTCAACGACGCCTCATGGTGTATTTATCTCTGAGGCCTGACTCAAATGGCTTACAGACCATCGTTCAACAAGTCCATCCGTTTCTCGACATCCGCCCGTTTTGAAGTTCCCCATCCATCTCCGCTCACCAATCACAGGCCAGATCCCAGGGCTACCAGTTTAGCCACAGAAGCTGTTAGGCTGAGCTTCTGCATGCCCAGGGTTCGACGCTGTCGAGAGGTAGTCAGCACGCTGGTCTTGGAACCAGATGGTTGGGAGTTCCTATCTCCGTTTGAGCACATTGCGCCCCATGGGCGGGCATAGTTCACTGCGTTCACCCCCTGTAAGGTTTTTTTGTTTTCTTTTTTAAGGATGTGTAGAAATTGTAGCTTCTCTTGGGATGATGGTTTGTGATGAGAGGAAGGAGTCAGACTGAGCCGAGCGCTGCTATGGTGTGTTTTCAGAGGGTTGAGTCATTGACTGGGGGGAGAGGAGGTACTGGGGGCCACTGTTTGATGTGATTTTCCAGCATCCAGGCGTGGTGGGAAGCTGAACGCCGCCTTCTTCCCATCTCTTTCCATCTCTGCGTCAGGCTAGGCTCTCTGAAACACTCAGACAATCTACCCGTTCCTGTCCATCCCAGAGTACAACGGACTCATCCCGCCATCACAGTAAGCCGATAAATCAGCCAATCAGACGTCTTTATTTTTTATACGTTACCATTTAAAAACAGATGGTCACACAGTCCTTCACAATGGAAATTTTCCAAAGCAAATTATGGAGAAGAAAAATGAAAAACTATGCGAAACTAATCTGGTTCTGGAAATTACTCAATGGCTGATTAAACAGCAAAAAAAAAAAAAAGAAAATGGCTTGGTACAGATTTGTTACTTTTCAAGTTCACGGTTTGCGGTTCCACATCATGAATATTTCTTTAGGTAAAATCAGCAGGTAAGTTCAGCTGAAGTGGGCCTTGTACAGGATAACCCCCCATTAGGCCCGATCTTCATAAAGAGTGTTTGCTTGTGATGTTCTCCCTTCCCCAAGAGACAGTGAGAAAGAGGTGAATCTGCCACTCTCTGTTTTGGCACACAGCGCGTTCCCTGTTTACTTCTCTGAAAATTACCATGCTAATGCGAAATGAAAGAGGACTGAACGGAGGCAAGATGCCATCATTCTTCAAAACCCATCCCTCCCCCGAGACGCTTCGGTGCCACTCTGCCTTTCTCACGGGTCTGAATCTTCCAGTGTCATCACGCCTGCTGAAAAGACGCCACCACGATACTAATGACACCGTAAAACGCGCACGCCAAGAGCTCTGTCATCGGGGGCCTTCAGGGCACCCGACATGCTAGAATGCATTACCCTGTTGGTGAAGATGTGCGTTGTTAAAAACTACAATTTGATGGGTTGGACTACATTGTGACATCATGCAGTGAAGCAGTGTGGGAAATTATTAACCATTATATTCAGTTAAAGATTTATATACAGGCCCTGTGTAATGTAATAAGAACACTTTGCTGGAAACATCAGACTTCTACAGAGTAGCGGTGCAGAATCATTTTTACCACAGCGATGCTGAAATGAGGTTAGCTCCATCAGTGCAAAATGGGTGGAGTGAACCAGCCTTCCATTTATATGACTCTAAAGGCAGCTGATGCCACAGGTTCACACAGGGGCGCAGATAGTGGGGGGGTGGCCGCCCCTAGTTTCATAGGGACCCTGATCCACCCCCCACTCTTGAGAAAAAAAAAATACATTGTATAAGTTTAAAAGTTGAGACCTTTTGCTCACAGTTTGCCCCCCCACATCAAAAATCCCTCCTGCGCCGCTGGATTCACAGGAGAATGGGAAAGTTTGCTATGGCTTGAGGATGTGAGAGGGCATTTGAAAAATTGGAGAGAAATCTTGAAAAAGCTTTACATTTTTTGCCTTGCAACTATTGCACCTGTCTGAAAGTCATGACATCATGTTCCCATAAAGACTCAGCTTTAATAGAATATTTACAGTATGATTTAAGGATCGTGATATCCCATGCTTTAAGAGAATTTTCGGTAAGAGGATTAGAGTAAAATGCCTGCTGAAGGTCAGTAATTGGGTAATTGGCCGTCTGTATAGGAGAGTATATTAGTCAGCAGAAGTGACTGTGCGAGTGTGCCTGACAAAGCTCCAATGAACCCAGACAGACCCGCCACTACCCAAGCGCCTAATGGGCTCAGTGTCACGCTCAGAGGCCCGACGGTGGACCTGCGTGCACCGGCTCACAGGGTCGCGGGGTCGCGGGGCATGGGGCACGGGTCACATGGCAGCTCCATGTTCCTGGACCTCTGGGTGCATTGTCTCTGCTCAATGCACAGCTGCACCACGCCCTCACTCCGCCATTAAAGATGGCCGGAGGAGGAGAGGAGAGGAGAGGAGAAGAGAGTAGAGGAGAAGATAGGAGAGGATAGGGTAGGAGAGGAGAGGAGGAGATAGGAGAGGGGAGGGGAGGAGAAGATAGGGTAGGAGAGGAGAGGAGAGGGTAGGAGAGGAGAGGAACCTGGTGCCATTCCCACTTCCCCTTCTGTCTCACTCTGCCAGGACTGATCCCTGACCAGCAGTGCACACAGGGCAGCGTTCTCATATGAAGGTTTTTTATGAAGGAGGGGGCATGCATCAATATTTTTTAAATGTTTTAAATGTATCTACAGTACGTTGCTGTATGTTCAGTAATCTACCACTCTGTGGCCCTGTGGATCAGATACCACAGAAACCAGAGCCAGCTAAATAACTTGTGTTTGTTTTTCCTTTTTTGTTGTTTTTTTAAATAATTGAACAGCCTGAAACCTAAAGCTGCTGCAATGCAGTGCTGGTTTATTGTTTCCCTGGCAGCTGAGCGTCAAACCTTGATTTCGGATCCGTTCCCGGCTTCTGCCTCTCTGTCTGCCTGTCCAGCGCCTGGCCGCTACCCCAGGTCACATGACAGGAAATTCTGATTTGGATCCTCTGGATGAGTGAGGAGAGATAAAACCACAGTGACTGCAGGTGTGATTACTGACAGAACGATCTCCACACCTAAGACATGGTGTCACCATGGCCTCACAGACCTGCTAGCCAAACTCAAAGTTGTCTGTCTCAACTCTAAGAAAAAGTCCATTTTGTTTCCCTAAGCCTTGTGCAAAGGAACATTTTCTCCACAGTGTTCCTCTCACATCCTTTCAAATCCCAAACCCCCACCAACCCCTCCCCCTTCCCCCCAAACCAGACGATAATCAGTGCAGCATCAAATGAATAATAATCATTAAAGCTCAACACTCTCTGCTGGCAAAGTCTAATCTATGACCCACCACACAGACATTTTTTTATAACTGTACTAAAAAAAATATAAAATCAATGTTTTAACTGCAGTAAGTATTTTGAGCCTATAACATTTCACAACCAAAGTCCTACAGAAGTATTGATGTAATTGTGAAGAGCACATTTCCTTTAAACAAACAAAGGGGAAACGAGTGTTATTTAACAAAGTTCCCAGTTGCTAATACTTATTATTAAACTCAAGAACATTTTGCAGCTAAAGTAGGTGAGGGCTACACGGGGTGGTTCGCACCCAATCTATTTAAAACCCCATCAGCACGTCTGAGCCTCTCTGCCGTCCTTAAGCGACAGACACTGCTGATGAGGGCCTTAGTAAACTGAGAGAGACTCCTGTAATGGAGGCCAGGGCGCCAAGGTGGCGTGATGGCCCGGTCGGGACAGGTGAGGCGACCGGGCACACAGGTAACGGTTCCACTGCCACAGAGCCAGCATGGCAGAATGCCGAGGGAGCCAGGGCATGACCAGGACAGCGGCGCACCCTGTCGAGCTTCTGCACCTATGCGTTTCAGTATGCGGCGGGTGATGTGTGTGTATTTCTCATCCCTATAGATGACATGCTAAGCTGATTTCTGCTGCTGTTATTTTGGACCAGCACTCTCTTAAAAAGGGATTTTCATCTCAGACTATCCTTTATAAATAAGGGTTGAATTAATTAAAATACTAAAAGTACCGCTTACATGACAAATCAGTCAATGTTAGTCTAATATACATGTATATACATGCCCTGCATATACACATAATTCTGACTGCGCTACATTTTATGGCTCTTTAAAAGAAGCGAGAGTCATATAATCTTTTGCATTTTCAGTGCTGGGTAAATGAGGGTTAAGTGCATTTTGAAAGCTAAACCAATTAGTACCCAGCATTCTTTTTCCCATGTGGTCTGGTTCTTATAATGGCCGAGTCCAACCCCAACATAGAAACACAGCGAAACCTGCTATTCCCCTATTCATGGGACACTGTCCTTTTCTTAGCTCAATTCTTGTTCCCACCATCTCACAACCTACATCAACATGTTACAGTTTCACCACACAGACACCATCTCTCCACGTGCAGCCTGCATCCATAAGCTTCAAATCTCACCTCAACAAACTCTCCCCATCGGCTCCATTAAATCTCATAACATTCGCCACAAAGACACCATTCACTCATAATCTCACTCTCTGCTCCAGAACTGCTGAATCACGGCATTTATGTGGCACTCACTGCCATCTAGTGGCCAGATTAAAACCCTCCACCACTGAAGCTTTAGAGGCAGGCAGGGAGGGAGGCACATGTACAGGAAATAGCACCTAAAATAAATTTTGCTCTGATTTATGCAATGGAGCATTCCGCTAAGGGACGGCAATGCTGCGGATTTATTGATGTCTGTTTCCGTGTCTGATATCATTGTGCCCTTCTAAATTATAAATTGATGTACTTTTCCCTTTGATTAACTGCAGTCCTGCGTTTATCAAGGCTCAGTATGTCTCTCCTGACTGCGTGAATTTATGTGCAACAAAAATAAAGCACGGCCACGGTCCCTCCCGCTCAGCCTGCGCGAGCTGCCTCGAGCACGAGGAGCGACAAAGGTCAGGGGTGTATTTACTGGGGCATGGAGTCCCATAAACGGTGTTCTCTCTGCCTGAGTTCTACCCACCATACCCCCCCATCAACCCCGCCCCCTCCCCCGTCACCAACAGACACTGGGTATGTGGAGCAGGTAACCTGGAATATCTACGCCATCTCACTGCAAGACTGGAGTCCCATAAACGGTGTTCTCTCTGCCTGAAGACGGTGCATTCTACCCACCATACCCCCCATCACTGCAAGACCCCTACCCATCAACCCCCCCTCCCCCGTCACCAACAGACACTGGGTATGTGGAGCAGGTAACCTGGAATATCTACGCCATCTCACTGCAAGACTGGAGTCCCATAAACGGTGTTCTCTCTGCCTGAGTTCTATCCACCATACCCCCCAACCCCCCCCCCCCCCCGTCACCAACAGACACTGGGTATGTGGAGCAGGTAACCTGGAATATCTACCCATCAACCCCCGCCATCTCACTCTCACTGCAAGACTGGGTAGTCCCACTGCAAGACGGTGCATCCTACCCATCAACCCCCCCTCCCGTCACCAACAGACACTGTGTTCTCTGGAGTCCCATAAACGGTGTTCTCTGCCTGAGCCTGAGTTCTATCCACACTGCAAGACGGTGCATCCTACCCATCAACCCCCCCATCTCACCCCCTACCCATCCCCCGCCCTCCCGTCACCAACAGACACTGGGTATGTGGAATATCTACGCAGGTAACCTGGAATATCTCCTACAACCCCGCCTCCTCCCGTCACCAACAGACACTGGGTATGTGGAGCAGGTAACCTGGAATATCTACGCCATCTCACTGCAAGACTGGAGTCCCATAAACGGTGTTCTCTCTGCCTGAGTTCTATCCACCATACCCCCCATCAACCCCGCCCCCTCCCGTCACCAACAGACACTGGGTATGTGGAGCAGGTAACCTGGAATATCTACGCCATCTCACTGCAAGACGGTGCATCCTACCCATCAACCCCGCCCCCTCCCGTCACCAACAGACACTGGGTATGTGGAGCAGGTAACCTGGAATATCTACGCCATCTCACTGCAAGACGGTGCATCCTAAAAAAAAAAACATTATCAATGCGATTTTGGGGCATTGATAGAAACTGGAGCTCAGATGAAAGACGATCGAATAGCAATCAATGCCTTCAGAAGGTAACAATATCAATGCATTAAATTGCATCTATACCTCTGTAATTACTTTGTAATTACATATGTGGGAAAAATGCCAGCCTTGTTATATGTTATAAGATGTTAATTAACATGGAGCATGTGTGTAATTGCTTGTTCCATGTTATTTAAATTGTAGTTACTCAGGAGCAGACTGTTGTTACAAATGTAAATATAATATAATTGCGCCATTATAGGTCATTTGTAATGTATAGTACTACAGAGAAACACCAGCTTTATCTTTTGAGCTGCACACTGTATTGGTTATGTGACCACTGGCTTATTGGTGGAGGTGAGTGGAGATTATACCACTCTGTGCTGTGCTGCACACTGAAAGTACTCCATGTTATTGGGCATTTATAGTGACATTTCATTGGTTGCATAAAACAGTAGTCCTAGATCTTGGTCCTGGAGAACTATAGGATCTGCTTGAGTTTTTGGTTTTCACCTTCAATTCCACAACCAGTTCAGATCCGTTAAACAAGGAGGTGGACTGGCTCCTTTACTCATTCAGACCAGTGTCTGGAGTATGAGTAGAGGCCGGCAGGCCTGTGGCTCTCCACGCCCGGAGGGCTGATGACCCCTGGACCAACGGCAAACCCACATGAGGCAGGGAGGCAGCAGAAGCTCACATTGTCCGCTGAGAGTACTGCATACAGATCGCGTTTCAGAGTAAACATGGCACCCCCCCAACATCCTCTCATCCTCGACTGATTCTGTCCGACGATGGCGGCACTCTGGTGTTCGTTGGCCCTCTGGTAGTTTGAGTTAATAAGCCTGTCAGTCAGCACCACGCTCAGTTGAGCACTGAATGCTTATCAGAGAAATACTGTGTGTGACATCCACCGCAAATAAGGGGCGGCTGTAATGCCACGTGCGTCTCTGGCTGACGCGGTCCCATCTGATTGTGCCCAGCTCACCTGAATGCTGAAGTTCACTTGCATGGCTTTACAGGTGGGGCGGAGTCAGGGGCGTGGCACTCTAGGGAACAAAATATCCAAATTTCTGGAAAACCCACACCAGTTTTTTCCATTGCCTGCCTGCAAGTTGCCTGAAGAAGTTGATATGAACTGAAGAACTTTACTATTTTTGTTTATATTGTTTCAAACCATTGAATTTGTGCATCTCTGTAGACCTGCCTTCACTAAGCTAGGGTGATTGGTTAGAAAATATCATTTCCCGCCCAGGAAGCGGACACGTGTATTTGTTCTGAACTGCACTGCTTTCACCAGGCATAATTAATAATCATTATTAAGAGGCATAACCCAGGCACATAAAGCCAAGAAGGAGATAATTTGACTGAGATATTTTCTCCTGCTTTACATCGTCCCAAAAAGCTGCAGAAAAATTATGGAAAAATGTTTGCAAATGTGTCTGAACCTGAGTAATTTTACTCGTAGTTATTATTTTATGACACACCTGTGCAGCCTGCACGGTTGCAGATGCAGAGATTGGTCAGAGACAGGGGCATGCCTTGGGCAGACAGCAGCAGCACACCAGAGCCCTTAAATCCGGCTTTATCAGGACGTTTTTATGTACATAGATACTTCATTTTGCAGGGCAGCATAAGGGGAAAATATACTTCAGGTCTGAGCATCAGCAGCCTAGCGCATACATTCCCTCTGCAGATATACCTCAGGGCCAAAAGGTGCAGCTGACGAGTGCTGTCTGTTTCAACTTAATTCACTAGTAAATCTATTCCAGAGGCGTGCACTGCAAAACGCTGCAGTAATGCAAACACGCGGCTCACGCTGGTCACCTGAGCTGCCGTTTCTCTGCGTGTTGTAGTTCATATAGTTCATATGCTCTGGCTGTGTTTTCCTGTGCATGCGTGCAAGCTGGAGCTTATGGTGCGTTTATCTGTCTCTTGTGGATGCAGTGGAAACAAGAGACTGTAGGCTGTAGGTTCTGTAGGCCCAAAGCTTGAAGCCAACCTTGGCCAGGTTTAGATGAGGTTTTGTTTTTGGCATTGACTCTTGGTTGAAATCAGGTGGGGATTTTTTTGTCACTTCAAAAACACTTTAATTTGCACATCAAAATTGACAAATGTTGTCTAAATGCTTGCCAATAATTTTTCATTTAAATGATTTTTGTGCAATGAGTTAACCTCCATCCTCCCCATCCCAGTTCAGGCATGGATTCCACAGTAATATTAAAGCCAATCACTTTGAAACCTACAGTTTTGCCTTGCAACAAACTTAAAATATTGGAATAAAAAAACTGTATTTAGAGTAGTTTTGATATACTGGATATCTACTGAGAACCTCAGTAAATTTCTAGCACCTCAATAAACATGTTGCTTGTAGCATTTTACAAGTAGATAGAAGATGTGACATCTTAAAAAAAAACATAAAACTGGATTTATAAAGGGTCCCCAGCAAAAAAAAGCAATGAATATTGTTTGTATTGTCTGCTTTGTTTTTTGCCAAAGGTGTATTCCCAACGCTGGCTACAACTGTCCTCAGTGCAGACAATTAGTTTGCTTTATTACTTTTAAGTTAAAGCATTCTGCACCATTCTGTGGCTGGAAGGACACAGAATATGGCAATAAAAAGGATGCAATCAATCTTCTTGCATGCAGTAAGGGACGAGAGAGGGAGGGAGGGAGGGAGGGAGGGAGGGAGAGAGAGAGAGAGGGGGCTAGCAGAGCTCATATTATCCTTCTGCTCTACATATGTACAGCTGGTCAAAAACAAAATCACTCATTCTTTTAAATGACAAAAAAAAATAAAAAAACTGTCAGGGGGCTGTGTATTCAAACACATAACACAGCAATCATTGCAGACTGTTTTTTTACAAACATTTCTTTCCTTTTTACATTTCATTTCATCATTCAGCTTGTACAAACAGCCACGCAGTGGAGGGGGAATGACTGCACACAGCCAGTCTCCCCTTATCTCACCATTTTATATTCACAGCTTTCTGTTTGTGAGAGGCAGCAACTCATGTTAAAAACATGTACGTTTTTCTGAAACAAGCTAAAACAAATATCCTATAATTTGTAGGGACAGGAAGTGTTACTTTATAAGAAACAGGAAGAACCCTGTGATGAGGGGTTCGAATCCAGGTCTTGCCATTGGTGGCTATGGCTGGAGGTCCCCATTGGTGAGGCAACAATTGGCCCAGCCTCGCCGGGGATGATGGGGGTAAGCCGTCATCACTATTGCGCCCCCTCTGGTCATTCTGGGTGCTTTTGGCAGCACAACACGCTGACTGTGTCATCCTCCAACGTCATAGGCCTTGTACGATTAGTGGTGTGGCTGCAGTGTGAATAGAAGCGAGAGCGTCATCACGTGACTCAGAGGAGTCACATGTCTGGCGTCTCCTCCCAAAGCCAGCAGCACGGGTGCTGTGGTGAGGTCAACAAGTTCGGTTGAGTTTGGGTTGGTAAAATTGGGAGAAAAATCGAGGTTAAAAAAAAGAATCAGGAAGTAAATAATTGAATCTCTTGACTGTCCATTGAAGGAACGGCGTTTACAGATGTTCTGTTGTCAGGGTAACATGGAGCACTTACACAGACTCAAAGATTACAGTACCAACAAAAGTTCCTGTACGAGCCCCTGCAGACCCTGTTTTTCTTCCAGTGTAGTTAAAAGGAGGATAATTGAAATGGCAAACACATACTGGATCATCGGCATGCTGTCTTCTCTGCCTCACTTGCCCGACCGTCTGTCTGAGTAAGCTGAACCCCCAGCAGGTAATTGTGAACATACTGCAGAGTCCGCCTCCATCTGTATGGCGTCTGCTTGAGGAATTATCCCCACTTCTCCTTGTATTCTTTACAAAGAAAACAAAAAAAACGCTGTAAAGCACTGAACAAGAGCATCTGTGAGAGACAGCCATAATATGTCATATGCATTTTGACAAGCAACTTCTTCAAACTTTCTTGTTGAAGTAAAGTTATGCTGGACAGGGACTTTCATTTTCATTTTCTTTCCCGATTCTGTACCGTAGCCAGCATTTTCTTTACTGTGGTGTCTATCAGTTATGTCTTGTCTATTTGATTCAATGACACACATCAAGTATTTCAAACCTTTCTTTAAAAAAAAAAAAGTTTTATTATACAGTGGTGCCTGCAGAAGTATGCCAGTACACACTGTGCATACCATAAGGGTTTTAGGATTTTTTACTTTTAAATCCAGTAAAATACTGAGCTGCATTTTATCATTTTGTGGCTCAAAAAAAGTGAAATAATGGCTAGCTATCATTAGTAAGCCATTTTCAAATCTGACACCTGATTGGTTGACACTGTGTCCAGGTATTCCAATGGTTGCATCAGCATTAGAATTACCATTGTTTTTGCATGCATATTATTATCAAATCCTGCAGGTGCCCTTGGTCTTATACATACCGTGACAGTTTTTTTTATGCATATTGTGCATTTGTGTGTGAGTGTGAGCGTGTGTATTATGTGCTTCTGAGTGTTATGGTATCATGTTCCTGTGATACCATAAGAAGGAGAAAGAGAGGTTGAGGGAGGGGGGTAAATTCTTGAAGATGAAATTCAGCGTTGTTTGCAGTACACAGCTGACGGTGTGGTGAGCTGATGAGGGACACCATGCTGTAGCCATGCTAATGGCTGTTGATGCCTGGGTGCTGTAGCCATGCTCATAACAGATGATGCTTGCGTGCTGTGGCCATGCTAATAACAGTTGATTCCTGTGTGCTGTAGCCATGCTAATGACAGATGATGCTTGTATGCTGTAGCCATGCTAATAACAGTTGATTCCTGTGTGCTGTAGCCATGCTAATGACAGATGATGCCTGTGTGCTGTAGCCATGCTAATAACAGATGATGCCTGTGTGCTGTAGCCATGCTAATGGCAGTTGATGCCTGTGTGCTGTAGCCATGCTAATGACAGATGATGCATGTGTGCTGTAGCCATGCTAATGACAGATGATGCCTGTGTGCTGTAGCCATGCTAATGACAGATGATGCCTGTGTGCTGTAGCCATGCTAATAACAGATGATGCCTGTGTGCTGTAGCCATGCTAATGACAGATGATGCCTGTGTGCTGTAGCCATGCTAATGACAGATGATGCCTGTGTGTTGTATCTGAAATTTAACACTGCAAAAAAAAACTACTTGTCTAGCTCTCCCAAAAACAAAACATTATAAACTTCCTGTGAAAATGTTACACAGTTAAAGTAAAACAAATTATGAAGTTTATATCGACTAGTGCAAGACATTGTTCTGTATTTCAGAGAAAAAGAAAGCTATCGGCCAGGAAGAGCATGGGGCTGAAAAACCAAAGTTTCTTCCTGTTCTGTAAAATCCAAAATTTATGGAGAAAATAGTATCTTTCCGATACAAACTCACAGAGTGTACTTTTTAATCTTTCATCATACAGAATCTCCTTGTGTGAGTCACTAAAACGTCACACAATCAAAACATGTCTCAATATCTGTCTGTATACAAAGGGCCCCTGAGCCGCTACATCAGCGTTCCAAAAATGGGTGGAGCTACAGCTGGCTGTCAATCACTTACTGTAAACCCATGAACATGCTGCATTCCTCACAACAAAAAACTGCTTGGATATGGTGGCTCCACTCAGGTATTGCAGTAGCTCGAGGTCTTGCTCTCCCATTGCTAGCAACAGGCCTGTCTCTTGACTCTAATTTTAGTGTATACTCTGGTGTGATGGTCAGTCTACAGTGAGGATCTGGGCTCTAGCAGCACGGAAGAGGTCTGATTCCACAATCAGACTCCAAGCTCGGCTGTAAATCTCTGTTCTTTACAGCTGAGAATTGAGTCAGCCTGTGCCAGGCACATCCTAAAACAACCAATGAGAAGATTTGTTCGATGGTCGTCAGCATGCTCCTTATCTCCAAAAAAATCAACACTCCAGCTTGGTGTTTCTGGAATGTTCTAATGAGTCACTGAGAGAAGTCTCAAATAAATCTCATATCACAGATTAAATCATATCTATAACTTCTATATAATCTATGACACTAAAAATGAAAAAAAAGTTCATTTCATGTTGAAACTGAATATCGTCTAAGAAAATGTTCCCCATATAGGAGGACACACAGACAACATTTTACATCTCATTAATTGTTTACAATCTCCTGTCCACCTCTATACCAACACTGTCATTTATAAACACGTTCATACTTAACTCTATTCATGTATTTATTACCAGTTTTACGGTAATATAAAATCAGCCATAAATGCATAAAAAGAAAGGACATATTTATTTTACCTGACTTGCAGGTGCTGAAGCTATCCAGGTATGACGTGATGTGTTTACCTGCTGACAGACAGAGAAAGAGAGACTCTGATCAGCTTTCATAAGACATGGACCGTATGACCGCAGCGCTGATTCCAAACGGAGAGAAACAGAGACAGAGAGGGGAGAGGGTCAAATCCAGGGAGACTCGCTTCACTTTGATCGCTATTGCCTCAGTGCTGTCAGCCCAAAAACACATTTATGAGCCGAGTAACAAACCGGGACATCTCGGGACAGAGGGAAAGAGGAAATTAATTAGTGTCAAACTCTGAGTGTACCCATCAAGGTGCAATTTGGCTTCAGGCTACCCAGCATTCTCTGGATAGACTCATCCACATAAATTATAGTACCGGATGCAATCCATCCAAGAATTTTGTACTCATTATATTTATTGTATTCACAGCCATATATTTGCCATACAGTCATCAGAGGAAATTAAGGTGAAATATAAGTGCTGTAAACTTTTATAAAGTCAAGACTGCAAGCAATATTCCCAAATTAAGTATAGACAGAATATGGCAGTATGTCAATTTCAACAGAGTTTTGTCACTTTTATATTTTAATCTAAGCATATTAAATATTGGTATTAGTTAATTTGCAACACCATACTTTTTTTTTTCCTTTATAATCCCAATGGAATTGTGAAAAAAAAAAATCACACAATTAGGGAAGTCATTTTAAGACCAATTGCATAATCGAGAGTTGTTAACAAATTCTGGTCTGACATTAAGTCAGTTATCCCAAAGTCTGGGAATTAGACAGTAGCGAAGAAGGATAGTGTCACCCTGATGATAACAAGCAACTAATTTTTATTTTATTCTGAAATAAACTTACCTGACTACTGCTAACACCCGGGGCATTTCCTGTATGATCACGTCACAGTTATTAATTGACCAATCGTAGTATGAACAGAGGGGAGGGGGGGGGAGGGGGAGGGGGGGGCAGGAGAGGAGAGGAGAGAGGGGGAGGGAGGAGAGGAGAGGGGAGAAGAGGAGAGGGGAGGAGAGGGCTCTGCTTCAGTGTAGCTGTAAATGTACCTTTCAAAATGCCTGAATTGCAAGAGGCTGTTTAAACACAGTGTCAAAGACTCATAATATGAATGAGAATAGTGGATATAATGAACAATACTTTGTGGCATTGTGGAGATATTCATTCTGGGTGTCTGATGAATAAGTCAATGGGAAATAACAGGACCCACATCAGTCATGAGCTGACATACTTACAGGACGCTTGCCAAAATATCCATAAAAAAAAAATTAATAATTTTATTTTCACTGCAAGCTGCCTGGACATAAATCTAGCTTTAGCATGAAATGTGTTTTGCGCAGTGTAAACCCCCTACCACTGCACAGTGTAAACCCCCTACAACTACACAGTGTAAACCCCCTACCGCTGCACAGTGTAAACCCCCTACCACTGCGCAGTGTAAACCCCCTACCACTGCACAGTGTAAACCCCCTACAACTACACAGTGTAAACCCCACAGTAAACCCCCTACCACTGCACAGTGTAAACCCCCTACCACAGTGTAAACTGCGCAGTGTAAACCCCCGCTGCACAGTGTAAACCGCTGCACAGTGTAAACCCCTACCACTGCGCAGTGTAAACCCCTAGTGCACAGTAAACCCCCTACCACTGCGCAGTGTAAACCCCCTACCACTGCACAGTGTAAACCCCCTACCACTGCACAGTGTAAACCCCCTACCACTGCGCAGTGTAAACCCCCTACCACTGTTATCCAATCTGGGGCACTTGGATTTGACATTTTCTCCCAGCTCTTTCCAAAACTGGCTTACACAGCCAATCACAAACAGAATATGTGCCAAAATGGCATTCAGTCAAACACTGGTGATGACGTATATATTGCTGGAGTTAAGTAGGCTGTTGAGCTTTAGAGATTTCGCCAAAGTGGAGTTAACCTTCACTTGGTGGGTACAGCTAACATTGTTTACTGTCAATGCCCTCTTACTGTTTATGCTCTAAACCACAACAAACCATGTTTGCTCCACAAACAACTAGCTAAATAATATATGAGTTGCTAGGCTTGGCAGACGGCCAATTTTTGTTATCGTTGTCTACCTATAATAAAATGTGTTTTGCCCCTCCCTTTCACAGAAACCTTAACTGTGTAAAAGTAACTTTCTACAAAGAAAAAGTTGGGGACCTCTGTTGTAACCACTAACATGCAAAATTTCTCATATAAGTTTTCCTTTTGTATTACTTTTTGTTGGGTGCGACGTTGCACAAATGTTGTTTGGCCATTCAGGAGCTATGGAATTTATTTGTCCATTAATTTTGATTGTAGAACTAAAAACAGATTTAACCATTTCAATATTACCCACACAATGCAATGAGATTGCTTCAAGAATAATTTACTGATAAGAATTCCTGCTATTTCCTGCAGCTTTATTTCAGCGTGAGTCAGTGTATAATCTACAACAGCAACAATCAACACTATAAATCCAACAATATAAACGGCTTTCGACTGCTGTTTTCTTTAGAATGCAGAAATTCGGATTAATAATCAGGACACACAGTTTGGCGATTCTTATTTCCTGCCATTGTGTGAAGGCCGCGTTACCATGGAATTACGGCATCCATTTGCATATGTCAGTCATGGCTTTACTGCTACTGGTTTAACTATGAAATGTCAATACTGCCGGCATCATTCTGCGCTGAGAAATTGCTTGTCAAGAATTATGGAAATACTCAGTTCAGTCCAAGGAACTAAAACAGCCCTCTTTAAAATACGACAGAGGGTATAATATCAAAAAGACATGGCTACATGCCATATTAGGAGTAGTAGTAGTAGTAGTAGTAGTAGTAGTAGAGATAGTATCATTAAACTGTGGTGGTAGTAATAATATCAGTAGTAGTACTAGTAAAAGGGATGATAATGTTAATATTACCAGTCATAACAGTACTGTAGTAGCAGTAGCAGTATTCGTCATAGTAGTTGTAGCGGTAGTAGCAGTAACAAAAATAGTAGTGGTCGTTAGTATTAGCAGTATTAGCAGTAGTAGTAATCGTGAAAGGAATGATAGCGGCAATATTAATAGTGTAGTAGCAGAAGTATCTCCTCCTCTGAAAACACAGGGCGGGGTCTTTATCCTGACGGTCTCACAGGTCTGGCAACATCGGCATCCTGTCCAGAACATCCACAGTCAAACAAATAGCTTAGTTCAACCTCAGCTTTATCTGGCAAAAGCTGAACATGAGCATGCTAACATGTTCTATATAATTGTTACAGAAACGGAGTCAGTTAGCATTCTGTGTAATTCTGAAACGTAAAGTGAATATTTAGCAAGGCAATGAATATAATTCATTCATTAGAAAAAGAGGATATTGCTGTTGCCACGGGCTTCATTTTTTGAGGGAGAAGGGGAAAGCATTGGTATATTTCTACCAGAATATGAGTGTGTGTGTGTGTGTGTGTGTGTGTGTGTGTGTGTGTGTGTGTGTGTGTGTGTGTGTGTGTGTGTTTGCATGTGCTTTCACATACACATACAGGTACTACTCAGAAAATTAGAATATGGTGTGAAAGTTGTTTTATTCAGGCAATTCAACATAAAAGGTGAAACCAATACATTTTATAGACTCATTACATGCAAAGTGAGATATCTCAAGCATTTCTTTTTTGTAATTTTGCTGATTATGATTTACAGCTTATTAAAACCTCAAACTCAAAAACTCAGAAAATTAGAATAATGTGAAAAGCTTCAGTATTGTAGGCTCAAAGTGTCACACACTAATCAGGTAAGTAATCCAAAACACCTGCAAAAGGGTCCTGAGCCTTTAAAAAGTCTGTCTTGTTTGGTTTAGAAGAATTCACAATCATGGGGAAGACAGTTGTGCAGAAAACCATCATTGACTCCCTGCACAAGGTGGGTACGACACAAAAAGTGATAGCAAAAGAAGCAGGGTGTTCTCAGAGTGCTGTCTCAAAGCACATTAATGGACAGTTAAGTGGAAGGCAGAAGTGTGGAAGAAAATGGTGTACAAGCCGGAGGGATGACTGCAGCCTGGAGAAGATGGTCAGGAAAGGGCCATTCAAAAGTGTGGGGGAACTTCATAAGGAGTGGACTCAGGCTGGAGTTGCTGCTTCAAGAGAAACGACACGCAGGCGGATGCTGGACATGGGCTTCAAATGTCGAATTCCTGTTGTCAAGCCACTCCTCATGAGCAAGCAATGCCAGAGGTGCCTTAGCTGGGCTAGAGAAAAGAAAGACTGGACTGTTCCCCAGTGGCCCAAAGTCCTCTTTTCTGATGAGAGCAAGTTTTGCAGCTCATTTGGCAACAAAGGTCCCAGAGTCTGGAGGAAGACCGGAGAGGCGCAAAATGGAAGATGTATGAAGTCCAGTGTTAAATTTCCCCAGTCTGTGATGACTTGGGGATCCATGTCAGCTGCTGGTGTTGGTCCTCTGTGCTTTATCAAGTGCAGCATAAACGCAGCCGTCTACCAGAACATTTTAGAGCACTTCATGCTTGCTTCAGCGGACCAACTTTATGGGGATGCAGACTTCATCTTCCAGCAGGACTTGGCACCTGCCCACACTGCCAAAAGTACAAAATCCTGGTTCAACAACCATGGGATTACTGAGCTTGATTGGCCCGCAAACTCACCTGACCTGAACGTAATAGAAAATCTGTGGGGCATTGCCAAGAGAAAGCTGAACGGAACAGACCAAACAATAAAGAAGAGCTCAAGGCCGGGACTGAAGCATGTTGGTCTTCCATAACACCTGAGATGTGCCACAAAGCTGGTAGCATCCATGCCACGCCGGATGAAGGCAGTCATTCATGCAAAAGGGGCCCCAACCAAGTACTAAGTACAGATGCAAGATTTTACTTTCAGAGGCCTTACATTTTTGTATTTAAAATCCTTATTTTAATTGATTTCAAGCAATATTCTAATTTTCTGACTTTTTGAATTTGAGGTTTTCTGAAGCTGCAAGTCCTAATCAGCAAAATCAAAACAAATAAAAGCTTGAAATATATTGATTCGCATACTATTTGTCAATATAATATGTACATTTCACCTTTAAAGTTGAGTTACAGAAATGCATGCACTTTTTCAGGATATTCTAATTTTCTGAGTAGTACCTGTATGTATGTCTTTGCGTGTGCTTGAACATGTACGTGTGTGTTTTTGAGTGCGTGTGTGTGTGTGTGTGTGTGTGTGTGTGTGTGTGTGTGTGTGTGTGTGTGTGTGTGTGTGAATGAGTCCTCTGTGGACTCTTTGAATCTTTGAATCCTGCTTCCTGATACCATCTTGTGGTTGAGTGAGCCCCTCTTCTCCCTCACTGACTGTGAGGTGATGAATCCTCTCCACATAAACATAAACAGCTGGTGCATCACCATTCTCATCACACAGTTTATCCCCTTCTCTGAGCCTGGAGCAAAGACGCCAATGCTGCAAAGGGGGCCCCTGCCCCCCCCCGTCCCCCCCCACGTCCCGCCCCCCCCGTCCCCTCGTCCCCCCGTCCCCCCACCCGAATGATTCAGAGACTCAGGTTCTCCGGAAGCCTCTCTCCTAGACATCCATCACTCCACGACCCTTCAAGGCCCCACAGGGACCTCCATAACATGCGGGATACAGGTTTCGAAAACACTGGGGGAGCGCCCCGCTCCCCCATTCAGACGAGCCGGGGAGAAAGAAAAACAACTTAATCAATATCAATTCCTCTTCCAAACTAAACCGCTGCGTTCTTTACAAATGGGTTATCGGGCCGTCGATTGGTGGTGAAACGGAGAGAGGAATCTCAGTGATTTGTGAAGTGCCGGTGTGATCCCAGGAACCTGTGCTCTGGTAATGAACGCAGCGATATGATCCACGTAGGCGGGTGTGTTTCTCACAGTACGGTGCAGTCTTCATGGAATGCCATTTAGACTACTGTTACTGAGAGAACATTGTACCGTCTTATATTTCAAACTATTATGGCCTGTCCACAAAGGAATTCTTGGCACTTTAAAAAGCACAAGTGAGCCAGCGTTTTACAGTGAGAAAGATCTGATATCACACAAAAAGAGACCAATACATCAGCCAATAGGCTACACTTAACATAGCATCATATCCTGCTGACATTGCCTTTACTAAATGCTATTACTAAACTTACTCAAAGTGTATTCACAATGGCAGATCATGCAATTGCATTTATGACAATGAATGTATGAATAAGAAATGTTACATTAACGTATTTCAGTACTGTTCTGTGCAACACTAAGAAATATCTCTACACACTGTGATTTTACCCACAGGGTAATAAGCTACCGACTACAACGTATGGCTGCTATATGTGTGTATGCACCCTAAAGACTGGCAGTCAGCTAACTCTGAGCCAGACAAACATCAGTCAAAACACAGGCAGTCTTACACCTTCACAAAATGATACAGGACTACCAATGGATTTTCAGCCCTCCTGAAGTGAGTAATAGATTTGACGGTGGAGGCATCATGTGGAGACAGGGGTAACAGAGAGGGATACTGGGTGTGTTCTGCGGAGCAGGTTGGGCTGGGTTGTGTTGTGTCTGGCTTTTTGTCAGGAGTCATTCTTCATTTTACCAGCCAGATTGTGCTCAACATCTTGTTTAACGTTCTAGTGGCGTTGCAGCGGCCCCATTAGACTGGAGAAACCTGCTTGTAAAAATAACGCAGAGAGCTGTAAGGCGGAGATCATGTGATCTGAAGAATGACGCCCTATAGGTGGGTATTTGTGAAATAGGCGTACTGGGGTAGATGTGCATTAAATAAGATCCCTTAGAGCTGTGTTGTTCTCCAGTGCATAGCAGTGTGTGTGGTTTACTCTGCCAGTTTGATGACTTCACATTTAGCAGCTGAGCTTCCATTTTCAGAGGGAAAAGACCAGAAATCTGATGTGGAACCTGCAAGGTGAAGGTATCTTTCCTTCTTCAAAATGATATCATCAGTAAAATTTCAATGATTTATAAATTTCCAGTCTTGCTCTTATAAGAATTCCCCTGTTGTTCCCAGCTTCATTGACTCTTAATTCTCTTTTTCCAATAATAACTTTGAAGTGGTAATTCTAGATCGGTGTCTGTTAATAAACTGATTGGATGGGCTCCATGGTCTAGACCACGCCCATGCTGACTGCAGGTGACTGCCCATACGGACCAGATGACAATGTCTTATCTTGCAACAGCACCCCCTTCAGGTTAATCATGCATCTGCAGTCTGTATATGCCTATACAGGTTACAGGTGAAACAGCTTTGCTGTTAGACTGTGGAGTTGAACAAACCAGAGGCTTCAATTCATTACGTTTTCCAGAGGAGGTATTTAAATATATTGTTCTGGAATTTTCCAAATTGGCAGAGGAGTTTAATGAGATGAGCATGTATCCAACATAGGGATAATATAGATTTAAAGAATAATAAACTATATCTACATTAGCAAGCCAGCCAAAGTGTTTGACAGACCATTCAGTCTTTTACTAACAGAGCATATTGAGGAAGAAAAAGAATAAAAAGAAAAGAACATTCTCAATTGATTGTCAGAGCAACACAGATTGGGAACTATGAATATGCCTTCTTTATTTATTCATTATAAAATGGATCCAAATTCAGAGCTTCAATCAGTTATTCTGTCCAGGACCAGTCAGGTGATATGGAGAAAGGCATCAATCTCCATAAATGCTTTTGAAAGCCTATATCAAAGTGCGTGATAATATTTGCAGTTTATAGGCAGCGGATACTTGTCTTCCTGGTTAATTTGTCGTCGGGGTCTGAGGCCTGTCTATGACTCCACAGTCTGGAGCAAAGCTGCAGCACAGTAGAGGGGAGGCAGGAGTTTCTCTGGGCTGAAGTGAAGCATTTGGGATGTCTGGAGTGAAGCTGATAGGCTGGAGTTTGTCTGGAGTGAAGCTGATAGGCTGGAGTTTGTCTGGAGTGAAGCTGATAGGCTGGAGTTTGTCTGGAGTGAAGCTGATAGGCTGGAGTTTGTCTGGAGTGAAGCTGATGGGCTGGAGTTTATCTGGAGTGAAGCTGATAGGCTGGAGTTTGTCTGGAATAAAGCTGAAGCTGAGTTTGTCTGGAGGCTGGAGTTTGTCTGGAGTGAAGCTGATGGGCTGGAGTTTGTCTGGAGTGAAGCTGATGGGCCGGGGTTTGTCTGGAGTGAAGTTGATAGGCTGGAGTTTGTCTGGAATAAAGCTGATAGGCTGGAGTTTGTCTGGAGTGAAGCTGATAGGCTGGAGTTTGTCTGGAGTGAAGCTGATGAGCCGGGGTTTGTCTGGAGTGAAGCTGATAGGCTGGAGTTTGTCTGGAGTGAAGCTGATAGGCTGGAGTTTGTCTGGAGTGAAGCTGATGGGCTGGAGTTTGTCTGGAGTGAAGCTGATAGGCTGGAGTTTGTCTGGAGTGAAGCTGATAGGCTGGAGTTTGTCTGGAGTGAAGCTGATGGGCTGGAGTTTGTCTGGAGTGAAGCTGATAGGCTGGAGTTTGTCCAGAGTGAAGCTGATAGGCTGGAGTTTGTCTGGAGTAAAGCTGATAGGCTGGAGTTTGTCCAGAGTGAAGCTGATAGGCTGGAGTTTGTCTGGAGTAAAGCTGATAGGCTGGAGTTTGTCTGGAGTGAAGCTGATTGGCAGCGTATTGTCTCGTTCATCCCGGGGGAAAAGGGAGCATTGTTTTGTCGGCATTTTGAAAAAGGATTTTCAAGGATTGTTGCGGAGAGAACATTAAAAAAAATTGGCAAAATGATTTCTTACATTGTTAACCTGAGTGCTTACTTGAGCAATAACTACTCCTAAAAGTAAAAAGAAAAATCCATGGTCATTAGGTACCAATTCAGAATGGCTCTCACCATTTAACCATCCAGTCAACATATAAAATTTTTAAAATTTAAAGAATTACAGTCTCCGTGCTTCTGTTGTACAGTGTGAGAACAAGGCCTTCTCGTAGAGGAACATACACTGTTCTTTATTACTTTATTACCCATGATCCTCTGCACCAGCCATCCAGCTCACCCACACATGACTTCCTTGTACAGGGGTTGCCAGGGCGATGCGTCTGTCACTCACACACAGCCAAAAGAGAGGGAGACTGACACCAGACATGCCATTTGTATATTAACATGAAACATATTCAAATTAGTGTATCAGAATTCAGAAGGTCTTTGTGAATATTTTGTGAGAACATTGTGGTTTTACATCGCTTGCGTTTTGAATTTTCAGTGCATTATGCCTTATACCTCTTATTTTGAAATGCGTGGGCATTGACAGACAGCGTCATTTCATTAGACACCTATGCTTCCAAATTTTGAGTTATTACAAAACACAAGACAGTTGTTTTATGAAGTGCTGTAATGATGAAGCTGGAGTAATTATTGACAGAATTGTATGAGTCAGTGGGGGCTTTGCGATGGGGAATTATAGCTTTGTCAGGGTGGAGGATCACTGGCATCAGGGTGGATATTATCAGAGGGGAATCAGCACATCACTTTACCTGGGAACACCTGAAGGAGGACTCCTTGTAAAAAGTGACAGAAAACAAGCAGATCACTGGAATTCACCATCAAGTGCTCTGAGAAACGTGAACCATTTCCAAGCCTTTACAGTCGCTGCGTTAAAAGTTATTGTGTTCTAAATATCATTAGGGTAATGAAAAAAGTGTTGACATTCAGCAAAGTGTGACTTTTCCATCTGAAAGCCTTTCCCTGGTGTGCCTGCAGTCTCTCCGCCAATGAGATGGCAGCTCTCACAGGTGGTTCAGTGTGACTAACCACTCAGCTTAGACCCTCCTTCAGTCAGCTGCTGTGATTGGTTGGAACCTTTGGCTTTGACCAGGTTTATACAGCAGAGAGGTGTAAGCCTTCTTCCACACAAGGCTATCCCAAACGTTGTCCTTTTTTCTCAATGTTCAATCTCTGATTTAGTGTTTGGAAAAGATGCATTTTATTTAATCACAGGCTTATTCCCTTTGGTGCCCTCAGTTTTCTGAAGGTGGATTTGGTTGGGCTAAAAAAGGATGGCTATATCTACATCAGTTACAGAAGAACCCCCTCTGAATTGCAGCATTAACTTGGTGTGCTGTCTATATGAGGTCATGGTCAGTCAGAAGAAGCACATGACTGTTGGTGTCTTAGTAAAGAACCTCCCTAAAGCCGAGTCTTATGCCACGTTCCAGGCAATTGTTTTTCAGGCTCGTAGTTCAGAGTCCATCCCAGAGCGGGCTGGTACTGCTGGAACAGAGGAGCACGCTGTGGTCACCAGCAGAGCCAGCCACTGGGGGAGTCTTATTCTCTCAGAGAGACACAGACCGAGGACACGCTGCCCCCCACCTCCCCTCAGCCGCCCACCAGCGGAGCATGAAAACAGCCCCAGAGGGAGGGGGGGAGACGGGGCGCTGGGAAACGCTGAGCAGCTCAGAGAAACAGGGACCTCGCCCGTGGGAACGCACTTTAGCCATTACAACCCAACCTCCAGCATAGCGGGGCCACAGAAACCTTCAGCCTGCATATGAGAAAGCACCCAGTGCATGTCAGGGTGAATCAGTCAGACATCAGCAGCTTTACCAAAGTAATGTTTGTATTCTACATATAATATTTATAATTATAATGTTGCCTATATTTTTACATGTGCTGTTATTTGTAAATTTTGCCACATGTCATTTGTAGCTGTATAGTGTTGCAGAAATGTAACTTTCCATTTTTGAAGTGCTTTATAAAGTTGGGGATTTAAGGGAGAAAACAATCCAGTCTGAAAGAAAGGAAAGTGTAATGGTTTCTATTTTCATAAAACTGGATTCTTAACTCAAACTTCTTGGGTTTTCTTTAAGCAACTGAAAATCTTCCCATTTTGCATCCCTTCAGTGAATGAAAATAAATCCCCTCATTAGGTTTAATTCTATAATGAACCTAAAATGAAAACAAAAAATCTGATACAAGTCTCTCTGTAAATTGTTCAGTTGTGACAGAGCAACACCAAATTACCAGGAGCCAAGCTCCTAACCATACCGCTCCTAATTCCCAACAGAAACTCACCCTGCACACAGGCATGCCTATGTACCCTGTGGCTGATTAGCTACAGGTGGGCCAATTTACACAGGCTCAGCCTGTTAACCAATTGAGGTGGCTCCTCCCACCAGCCTCAGCACTAAAACCAGAAATGGACTTCTGGAATGGAAAATTAGTCCCCATCCACAGCCATTCAGGACAGATTGTTAAAGTGACCTGTGAAACTGCTGCTGAAGAGGAGTTGAAGATGAAGACACTCCTGGTCGTAATTATCTCTCCAAGTCTTCAGAGTGGCAGCAATGCCTTGTCAAACCCCCTTTTTATGCCAGCGGCTCAGGTTGTGAGTGAAATTAAAAGATGATCACATGATCAGGCAGCAGCCGTTTCAAAGGCCCCAGCGTGACTGGTGGCATCAATGACGTCACACCTGGATATTAAAAGCCCGGCATGTCTTCCGCTTGAGGTCAGGAGGTGAACCCATCACCCAGCATGCACTGCTCTCATCACCAGCCACGGGGTCTCTCTGATCCTCTCTGTCCACAGAGCCGCGTTTGTTTTAGTTTTTCATTTGATCTTTTCCTCTGCGTTACGATCTGAAAGCCCCTGCCAGCCTCCTGGTTCCTGCTTGATGAGTTCATTTGGGACGGGGTTAGACTCTGGAGCTCTGGGTAAACTGCAGCAGTGCGGCGGTGGAGCAGCATACTCACACCTTGACGCAATGCTGTTTCCCAGAACATGTGAGGCGTATTTCAGAAAGCACTGCTGCACTATTCAAAAAAAACTCTTAACATTTATAAAAGAAACACTGAGTAGGACATTAATAGAGAGAATGTAATGCATTAAAAATATGTTATGTTTAACTTCCATTGAGATCAGACTGACGTCAGACAGGTACGTGCCTCACCAGGTAAGTGCCACGCCCTTCTGACACTCAAACACATGAACACAATCTAAATAAAAACATTCAATATTCTGCTTAAAACACAGTTATTCTCCCAGGTCAGCTACAGCAGGTGCTCATGAATATATACCAGAAATTAAAGATGCATGAAGTTATTAATTACAAATTCTAACAAGATTATGCTGTTTTTCATTTATTTGCTTATTCAGTCTGGCACACTCATGACTTCATTGGTTCCTCCTTCTGATCACATGGTCTACACCAGTGGCGGCAGGTGAGCTCAAAACAGAGGAGGACAAACTTTACCTTTAACTGTCATTATTTTCACCTTGTTCCCATTTATCCCCTTTGGTTAACAATAAGTCGATTTATGAACACCAGCTGATGCAAATGGAGTTTCCAATGGAGTTACCAATTTCATTTTGAATTTGGTAACAGAATTGCTTTTCTTTGTAAAATATTCTTACATTTGTTATATCCATGGATGTTTTTAATCTAATTACATCAATTGGTGTTGATTACTCTGTGAATTACTTGTTTTATTGTTAATTATGGAGGATCCATGGGAGCAGGTTGGACATAATGATAGATATAGAGGTAAAGTTTGTTACTCCCCTGTTTTGCAGTGGGGCTACTCAACACCCTGACCAAGCTGTGCTGTGTCTGCAGGTATTTGCTTCCACCCCATAATGACCCACCTGTTTTCAGTGATTAGCTCCAGGTAAATTAATTAGTATTATTAATTAGCAGTATGTGGTGTGTGTTTGGAGCAAATACCTGCAGTTACGGAGGCCCTGAGGCACTGACTGTTGAATTTCTCCCCTGGAAAGCATGGGGCTTTGATTTCCATTTTCAGCACCCTGGAAAAAAAGAGCTTTGCCAATATTAATCTCACACACAAAGTTTTCAGATGTCTGACTCTGCAGGTACAGCACTTCCATATAAAAGTACAAGTTTGCAGAATGCTTTGAAACTTGATTTCAACATTTATTGATCAACAGCCAACCATGAGTGTGTGATGTTTCACAGATGGAAAATCGATCGCTGCGATTGCATCTTTTCAAAACGGACATGCACACAGCAACAAATGCGATTATCAACGTAAAATCAACTTTCTATAAGTTCAGTTAGTTGTAAAAATATGTTTCAATATCCGAAGAAACCCTTTTCTTCTAAGCTGGAGGACTCTGAAATTGAATAAAAACAGATGGAGGGGTGGAAAACCACATTAAAAGAAAATGTATTCCTGAAAACTGATGTCAAAATGCTGAACTTGGATCTGCAAGTCTGAGCGTGCACTTCAACGCCACTCTCTCTGACAAAAACACGGCTCTTATCACGAGTGGCCCAAATCCATCCACAAAAAAGAAGGAAAGGCAAGAATGGAAAAAATAAACATGACATCTTGCAATACAGGCAATCTTCATTGTTGTCCACAGCCAGCCAGTCAGCCAGCCAAACAAAGGCATAGCCATATGAAATAGCCAAGTGCTGAATGCCTCCACTTCTCCTCCCAAAGACCTGACTTGTCCATCCAGTCAGAGATTCCCTAACAGGGGTCACCAATCAGAGGAAGGCTGGGCAGAATGCAGGCCTTCTCTCTTTACAGCCAAGCACTAAAACGTTTGACTGAACTAATTAAATAACCATGGTTTTTATTCAGGACCATCAGTCACACCACACCTTCTCATACGAGATGACTCGCGTCTAAGTTCCTTTTTGTGCTTTGTTTGTGTGTGTGTGTGTGTGTGTGTGTGTGTGTGTGTGTGTGTGTGTGTGTGTGTGTGTGTGTGTGTGTGTGTGTGTGTGTGTGTGTGTGTGTGTGTGTGTGTGTGTGTGTGTGTGTGTGTGTGTGTGTGTGTGTGTGTGTGTGTGTGTGTGTGTGTGTGTGTGTGTGTGTGTGTGTGTGTGTGTGTGTGTGTGTGTGTGTGTGTGTGTGTGTGTGTGTGTGTGTGTGTGTGTGTGTGTGTGTGTGTGTGTGTGTGTGTGTGTGTGTGTGTGTGTGTGTGTGTGTGTGTGTGTGTGTGTGTGTGTGTGTGTGTGTGTGTGTGTGTGTGTGTGTGTGTATGTGTGTGTGTGTGTGTGTGTGTGTGTGTGTGTGTGTGTGTGTGTGTGTGTGTGTGTGTGTGTGTGTGTGTGTGTGTGTGTGTGTGTGTGTGTGTGTGTGTGTGTGTGTGTGTGTGTGTGTGTGTGTGTGTGTGTGTGTGTGTGTGTGTGTGTGTGTGTGTGTGTGTGTGTGTGTGTGTGTGTGTGTGTGTGTGTGTGTGTGTGTGTTTCTCTCTCCTAGAGAGTGATCTGTTTTGTTGCTCCTGAACCAGGGATGAATGAGCAATGACTTGCTGTTAGCTTGTTGATGAAGCTCATTATCTCTCTCCCCTGGGACGAGGAACAGTGTGGCAAATGAAATACCATCACACAGGCCCAGGAAGGAGCGGAGTAATGGACGCTAGCACAAACGCTGGTACCCGCCAATGAAAATGATGCTCGGTGATGACACGGTGAGGCTCTGTATATGGGAGCTGCCAGGCCCTCCCGGGGCCTGTAATGGCCAGTTTGGCTCAAAGAGCCCACAGTGTCATATTTCTGCATTGGTCATCTCTACAGCATTGATGTATAGAGTAAAGTCTGCCAGCGTGCCGCTCCACGAGTGATGCAGTCTCTGCAAAATCAACACAATTGCGCCACGTTATTCACTCGTATTGAATATGTGTTCAGCGCTGCTCTCTCTTTTTAACTCTGTCTGCTTGGCAGATTTTTCTCTGAGGGAGTTGCTTGGACTCTGTTTATTTTAGGTTTACAAACCCAAACTGCATGATTTAAAATAACTGAGTTTATGCCATACTGTTACTATTCTATTTATATTGAAACCATATGTGTCAATTAATTTCTTTCCCCCATGTACATTTATATCACACATTATGAATGTACTGTTCTCAGAATGTGCAAACATTAATATGCTCCAAAATTGGCACCCCCTTCAAAACATTGCTCAGTTCAGATTTCTTATATATTCACTGTATTACTTTTCCAAGAAAATCCCACACTGCTGTTCAAAATGTTCTCCTTTCTGTCTGTAGAAAAGTTTGGAGTGAAGCTGTTGCCATAATTTAATTGTGTTTTGGAGGCAGATCTTCCCGAAGGCGATTCTACCCCCTTGCCCAGAGACTGGTTTAAGGGCCTATTGGGCCACTAGTGCCATCTAGTGGTGACTCAGAGAACAGCAAGACAAGCCATTCCACACAAGTTAAATTTTCAACGTTTCCTGTTACAGTGAGAGTAGTTTCCTAAGAGCTCCGATATACACCTCATCATACAGATCTAAAATGTTTCAAAGGAAGGTTTATCCTGTAGTAAAATCAGACAAGCTATATATGAATAAGTTGGTTTTTGTTTTAACTTTCCTTGTTTCTTCACGATTTTCCTGTTGTGAGGCTCCTGTTTCTGTGTGTGCAGCAATCATGAAGCACAGAAAAGATCACAGCACTGACACGGTGTAAAACTGGATCACGGACAGATAAAGAGTCTGGGACAAAGCCGTGTATCATCACCTCCTTTTCAGACATACGAATATGCTTTCAGTTTACATTTCTATCTTATTTATTTTCGCATGTTTTGTGAAGGTATTACAAACCCAAAGTAGCTTAGCGAGCGTGGATTCAGAGAGGAATCTCTGTGGGTGCTTTGGTAATTAGTGCTGTTCGCATTCAAAGACATAATTAGGGTTTTTTTTATCCCCCCCTTTTTTTTTAGACGGTGAATGTTCCGTGTCTTCCAAAAATAAAGCCTTTCGTTCTCTCCGTCATTAGCGGGAGAGCGGGGAAACGTCTGCTTCGAGCCAAATCAACAAATTAGCTGGAGCTATTCCCACATCACCGACAGGGACACACCCAGAACAGATCCTTTCCTTCTCCCTGTTCTCTCTCTCTCTCTCTCTCTCTTTAACTCTGTCTTTATAATTGTCTACCGCTTGACACCAAGGGAGATGCAGACTAGAATTTAACTGCCATCTTCCCCTAATTTACCCTCTTCACAGGCTGCTGAAGGAAACAGAGCCTGCCGTTATGGTGGACAGCCTTGTCTGAAAGGGCCTCTGTTTCTGAGGTCAGCTCTTTGGTACAGGTGCCAGTTTCAATGTTTAAAAGAAACAAACAGCTACCTTCCTGGCGCAGACTCAGACATCATCTTTCATACATTAATAGCTTTGGTGACGTTGTCGTTAACTGTGAAGAATCCACAGGGGCAATTACTAAGACCTACTTGCCTCATCTGAACTTTCTCCAGCTAATAGATAACATCCTCTATTTAGACCTGGTAATGGACAACAGCTCCTCCATTTCGGTGAAAGCAGCCCTGTTTTACATTACAGTCATTTAGCTGATGCTTTTATCCAAAGCGACTTACAGTTAATTGTTCTAACCAAGGGCCAATCTCCCTGGGTGCAATGTGGGGTTAAGGGCCTTGCTCAAGGGCCCAAAAGAACTGGGGTTCTTGCTGTGGCTGGAGCACCAACCTCAGGGGTCCCAGTCATATACCTTAGCCTCTAGACTACAGGCCTGTTTTAGCAGGCAGATTCGAATTGTCTTCTTTTATTCCCCATTAATTGATTTCCCACCTATTCTGGCAATATGTTGTTTCATGTTTTACAGCTGCAATAGCTGTCCTGTTTTAAACATTTGAGGGCACATTATCCTGAATATGATAATATCCCATAATATTCACCAGAGCACCATGACCAACCACATTCCAAAATTCACAAGTCACCTAGTGCCTTCTGAAGATTCAGAACCCTTTTTTATTTCCTGCATAATTTCTCATTTCAGACCCCCCCCCCACCCATTCCTCGTCATCACTCCAGCGAAAAGCTTTTAGTCTGATTTCTTTTATTACCTTCTTTTTGTTAATGGCAAAAACTATTTGTTTACCCACAGAACTCTCTGTCTTCCGAATGCCAGTTGCAGTTTTTTCCTCATTAAGTAATTTGTGTTGTTTGTGTGGGAAATGATCTATTGCAGTTTTCCAAAGTTGGCGTGAAAGTTTTAAACTCCAGCAATAACCTGCTGTTCATTTTTTAAACTTAAATGTTTGCACAAAACAAAAAACATGGTCTGATTATGTGATCTGAAACATGAGAATGATTATACTGAAGCAAATATTTATTTTGTTGTTTGTTCATTTGTTTGTTTTGATTATTTATTTATATGTTGCAGTTGTATGTTATAAGGAGACATGGTTTTTGTCTTTTTAATTGTTAAATAAATCGCAAACATGGTGTAGCTTAGAATAAGGTCCACACACAGCAGTGGCCAATATTTGTGTATAGAGTACACCATGATTAAATGAAAACTGAATGCCTTTTCAGAGACGAGTGTTTCATTAAAAGCATCCCATTGAGAAGCCATTGTCTCTGCATTGTCTGCAGCACGCTCAATGTGTTCCGCCTATTATGGAACAGAGCACTCATTTCGGCCCTGTTCAATTACCTCGCTGATCAGCCTGCCCGCTGAATTCCTCCTCTCCTCCTTGAGCGAAACCTTAATTAAAATAGCTTACCATCATAAAGAAATATATTATTTGTCTGAGACAAGGGGGGGAAAAAAGAATTGAATAAAACAGATAGCAGCTATTCCCAGTTGAGTTTTCATTTGATCGCTCTCCTGCTTGGATACCAGACACCCTTCCTTTCTCGGAGCGAAATTGAACGAGCAGCCAGTGCAGAGGTTATAATTGTGGTATAGTAAGACAATGTATGTTCTGTGTGTGATAGCTAAAGCGCGCTGCATGTGTTGTGAGTTAGTTGTGACCACTGGAGAAGAGTTGGTGAGGGATTGACTGAGTTAGCTATAGCCATTCTCTCCCCCCATGGTCCTGTAAGCTCGCTTTGAATGATACAGTGAAGAAAAACCAACTGAAGTAAAACTGCGTGTGGACGATGAAGTCACTGCGATAATGTAGCTGTAAATTTGCCGTACTGCCATGAGCATTAATGCTTCTCCCATGAAGCGTCTTTTTCCCTGCACACCGAGAGCTTCGTTAATAACGGCTCAGCGGTGCAGCGTGCTGCTCTTTGGTCCCACTTGTGCTCCTCCTCTGGAATGCCCCAGATCTCATTAACGACACCATCTTCATTTTACTACCGGGCATTTCCTATCTTCATTTTCCTACCTATACTGGTCCTTTCACTAATGCCATTGGCAGACATATCTGTGGAGCTCGTCTGTATGCCTTTCTACTCCTCTGCGCTCTCAGTATCCCCTCATAGAATGTGATCGATGCTTCCTGTGTAATCGTCATGGTGACGTTTGATCATTTTGCATTTGAAGTTGACATTCATCATCGCCCATCCCACACTGAACATATGTCGGATCATATAGCTCACATCAATCACAAATTGCATCACATCCATTCTTCATGATGATGGTGATGATGATGTTGACTGCTGTTGTTGACTTGACTCATACCTGTCTGAATGCACAAAGTATTTGAGACTCCACAAGTACTTAAAAACACATTACAGTGTATTCACCATGAGCTAAAACTCCATGGCTACAAATGACAGCCATTAAGCCACCATGTTAAAACTTTGAGAAACTTTTATTGTTGCAAAGTTATTGATGGTTATAACTATGCATTTTCATCTTGGGGTTGTCAAATAATAATACAGTAAAATTTAATATGGCATGATGGAGCTTGTCACACACCGTCCAGTGTGTCCACCCCTGAGCCTCTTCTCCAAGCCTGCTGTCCTACACCCTGACCCCCGTTTCAGGGGTGAGGGAGTGAAAGACAGAGGGGTTGAATCAACATCGAATCGGCCCTTTCTCTCTGAGCGGCGGCGGGCAGATAAAGCCGTTCGGCTCCTTTATGCGGGCAGCGCGGCCCTCCAGAGATAAGGCCTGTCATTTTAACGGGAGAAATTGTTCTTTTTCAGAAACACCGTGCCGCGGTCGTCACTTGGGGGCCGGCGCATGCTGTTATGTCTGAGCTCATCAAGAACAGACACGCGTACGCAAGCCGGCAGGACAAGCGCAGGAACCGGCAGCCATAAAACGCCAAAAACTCTGACCACAACAGCAAGCAGCATGTTTCAAAGGCTGCTGAAGCAAAAACAAGCAGAACTCTTGAGGCGCCGAACGGTTTCTGTTGCACATTCCTGTTTCGCCAAGGCTGTGTATTAAGCCATATTTACAAGTGTATCCAGATCAACTTGGATCATTTCAAACAGGACAGGGGGTGGGGGTGGAGGGGGTGGGGTTAAAAAGGCCTCCTCCCTGCCTCTAACATGATAGCTGCTTGTGAGCTTACGAGCTCTTGAGCTGACGGGATCATAATCAATAGATTTGAAAATCCCTCTCCAGAGCAAACCACGGTGGCAGACGAGCTTGCAAAATCAGGGAGCAGCAGGGGATTTGCCCTGGTACACAACCTGGCAACCCATGAGAACAAAGTCAAGATCCAAGGAAAATAGATTCCTGTAAAGCTCGAAAACCTGACATGGAAAACCCTCTACGTGTGTTTATTTTCAAGAACCTGTGAGGCCACTGAGTGTAAAGAGCTATCTAACTGGGCGCAGCGTCACTGGGAAAGTGACCCTGGTCAGACCTTCTCATCCTGCAGGCTTAAAGAGAAGGGTCAATACACATGACAGAGCAAATACAAAATGATTTTCAGATATGGAGTAGGCCTCTAAACACCTCACCAAATATCACACCTAACCAAGGTGAGATGGATGCCTGATATTGTCTGTGATCCCCCAAACTCCCTTGTTTCAAGTCTCTTTAATTAAGTATTTCTATTCACACTTTTTTTCATTAGCTGAGCGAATATCGCCTAGTGATTTTCATTAAATTTTTTTTTTTTTTTTTTAGAAGATGTATTTTTATTTAATATCTTTCCCTCCAAATCCACTCCAAAGTCAGCCACTCAGAGCAGCAAAGACACACAGCCAGTCATGGATGCTCCCTCCACAGGGGGGCGTGTGGACGTTTCTGATTGGCCAAACACCTCCCACATTATGACATGCTGCTAAAGCCTCACAGGAGAATAACAGGGCCCATATCTCCTACCATCTGTCACCACTGCTGTATTTATAAGACTTAATCCAACGCAAAAGAACCAATGCTTCTACCCAGAATTCCACAGGAAAGGGTCTAATTGTGTTGTGCAAGTGATATCAATAACTAATGTCAACATGTTCAAGATTTTTTATAAACTGCATCAACAGAGATAATTTATTGTATGATAACCCTTTAGCCATAGTTCATAGTCATGGGCTTACAATTATAATACAAAAAATCATTTCTGTTGATATATTTTCTTAAGATTACAATTCATCAAAATAATGCTGTCATTATATTATAACTGTCATAGGCATGTTATAAATAGTTATAACCTCTCATGGCAGCATGTCACACTAAAAGTAAATGCAGATAGGCCGATCCTATCTGAGGAATGTATGACAGGCTTCAGTTTCACACACAGTGTGCAACCTCATAAAACTCCATTCATGAACAAACAAAAATGTTTTAGCTGATTTAGATGTACACATTCATGCCCAGTTTCTCTGATTGTTTGTCTGCTTGTTTATGAGTTTTTGTTAAGACAGCTAGTTTCATGTGGCTAGTTGGAGATTCACAAGTATAAACTGTAGTTAAAAACCTGTATTGTGCCAATATTTATGTGGCCACTGGAGGGCGTTGTCTGATAGTCTAAATAAAATATTTCTCTATAAGGGTCATATTTACAAAAAATGTAAATATCATTGTCATTTTGTGATTAATACCATCACCTTACATCACATGAGTATACAAACTAAAGCTATAAGGCAAAATTGTGTTCCATCATTGTCAACTATGCAAACCATTCAGGGATTTTGTCATTTTTGAATGACAAAACAAATGACAGCTCAATAATGGCATCCAATTTCAATATCTATCAACTTTATTGTCCTTACATTCTTCATAGAATGAAAAAATAAAATTAAAAAAACAATCATGAAAGAGTGCACAAGAAACATCAAGAAAAAAAATTACTTTTGCTCTTTTTCCCATCGCTCAAAAATATAAACTGGCTTTTGTATAAATGCAGGTCTTTACTCCAAAATAACGATGAAAAGAATCTTATTTAAATTCTTATGCCATCCTTTTACCATTCTTTAACTTCCCTAGTGCTTTGGTGTGAAAAGTAAATGGATTTTCACAGCCCCAACATTAACCTACTGGGCCTGAATCTCACTGTTAACAGTAGTTAAGTGTGCCATTTCTGCTCCTATATCACAGCACTTTCCTCAGCCATCGTACACGGTCTTACCAGGCACTGACATGAAGCACAGTGTGTCGTAATTGCAGTGAAAGACTTTGGAGATCAACTGCCTGCATGTGTATGGTATACAGCACCGAAAACAATTCACTAAAAAAACAAAAAAAAGAGTCTTCGATCTACTGTCTCCTCCACACCGTGTCAATATAAGCACAGTGAGGTGCATTAAATTTTGTCAGTTTTTGGCGGGGCGGTTCACAGCGTTAAGGTTCCCCGCAGTGCCCCTGACGGTGGGGTCCTTCCCAGTCTGCAGAGAGCTCTGAGGCTGTCCTCTGCATTGCCCGTTACTGCCCACACCGTTCGCCCCTTTGGCTGTGCTGTAGGACTTCGGTTTGGGGATCCTCGTTGGACCAGGCCTTCGGAATGCTTCTAAGGGGATCTAGAGAGAACACATAAGAAAAAGAATTAACAATCAATACATTTAAATGTGTGCAGGGACTGTTCTTTGAAGCAGAACTGGGCACAGTCACAGAGAGAGGGAGCAGAACACGTTGCGTGCCGTGAGGAGATCAGATGGTTTTCAGCCACACTTGACTCAGTGGAGAAGTCATCACTCAAACATTCACAGTGTGACCAGCGATGCTTCCCCCTCTCCAGATGCACAAAGCTCATCCTGGCAACACGCTTCCAACAAGGACAGGAAATGAGAAGATGAAGAATCTCTGTGATGTGCCGTGGTTTTTTTTTTTTTTTTTTTTGCCGCTGGCTGCCGAACATCTGTGTTTGGCAACAGCGGACAGAGACAAACATCACTTAAATTTGGCGGGGGAGAAGGAGGGGGGAGGGGTGGGTGTAAGTGATGAGAAATTACAGCCAGCAGTTACCCAGAGCCACTTTCTCCTGCAGTCAGAACTGTCATGCTCCACAATCTACAACAGATAGCAGATGGACAGATGGACAGGTGAACTGACCCTCCTGCCTCATTGAGTGTGAGTAACCTCCAATACAGAATGTGCAAGTAACAGCATATGATCATACCACCATGTGTCCAGCAGAGGGAGCTATCCACTAGATCCAGCAACCGTTAGGAAACCACGAACATCACTTTGGTGTACGGGTTGGAGCTGAGCGTTTGTCATGTTTCAGACAAGAAAGATATTTCAAACTGAGATCTTCAGGAGTTTCCTCCATGTTGCATCACTTTTACGTATGGAGCAGAAACAAATATAATGACAGCCATCAAAAATGTGAAAATAACACTCTGTCACCTATTATATATATATATATATATATATATATATATAATATTATGCAACCATTATATTACCCATGGGACACTGTACGTTGGCTGACTGGCTTACAATGTTAAGGTGAAATTGTCTTTGGAAGATCAAAGATGGAAAAATGCACATCAAACACACCTGTTACTACAGGGGTACCAAATCTTAGCCGAGAAGGTCTGGGTGTGTGTAGGCACTGGAACTAATGTACCTGATTCAACAAATCAACTAATCAACTAATCGTGGTCTTTACTCAAGATCTTTTTTCTGGTCAGTTTGGTGGTTTATTTCTGCTGGGATGCAATAAAAGCCCAGACCCACAGCGGAGCTCGGTGGAAAGATCGGTAGCCACAGATCTGTTCGTCTATATGTGCTATCTGCTCAGCCCCTCCCACTTCCTCCGGGGGTCTGATGTCAGCCGTCAGCCTCTGAGCGAGATGCACCACTTACTGGCTCCGCTCTGGTTTTGTTTGATCTGACAGTTCAAAGGATTGAATTGTTACTTTGGCAATGTACCGAATGCCAGGGTGGGGGGAGGAAGAAAGGGGAAGGAAACTTGTCACAGTTCATGGACAGTTGTCTTCCATTATTCACAAAAGCTTACAGGACTACGAATCATGCAAGTAGAATTTTCAGGACCACAAACATCTGTGAGCAGAACGAATGGATCAGTCACCCTCCTTTTGATTCTGTCATTAATAATATACAGTTTTTCTTATTATTGTTCCTTTTTCTCCTACCTTAAAAAAATGGAATTCAGAATTCTCAGAGAAAGTAGTAGGGGGTTATACATAAAGAAGTGTAATAACTATTTTTTTTATAATCTGTCACAAGATGCAAGAGTATGTCTGGAACGCAATCAAAAGGCCAGGATTCAGCCAGCATTTGCGTACTGTTACTTTACTTACTTAAACTTCTGCTTACAGTGGCATCAAAGTGTTATGTTTCTTCCTTACAAGAGTTTGGCAAATTACTTTTCAAGGTGGTTGAACTCACCAAAATGTGTCAGCAAAGATGAAAATGAAAACTTGAGTTTCATTGTGAGACAAAGTTAAGGGCAAAAGTTGGTTGAATTCTAGCCTTAGCCTTTAGCCCTTACAGTAATCCAATCAAAACAGACATTAGTCTTTTTAAGGGCACATGCTATCCTATTTTAAAATGAAACAGACACATTTCAAAGGATAGTTTGGCTTGTCTCTATAACAGAAAATACCCAGAGAAACATGTTGCAATGTCTGTTTTGATTGAGTCATATATGTCTTTAAGGAGGCATTTAATCTGGTTTTACTCTGTTTTACTACACAGACCGTTCAGCTGACACAGCAGTCACCTGGCCAGGTAGACCACCCCTATGTAAAATTACATATCATACAGCATAGCTACATTTACAGTTTAGTCCTTTAGAAGCTGCCTGTAATTCACATTTCCTTACAGAACATGCATTTGTTTACCAACAAATGAAACAGCATCAAGTTCATTAACTGCAAGAGAACACATGTAGCAACGCAACAGACGCACAGCAATAGCCTCAGTCAGAGCTGCAGGAGATAAAAAATACAGAAAAGTTTAAATTGAGGAGAGAAGACAACGGTGCGCCAGGGTGGGGAGTTTGGGGGCTGTTGTGGGGTTACTATGTAAAAGGAACCACTGTGTAATTAATCGATTCATAAAATGATAAAAAAAAATCTGAAAAAGATATATCAAACATAGTACTTCAAGACACCACAGCAGATTGTGAAAAATACCTTCCAGATTTCCCCCCAAACTAAGGCAGCGCTGTGTGCCAGCAAAGCATCTACTGTACCAAAAATGAGGCGCCAGGAGAGCGATGTCATGTAACGCTTTGTCTCGGCCTAGCCTGGGAGTGATGTCACCGCCCGAGGCGCTGAGCTGGACGCCGTCTGCTCCGTGTGTGTTCTTCTGTCGACTCCTGCGACCTGTTCTTTCACTGGACTGATGGGAGGAAGGGGGAAGGGGGGGGATATTTGGACCTGTCTCAAACTGTGACACAATCCCAAGACAGCCAGTGTCTGCCAAGCAAATTTTCTATTCTGCCGTTAGTTTACAGAACGCATTCAAAAAAATTGCAGCCTCTTACATCATTTTTATTTTGGCTCTGTGGCTTTTGTGTCTTCCCCTTCCCATAAGATTCACAAAGCTGCTGTTTTGCTCAAAAATACAGGACGGATATTTATGAGAGCTTCGCGATCATACCTTCGTGGTTTAATAAAAAATGCAGCTCTGTAAAAAGTTCAGTTAAACGTTTTGTTTATTTAGAGGGAGAGAGAGACAGAAGGAGAGAGTCAGAGCTCTTTTTGACCTTGGTGGCTAACTTTGGTTCATATCTGATTACACTTTTCTGGGGAAAGCCATTTTTCCTTCCTGCTTTTCACTGTTATCAGCCAAGCAATATTAGCACACAAGAAATGTATGTATGCAATAAGGCTGGGCTTGAAGCCAAACTGTTCCAGAGATGTACATAAATAGCTACTCTACATCCTATTGAACATTTCCTCCTGATATGCAGTCTCTCTCATCGTTTACGACGCAGTGAGAGCGTGTTGCTACCTTCTCGTTCAGCAGGACCCAGCTGTTTGCATTGCATTTGGGCTACGATGACCTGCTATCGTGCTAATTCCATTAGCACAGCATCACAAGCTAAATACCTGCTCCAAAGGTGACGTGCGGAGAACCTGGACTCCACTGAACACTGATCTTTCATTGGTGGTCCAAACCCTCCGAGAGGATGAGCGAGCTGTCAGGAGCGGGGTGAGGTCACGGGTCCTTTGGCTCATTTAGCTGGAGTGCACTTTGGGCCGGTTGCCAAGGTTACAGCAAGGGCAGAACCAGCCACAGAATAGCGAGGCGCGTTTGGAGAGCCAAAGGGCAGCATCAATATTTGAAGCAATAGACTTGGCATCTCATGCTGGTGGAATTATGGATTTGAACACTGAGAGGAGAAATAGAACAGAATGAGAGGAATATTCTCCTGGCCATAAACTGTACTCATGGCATATGTTTATTCTAAATAGATGGAATTTCATTTGCCATGTTTTAGAAGAAACTTAGGCCAACAAGGGCTGCTCTGTTATGCCTTATAGACCACCGAAAAGTGAGCAGAGTTTTGCCAGTTTTATTAAAACAAAATAATAAAACATTAAAAAATCTAAATATCTGCAAAAATGAGTGAAGGCATGATCGCCATCAACATCATACTATTTCCATTCAAAACGCCCAATCTTAAGCACACAAAGAAATTCTTTTGGCCAAAAACAACACTGGCCTTGACTGCTATAACAAAATCCACACGATTTTCAAGTAATCCATACTTCCTATTTGTTTATGTAGCTGACTCATAATGAGGAATATCATTTATCTGATTGCTTCAGGACGCGGGACAAACAATCAGATTCCAGACAGACTTCTGGTCATCCTGCATGGGGGTGCCTTAAAATTCCATTCCATTCCATTCCATTTCTATTCTATTCTATTCTATTCTATTCTATCCATTGCTACACAAAGGAAAAATTCTCCAATATTCCAACAGCCGCTGGCCCATGCCCATATCGTTAGAGAGGGGTTATGGGCTGCAGAGGAAACGGCCGTTACCCCAGACACCTCTGCGACAGGTGGAGAGGGCTTTATTACGCCGGCTCTGATCCCCACGTCCAATTGCATCTTGTTTAGTCTGCCACTTTTCCCCGCGCTCCTCTCTGTGTCCCGGGCCTGCAAAACGGATTGGGTTTCCCAACTGCACAGATTCCGGCCTCAATCGATTTAACGCTTTAGCGTAGCCAGCTCACCATATTGAGCGAGGAAGGGTGCGTGTGTGTGTGTGTGTGTGTCCTATTTGTCAGGTCCAGACAGACAGACAGCTGTTTATACTCCAGCCAATCGCAGGTGGGCGTGCTGTAACTGTACCAGCTGCTGGGCTCCACACACAAACTGGCTTGAGAGTGTGAATTTAAGAAGCTGCATCGCAGTTTGACCTTCTTGTCCTAACGCCTGTGAGTGTCCTCACGGTTACACAATAAAACTGTGTTTACATAACTTACGGGAACCCAATAGCGTGTAGAAGAGAAATGAGAGATACGTCTTCAATCCTTTCCAAAAAAACCATGAACTAAGCACGGAGGATGAACCGAGAGGTCAGGTTTGGAACAGGATATGTGGCCTTTATCCCTTGTTGTGTCTGTTTGATTTCTGGTTCCCCCGGCTGTGTGCACAGAGGGGGCAAGTGAAATGCAGTTTACATGCTTCCTTAGCATGGGCTAGCTGCTTCTCGTCAAACCGAATTGGCTCGATGCCGACACAACACCTCATTGAGGCAAAAGACCACTATGGGGGACCTACTGATGTTGCTAACGGGGATTAAACAGTAACTTCACCCTCCGTGTTAGCTTTTCTCTGCCCCCGTCTACACCATTTTTACAGAAGGTCATAAGTGGGAAGAGAGCAAGAGATTGAGGGGGGTTGATTGGGACTGGACTGCCTCTCTGTAATTCACTCCTATAGTTGGGGCAGTACTCAGTGATGTGTAAAAATACTTCACATGTACAACATCTGAGCAGTTTCGTTTCAGTAATCTGAACCTGGAATACACATAGTTTTGCAAGATTCACCAGTAAAACATCATTATCATATTTTCGCAGAGATGCAGAAATTGTGACTGGACTGATGTCTTCCTCTATCAGCAACAGAGAGACACATTCATTTTAAAATGAGTTTTTGGGTGTAATTAAGCTTTTACAAACGCTACAGACCCCTCCAGGGCACACAGAGAGGCGACTCTGTGACATGACCACTGTAATGTGAGCGTCGCTCAGCCCTTTATCAGAGGCGAAGTGTGAGAGAGGCCGTAAATGAGCGAGTCTCTGTTCTCATTAGCCCGTGTTAGAGGCGTGGAGACATGGGCCGTAAACGAGCATCCTGGTCTGCCCTCAGGCGGGTGCATTACATTTCGGACCACTTCAGAACCACTCTCTGTGGCTTTCGAATGGCAGGTTTTTTTCTCTCGCTTTTTTACCAACAGCCACGTAAGGAATGCGCCACTTGACAGCACAAACCAAACTGCTGAAAGATCCATAAACAAGTGAGAGGACAGATGGCATGCAGCCACAGTGAGGGTGAGGAAGACGTACACACTTTCCCCATGTGCGCAAACAGCACGAGGTTAAACAACTGCCATTCCTACATAGGCTGAGTTTCATTATAAGTGGGAGACCTTAGGAGGGTGGCTTGGATCAGTATGCGGAGGGATGTGTGTGTGGGGGGGGACTCAATATACGCAACACACACACACAAACTCACACATACACACACATACATACTCACACACACACACAAATGTACGCACACAAATGTACCTTCTCACATTCAGTAACATACACACACACACACACACACACACACACATACACATGCACAATCCATGCAGACACTCACATATACAAATGGTAGTGGGCTCTGCTTTACATGTGCTCACAGAAGGTAATACATCCAACAATTCTGTTATGAGAAGCATCTCCAGTGCACAGGTTTGCCAAGTGCAAAAACTGGGATTCAGTGAGCCAAGGTTTAAATAAGGGATACTGAAGTATTTAAAAGGAGCAAAAACTCTGTGCAAAGAAGTCAACTGGCTCTGATGAAAGTAAAGCCAGGACTTTTTGAGGAACTTACAAGACAATATGTAAGCCATTACCTAAAATCTCTTTGTAATCCACTGCAGAAAGAAGAGAGTGATGACATACAGCACCAACATACATGAAAGGGAGCTGTGATTTTTCCAGAACTACAGGAGGGCCATTTTAATGTGCAACGGAATATTAGATATATATTAAAATCCATTATTTAGGGTAAGTTAAACACCACGATTAGGGACAATCAACATGGATTGTGAAGAGGGGGATATTTTCAGAAAATTGCCTTGACGGATTCTTAAATAATTCAGCCCAAATTTGGCTCTTGCTGGTATACGGTGGGATTTTCCCAAAGACTTTGCCCAAGTGCTACTTGAGTGACTTCCTATAAAAGTGAAATCCACTGGAGTTAAGGGACCCGTTTCCTCACTGCAGTGGATTACGGCTTGGCTTCAGTTTACAGTTCACAGTGTATTAATAGGAAAGACTAAATGGTAAGTGAGGTCTTCCGGTTCAGGGTTTTGGCACTCTATATATACATTCAGCTTGCATATATACATTACAAGCAAGGGTGATTATGTTGGCAAAATTCAGAGAGAGAAGCAAAAAGGATCTTGTCTACTACTAGTTATCTAAGTATAACTTGATCAAAGCGGTTTCCCATGTGGTTTAAAGCATGTTTCGTGGAGCTTAGTTTTTTTTTGTGTTTTCTGTTGTTTTTGTGCTTTTGCTTTTAATGTGTGAACAGTACATCTTTTCACACACACACACACACACACACACACACACACACACACACACACACACACACACATCCCACCATTCATATATACCGGTACTTACCACTTATCCATAGGCTGTCTCCAAGGCAAGCTTATACATTGTGTACACATATCAATTGGTCAGAACTTTCAGGCCCCTGGATGAATTGTGAGATACACCTCTAACCAGAAACCGAGCGCTCACAAAAGAACATTCAGTTCTTCACAGACCGCTTCACCACAAACTGCTGAAAGCACTGCCTTCAGCTGGGTTGGCTTTCCATCCGTATTATCAGAAAAGACTGTAATTTCGCTCAGGCAGGCCTGCAGTCGCAGACCCTGATTGTCTCTTCAGCAGAGATGGATAAACCATGACATCAGCCGATGAACTCAGCTCAGCCAAGCAAACACATGTTGGAACTTTCAGCCTTTTTTTTTTTTTTTTTTTTTTGGGGGCATTGTAAATCCTGAATGTCAACAAAGAGCTCTTGTCAGGATATGATCCTGCACATGACATAAAAAGCAGAAAGAAGAAAAATATTTCCAAATATACAGCTATAAATAATGAATTACATGTTTCCACCATCAAAGAAGATAGTAATGAATCTTCAAGTTGGTGCCTAGATTTTAAAAAAAAAAATTGTTTAGTTCTCTATTAAAAAAACTTGGATCTTCAGAACTCATGAGTAATGAAGTATCAATATGTTTGTTCATTTTTATTTTTAAGGTACAGAGGATAGATGAATAAAGCAAAAACAGAAAATTGAGAAAAGTCCAGGCTGGCATTTTTGCATAGTGCAGTCTTTCTAATCCCTGAGGGAGAACATGCCACAATTAAATCATTTTAAGTACAACTCAATATTTGTGTTTGTCAGCACTTGTGTTAGAACACACCATCATTCATGCTTTTATGGAATGTAAGTATTAAAGTATTAAAACGTGATCTGAAAGTGAGGACAAAAATAACCAAAAGAAATCAGAAGCCAAATGATTACCTTTTTTAATAATTAGAAAAAAAAATCCACCTTAACAAAATGCAAATCATGTGGAATATGAAATACAAACGAAATGAAAACAGTACATCAGTGGAAAACCTCCGTACATTATGGTCATTTGACATTCAGCATATACAGTAAGTGCACACATGAATTTACCCAAGGTAAAAAAAAAAAAAAATGTTGGTTGCTTGTGCTTTCATGGGCTTATATATTTAAAGTCTTAGTTCATGCACAAAAATGTCCTCAAAATGAAACAAACAGCAACAACAACAGGAAACTTGGCAGGAGCCTTGAAGGGAGGGGCATGATGGTGGGGGTGGATTAGGTGGTTATTTGGGTTTAGATGAGGGGGGGAGAGATGACAGGATTGGGCTGGGCTGGATGGTTGCTGGGAGCGGGATGGATGGGGTTCGGATGGTATGGAGGGGGGAGGTCAATCGTAGAGGTTACTTACTGTAATTTGTGAAGGCCGTGGTATTGGGGAGGAGGTGGGCTTTATAGTGATGCTACTGGTGATTTTGTTGCCACCTTTAGTGGGGGTACCATTGGTTAATACCGTTGGAGTTCTGTGTTCTTGCCCGGGCGCATGGCAGGGGCTTAGGGAACGGGACGTGCTGGTGCTGTTTAGGGCCTGGATGTAAGGGCTCCCTAAGTGGATGTGTATTTTATTATCCTCGGTGGTGATGACGCTCGGACCGGAGCTGTTGGACCTCTGCAGGTGCCAGCTGTTCTGTCGCTCTGGGGTCACCCGGATCACTGCATGGCCCCCTACCACTTCCAGGGGCTCCGATGACCGTCCACCCGAATCTGGGGCCCCTGTGGTGACCGACACAATCTGGATTGGTGACATGGCTCGGTCCGGAGTCATGGAGCCCGAAGAGTCAGGGGTCATGGCCCGGGAGTAGGTCGCCATGGTGAGGGGAGAGACGGATCTGTCGGGTGTGCAGAACCCATCCGAGGAGGCGGAGCCCTTGCTGGCTCTGGAAGGCGGGGAGATGGAGGCGGCGTTCTGGATGATGGTGATCCGCTGCTTGGGCAGGCCGCCGCCCCCGCTGGTGGGGATGACCGCCGTGCTTGTGTAAGAGTGGGTGCTCTCTGTGGTGGGGCTGGTGATCTCCAGCATGGCGGTGTTGTGGCCGTGGTCAGGGGTCACTTTAATGTGCAGAGGCTGCCCAGGAGTATGTGTCAGGACCACGTCCCCCTGGCTCCCGTTCTGTCGGGGCATAACCTTACCGTTCACAGAGTGTTGGCTCTCCTTGCCCTTCGGGAAGGGCACTTTGGACCTTCTGATGTTGTTGTTCAGGTTGTTCGCGTGGTTGATGAGAGCAGGATTGCATTTAGTGATGGCGGGTTGCTCCTCGTTAAAATTTGGGTCGTCCTCCGGATCACTCTCTTCGTACAGCTTCCCGTTCACCACAGCCCTTTCCAGGGGAGCCAGGCTCTTGTAATCAGGGGGCTGGTTATCAGCTGGATCCGTCTGCACCTCCTTGGTGGAGAAATGCAAGTCGGAGAACCGCCTACCGTTCATACCGGGTCTCAGGCTTTTGCTGAACCGACGGTACCTCTCCAGCTCCTTAGTGAGGTTCTCCATCTCCCGCGCCAGCTCTTTGTTCCTCACCTCCTGCAGGGTCAGCTTCCTCTGGAGTGTGGAGTGTTCAGTTTTCATGCGACACAAGGAGTTCTCCGTGCCCATGTATTCGTGGATCTTCTCTTTCAGGGCCTCCACCTCTCTGGTCAAGTGGCTGGACTTAGCCTCCTCCTCTTTGAGACGTTTGTAAAGGATGTGTTCCTGGTTGGACTCCTCCTTCTCTGCCAGCTGGTATTTCGAGAGCTCCGTTCTGGAAATTTCGAGCTCTTCCATTAGTGCCTTCGCACGCTTTTGCTCGTTCGAGTACCTCTTCTCAAGGGACTCAAACTCGTCCTCGGTCTTCAGAAGGTCATCCTCAACCACTTTCATCTCCTTCAGCTTCCGCCGCAGCCTCTCCACCTCTTGGGTAAGGTCTTTCACCTTGTTGTCCTCTTGGTGGTAGCGGTTCAGGACGGGAAGCTTGATGTGCTCCTCTTTGGTTTTGTTCCTCAGGAATTCCCTCTCCACGGCCTCCAGGGACTGCAGCCTCTTCTTCATCATGTTGACCTTGGACTGCAGGTCACTACTCCTCTCCTCCTCAGCTTTCAGCTTGGCCCTGAGCTCGTCCCTCTCCTTGGTAGCGCTGCACATTTTCTCCTCCAGCTCTGCCTTGGACCGCAAGGTCCTCTTGCTCTCCTCGATGAGCTTCTCGGTCACAGAGGTGACTTTGTCCTGTTCGGCGTGCAGTTTGCCCGTGTTGCTCTGAAGCTTGTCCTCCAGGTATTTGATCTTCTCAGCCATGGTCTTCCTCTCATCCACCAGCATGACGGTCAAAGTCTTCAGCTTGGCGAGCTCCTCTTTCAGACTGACCTCTGTGCCTTCCAGCTGCCCTTCCATGGCCTCCAGCTCTTTAATCCTCACCTTCAGAGACTCCAGCTCACCAGAGAGCTGTCTGGTCACGCTCCTCTCCTTCTCCAGGTTGCATTTGAGTGCACAGCACTCTTGTTTGCTCCTCCCAAAGGCGTCCTCCAGCTTCTCCAGCTCCATTATCCTGCGGTTCAGCTTGTCCACCTCCACCCGTAGTCCCCGACCCTGGCCTGCCTCCTTCTCCAATTTTTTGTTGAGGTCCCGGCACTGGTCCTCCATTTTGATCAGCTCCTCGTCCTTCCCCTCCATCTCCAGCACTCTTTTCCTCAGCTCCTCCACCTCCGACATCAGGCTGGAATTGCCGCACTCCCCGCGGTTTATTTTGTCCCGGAGGTCCTGGAGCTCTTCCTCGGCCCGGCGGAGGGTCTTGTTGGTCTCCTCAAGCTCGTCCAGCTGCCGGCTGAGGGTGGCCAATCTTTGCCGGAGCTGCCGGTTCTGAGCGTCCTCATTGGTCAGCTTGGCGGTCATGACCTCGTGCTCTTGGTGGAAGCGGCAGGCTTGGTTGCGCAGCTCCGCCTCCAGCTGAAAGACTTTGTGCTCTTCTTCCTGTGCCCTTGTGAGGGCGCTGTTGAGCTTCTCCTGGGCCTGCTCTGCACTGGCCGTCAGTTCCTGAACCTTGTCCGTCTGTTGAACCAGCTGCTCCGACAGACGTGCTGCTCGTCCACGACCAGCAGCGTAAAAGACTTAAGCTTTGTCAGCTCCTCCTTCAAGGATGCTATCTGCTTGCAGCTCTCTGCCTCCTTTTTTTCCTGGTAGGCTTTTTCTTGATCAATCAGCAATTTCAGTCTGTGTAAATACAAGCAAAAAAAGAGAAAACTGTCAGGAATGAGAAGGAAAATAACTGGTTTGGTTTCACAGCAACTGTATCCAGCGTGGCATAAAATCTAACAACTTAATGTAAAGTTTGCTCATTTTGTACACAGTGAGCAAAACATGTGCATATCGAGAGATTCCATCACACCCACCCTGAAACTCATTCATAAACATAATGTCACCATTATAATCATAGTTTAATTCAGAGGCCAGATGTTTGCGATATGAGCCTCTAATGTAAAGGCGGGGGCGCTAACGCTCCCGTGAGTGTGTTAGCCAATTTTCTGCTTCGTATACTCAGATCCTGGCCACACTTTGGACGTGTGCTGCATTTTGGCGTGTTCCACAGAGGACAAGCACAGATGTGTTTGAAAGTGAAGGAAAAGCACAGAGAGCTATTATAAGCCCTAACAGCGGTAACGTGAGGAATCTGTGTACAATGCAATCTGCAGAATATTACAGAATATCGTTATGAACGGTTATTTTTATGATAACTGCTTTTGATTTTCTCTTCAGCTAGGAAAAACCAAGTTCAAAGGTATGAAATATATGATTGTCCATATATTTAGACAGTCATTCACACACACACACACACACACACACACACACACACACACACACACACTCTCTCTCTCTCCTCTCTCTCCCATACACGTGCTGGCACTTCATCACTATAAGCGTACAACAATGAAAGGACTTGTGTTAAAAAAAAAAACCCCACAGCTGCTTTTGTCCGACCGTACATTATCGGGATGTAGCTCTAGGTGTTTTCTGTTTGATTCCATGGAAACACCGATGGATCATAAATATAACCCGTACCGTAAGGCTCCCAGACCGGGAGATGAAATATAATCATGTAGCTATTTGGTCCCCTGACGCATATCAATCCTCTCACTCCTTTCAGTGGGGCTAATGCAGAGAGGGGTGAGAGGATGTCAATGGCGGGGCGCCTCCTGTGTGCACTGCACCCCCTCCTTCAGTTTCCCCTTATTTCCCTTCATTTCCCCTAAAAACACTCTCGCACAACCACCCAGTTAAAGTTTCATTCAATCAGTCTGTTTGTCTGCAGCTAAATCAGCTCCGACTTACAAATTTAGGCAATTTGGGATATGTGTGTGTGTGCGTGCGTGTGTGTGTGTTTTATGGTTTCCGCAACATTATTCGTTTGACAGTTTGGCAAACATTAAGTAAACGAGTAAAACGGCCAAAAAAATGTACCACGTAAAAAATGAAAGAAGCCAAGATTGGATTGAGCTCCAGTGGTTTCACAGTGGCATGTCTTTGCCCAGAAATAAGATTCAGGTACATGCCAAAAAAACCAATGATGCAAAAGTCAGAAAAAGAATACCTGCACTTTGCATGGCTGTATGCTCTAAAGCTTATTTAATTTCACCAGTGAACAGCGATATTTCAGCCACATGTTTGACTTTCAAAATGAAGTTCCAGGTCTGTTTTCTCAGTCGGGAACTCTTTCTAGGAATGGGCTGAAAGAAGCATGAACTGAAATGTTGTGGCCCAGTTCTGGAGTGGGGTGCCTGGAGCGGGGGAGGTGGGGGTGGGTTGCTGGAGCGGGGTGTTTATGCTGCGGCCGTAAAGGGTCCAAGGCTCAGTATGAGAGCTGTAATCCTTACAGCCCGAGTTTCCACATCCCTCCCAAACGGGGGAAACCGATACCTCTGCACGCCAGACAGGGCGACCCAAAACCTGGACAGCCCTGGGGACCGGCTGACCTCGGTTTCTTTTCCCCCGAAAAACGTTTCTCATCTGAAACTGACATTGTTGAATTCTTTGGTTTGGGTTTCTTTGCCTTTGCTTTGGGTCACACATTCACCGTTTACATTATTAACCATGTCAGTAGAGCTTCCCTACATCGCTGAAGTCTGAGGACAGGATGTGTTTATGGCAGTGACATTTATATATTTCATGGGATGTCAATGAAAATAGAATAACTAAGCCAAGGCAATCTGTGTATTTGCATGTGTGTGTGTGTGTGTGTGTGTGTGTCTATGTTTGTGTGCATGTGTGTGTGTCTATGTTTGTGTGTGCATGTGTGTGTGTCTATGTTTGTGTGTGTGTGTCTATATTTGTGGAAAAAGGTTTGTGTCTGTGTGTGGTCATGTATGTGTGTGTGTGTGTGTGTGTCTATGTTTGTGTGTGTGTGTGTGTGTGTCTATGTTTGTGGAAAAAGGTTTGTGTCTGTGTGTGGTCATGTATGTGTGTGTGTGTGTGTGTGTCTATGTTTTTGTGTGTGTGTGTGTGTGTCTATGTTTGTGGAAAAAGGTTTGTGTCTGTGTGTGGTCATGTATGTGTGTGTGTGTGTGTGTGTGTGTCTATGTGTGTGTGTGAGTGCGTGTTTGAATGTGTGTGGGTGTGTTTTTGAGAATGTGTGTTTATGTGTGTGGTGTGTGTTTTGAGTGTGTGTGTGTGTCTATGTTTGTGGAAAAGGTTTGTGTCTGTGTGTGGTCATGTATGTGTGTGTGTGTGTGTGTGTGTGTGTGAGTGTGTGTTTGAATGTGTGTGGGTGTGTTTTTGAGAATGTGTGTTTATGTGTGTGCTGGTGTGTGTTTGAGAGTGTGTGTATGTGTGTGTGAGTGTGTGTGTGTGTATGGGTGTGTGTTTGAGTTATGGGTGATTTCGGGGTCATGGCAGCCTCAAGTGTCGGAGGGGATGTTTTGACTCCAGATCGTGCAGCTGTGACTGAGCTCTGCACTCTGCAGATGCCACTCTGGCCTGGAACAATCCTCTAATTAAGGGGTTCCACACCTCCCTCCCGACACCCCACCACCCCCCCCCCCCACACTTTATATCCAATGGAATTCCCCTCCTTCCACCGGCAATTAAAGACTGGCTGCGAAAACTGAGCTTCGCCTCTCTGTGCTCCCAAACACACAGGCCTCTAGGAAATGCGAATGACATCATGGGCACAGGGCATGGCCCCTAAACCCCCCCACCCGCCACCCCCGGCTTGCCCAAACAACAGCCAGTGTGTGGACCCCCTGTGAGTGCCCCCTTCATTGACCGTAGCAGGTCAAGGCAGGAGAGTGAATGTGATTGGCCCAGCAGCTTGCTGTGCGCCGACGCATCAAAATCAACGTGAACAAGAAAGAACTCCTGACGATGCTCCAATCTTCCTGCTTCACCTGCTCATTTCAGTCAGGAAGGTGTCTCGGCCGGTCTCCGGCTTCTGCTGTCAGGTATTTGTTTCTGAGGTAAAGGAGTGATCCTCTGTTGGTGTTTAATACTGACTGATAAGGCCTCTTACATTTATCATAGTTGTAACTAATTTAATTGTCTGTTATTTGCTTTATTACTGTCTTTTCAAATATACAGTTTTCATCTCATAATTGAGGAGCAGAATGTCAGTATGTCAGAGCCCGTGTTGCTGTATTTTGATAATGGCTGTTTTTTCAGAGGACGTTTTTTTTTTCTCCTGCTAATGATAGCGTGAGTTTGTTGAATTATAGAGACCTTAAGCATTAGGAAGTAGTGATGTCAGCCTTAGAAAATGGACCATGAGGAGGACCACAATTTTAATTACATGTATGTGATTTTTGCATTTCTTTTTTTCATGAAGCATTTATTCGAGTGTTTTTAAATCAGTTTTCTTGGCACACATGACCTTACAAAACTACAGCAAAGTATCGCTAATGAACACGAGAGCTATCATTAGTCACAGAGAATTCTTCAACACGACGCCAGAAAACCACAAAATGCAAGAAATACTACTGTTGTTCATGTTTATTTCACCACAATCAACAGTTTTAATAAGTAAAATGAAACTGACTGAATTTTTTTGTTGTTGTTTTTCCCCAAAAGCACTGCAGTCAGATGGAAGGCTCTGCAAAAACCGAGAGATTTAACAGAGGTGGGTTTCCCTTGGGAGGAAATGGGTCTCACGCATTCAGTCATCTCCACAGATAGTAATTCGGCTCTCTCTGAACTGCATGTAGATTCTCTCCAGAGAACAACGCTAAACCGACTGATGACTATCAGAGAGGACGAAAGGTCAAACTTTTTCCCCCAAAAAAAAAAAAAAAAACAACCATGTCCTTACCCCCTCCATACTAACCACCCCCCCCCCCCCCACTTCCACACTTCCCCAACCTAATGGGAAGAGAATGAGCAGCTGGCTGTGAAACTTATTGCCAGTTCCAATATTCCAGAAATGACTTGAATTTTAACATTTTATGAAATATTATACTGGATGTTTCTGTATTTACACTTAGTTGCATTAGACGCTGGTAACCACATGGTTCCCACGGAAACCAGGATGGTATCCAGGGCAATAGATTCCAGTGGCAAAGGTACATAGTTTTATTTAGGTACCACATAACTGATAAACAATATGGGATACTCTGACTGTGCTATTACATCAGTCTCTGGCCATGTTCTGGGAGTTTTGACAGCTTCATTCAGTGTCAAACACCAGTTAATCCTCAACAAAAGTGTATGTTCCAGACTGAAATTAATTATATTTTTAAAAAATAACAATTAGGCTACATCATAAGAAGTAGGACACAGTGAATGGGCAGTCGGAAACAAAGCCAAACAGCTGCATGTTTTCCTGTACGTGTTACTCAGAGTTTATCAGCACTCGGGGGGATGTGAGATGCGGGGGGGGAGTCGTGGGGTTTCTATGACCTGATGCCAAAGGAAGTAATCAGCCATAGATTATGGGGGCTTGGCTTTACATTACAGTACAGCAGCATGACCTAAATACAGACATACCTCTGGAGACTACTCCTTCCATTTCTGAACCTAAACACCGCTGGCAATATGCCATTAGATATCTATGATCTATGTGAAGAAAATACCTGCTTTTACCATGTTATAGTGCCAATCTATCATGTCCACGTGAATTCGACTTCAGCTGCACCCTCCTGTCAGGTGTAATCACCTGTATTACACAACAGAATTAACCAAAAATTAATTTAGTTGTACAGCTTGTGTTATCATGAGTGCAAGTAAACGGAAATATTAATGAGGGAGGAGTGGAGTGTTTGTCTTGGCGTATTGGTTTCTGAGGGTGAGGCCAGACTCTCCCCTTCATTTTACAGTAGCACACACCGACTGTTGTGAACCATATGGCCTCTCAGGTGCTGTGCAGATGTTGTTTGTTTGTCTCTGTTTACTGGGGATATCGCTGGGTTGCCAGTCAGCTAGCTACCATTAGTCTTTCAGGGTAACGATCGTGTAGGGGGCTGGAATCCAGCCGAAGGTAAATGTTTCACTTTTTTTTTATTATTTATAGTTAGTGCTGGAGCACTGATTAGCTGACCACCGATATCAGACAATTTTGACATTACAGTCACATAATACCAAAACGGAGAACTTGACTGGACACAGAATGTTAGTAATGTAGTTGTTAGTACATCAGGTCAAACGAGGCATTGTTTGCACGTAACTGCAGCAGCATGGCAGGTGATTCTACATGAACATGCAAGTTCTGAGGAAACTGGAACAACAATCTCCGCTGGGTTCAAAATCATCACTGTCATTAAGACTGAAAACGCCTCTTTAAAAAGTAAATCCAAGCACTGTTCAACAGTGCAACTATAACTCAAAACATCAGAAAAATCATTTGCATCAATAGCTGATGACAGTTATGACCTGCCCAAAACTTCAGATTTGAAAGCCACAGTTCAGTGTTGGCAATAATCCATAAGATATGAACACAATGGACGGCAAAATTCCACACAGCCGAGCACAGTGTGCTCTACAGATTTTTCATGACCTTTTTATGAACTTTCTCAAATGAATGTGTGAGAAACCATGGCTTGAATTTTGCAAGGTAAAAGTCAGTGTAGACCGAAAAAGTTTTAGATTACCACTCCCCCGGAAGTTCAGGAGCAGTCTTGAAGAGCTCCAGGTAGAAACTGCCATTAAATGCTGATCCAGGATCAGCCTCACCAAACCCAGTGCAAACCTTAACCATCATAAATCAACTGGTCCCAGATCAGTGGCACTGAAAGTCAACTTCAGCCAACACCTGTTAAACACTCCCAATGTGCTTCTGCAGGAGGGAAAGAGGGGAGGGGGGGGGGGGTAGAGGCAGTGAGATGGGGGTTAAGGTACGGGGCGCACCTGTGGTCATTGCTTATCAAACCCCCCCCAACCCCCAAACTGATTTATCGCCCCATTCGCAGGACTGTTGGCGAGCCCAAACTGGGCACAGACAGGCCACTGAACTGAAACCAAACTGCTTATGATCTTTAAACCTAACGTGATGGTCAAGAAACCCACGGTCTAATGGGCACTCCTCAAACGGTATGATAATACCTAACTACAGGAGGGAAAAAAAACTTCTGCTTTCCACACACCTTGTTAAAAAATAATATATTGTCTAATTATTTACAAAATGGTGAGCTTCAAAGAAGACATGCGCTGTCATAAACTTTACAGTTTTGCAATAGTTTTTTACATTTAGTTTATTGCTACAAGTCAATAGTATTTACATATATAGTTATATGTAATGATGATGATAACTTTACAAAATTTATTTTGAGGCTGGAACTAAACGGTTTTTAAATCTATGTAGAACTCAACATCCTAAAAATCTACTGTTACAATTACATTTTTTAAAATGAAAGTTTGCAAAATGTCCAGCAGACAAATTCTTTAAAACAACCATTTTCAGCAAATTAATGGTTATGAACTTTCACAGCGGTGTAAGCCAGAAAGGAATTCAATGCTTTTAACAAAACAAATGATTAAACTTTTCAGCTTTTTTCCATATAATTCTAATGCACTTAAGAATCATGCTCACATTTGCTGGTAACGGTTTCATCTGAGGTTTTAGCCCTCCAGCAACACATAAGACTTTTCACAAGCTAAGTGATAAAGTGTCAGTTTCAGATCTTCTCTTGCATATTGAAATGCAGGGGCAGATCTGACGGATCTGACAAATGGAGCTGTCTCTGCAAATAAAGAATTCTGTAAAAGCGCGAGAGCAAACACGGACAGCCTGTGGATATCCCCCCGCAACTCAAGGTTTCCGCGGTGACAAGACCGCTGCCTGGATACAAAGTAAACTTTAATGACTTCACCAGACACACACACACACACTGTCTGGCACAGGAGATATCAATCAGAACCAAAGCAGCCTGCGTTTTGTTTGGAGGTGTCTTCCCTACCTGCACCATGCGTGTGCCTGGAGCCTCACAGGTCACAGCCTCCCTCTCTCCTGCCTGCCGTACCCTCCTCTCTCCCCGCTGTCTCGCATTTGGACATTCCAGCGAGGAAACGAAACAATAAGAGAAGAGGCTGCTGCATGCTTGCAGCCTATGGACCATTACATCATCAGCATGCCCTTATATGGAACTTTATGTCGTACTGCCTCAAGTGGGGTGTGCGCTTGTGAGTGTTTGAGAGAGAGAGAGAGAGAGAGACAGGGCACAGAGAGGGGGGGAAAAGGAGAGAGAGAGGGGGAGAGTGAGAGAGATGAATAGAGAGAGAGAGACAGATTTGGAGAAGTAAAGTTTTTTTTTTCCTTGTACATGACATGGCTTTGCACTGGTGCATTCTGTATGTGTATGAGCTCTGTCACTTACAACACAACTTTCTGAGCAAACTCAGAAGCGTACGGTGGAGAGTCTGAGTTCAGAGACAGGTAATAAGCAGCCCATGTCATGCCAATGAAGCGCATTGAAATTGAAATTCAAATGAATATACTTTATTTCTCATTTATCATCCATGAGTGCTGGAGAAGAGTAAGAGATGGTTGAGAAGAGAGCAGAGGGTTAAGTTTCCTTTCCTGACTTTCCATCAAGGAGTGCATTAATTGAGTGATGGGAGAGGGGGAGGACAGACAGAGCTGGCTCAGACGCAGAGAGCTGAGAGTTATGTTAAGCCTATCACTGCGCCTGGCTGCTGTAAAATGCACACAGCCGGCCAAAAGATGAGCCAACCTGTATAAAACTCTCTTGCACAAAACTTTGGAAAAGTGTTTCATAACATATTTGCTAGGAGGAATCTCTGTGATGTTTATCTGTGTGTGTGTGTGCGTGTTTGCACGTGTGTGTATGTGTGTGTGTGTGCGCGTTTATGTTTGTGTTGTGTGTGTGTGTGTGTGTACGTGTTTGCACGTTTGTGTATATGTGTGCGTGCATGTGTGTGTGCGTGTGTTTGCACATGTGTGTATATGTGTGTGTGTGTGTGTGTGTGTGTGTATGTGTGTGTGTGATTGCACATGTGTGTTTGTGCGTGTGTGATTGCATATGTGATGGAGAATCATTTGTCCTCTTCAGATGAGCTCATTACTCAGCCATGTCAGACTGGATGTTGGGAACCTCGGGGGAAAACAGAGGTGTGGAGTGTGTGCTTACAATAAAAAAGATTTTAAAGAGAGACAAACATATTCACGGGGACATTTCCAGTGCATCGGGTTAGCTAAAGCTTTTCTAAAAGAGTTTTTGACAGCCATTGTGAGACTTAGAAATCACACCCAGGTCATGTCTTTACATGTTCCCCTGGTTTTTTGGTACAGCTTTAAATATGAAAATATAAAACTCACATAAGCCACAAATAAGCATCTTATTTACATTAACATAACATGAGTAGTGTAAGAGGCACTAAATTATTTTTTTGGTGAATGGGTAATGAATTTCAGACCGGTAGGGTCATTTCAGCAGCATCCCTCTCCATTGCTCAAACTGAACTCTTTGGCTTTCTGTGTCCACACAAGCAGTTAAACATCATTGTTCCCACTTGAATGTTCCCTCTTTGTTCCCACATCTGAACAGCAAGACAGTTAAAGATGAGGTTTATGTCATGTGTTACTACTTAGGTCTGATAGCGCTAAATGATTTGAGACTAATAAAATAAATTATGCATGCAACTACATAGTTTTGTTTTTGTGAGCAGGGCTCACTGAGGGTAATGCGTATATGCAGGATGAGATGGGTACTGTCTCAGTCAGTTGTTGTCTCGAGTTAATGTCCTCTCCCTTTTTTGTGCCAAGACTCAGTGAGTTCTCAGCAAATAGCCAGCCAGCTATCCAGCCCTGAACATGAGCAAGAATAACTGAGCACACCTCCAAAAAGGAAAGTAAAATAAGTGCATAATCAATCACAGTCCTTTTCTCCAACAGGAGAAATTGAGGAAACAGACATTTGCATGTTTTTTTGTTTTCAGTGAATTACCCATGCTTACAAGAACTCTAGCATGGCTTGAATTCAATAGCTCCCACAAAATAATGCCTTTCTATACAGTTCTGAAATAGAGGACATGTTACAGTACTTCCAATTTGCATCTAGACCCTAAATATGTAAAATCTCCTCTTTTAAATCTCACTTGAAACAGCTCAGATGGAACTGAGAGGGCTTTTGGTTGCAAAGTGTCTCAGAGCACTGAGCAGACTGAAGCTCAAACCAAAGCACATTTGATTTCAGCCACACATTCGTCTTTGTGGCCAGCATATTGGTAGATCCCATATGTCAATATCTTCAATATGAGATGTAGTGTTCACATGTCCCCACCTCCTCCAGAAAACATTACATTTAACACAATACACCACATATTAAACCACATTTAACTCATTATTAAAGCTTTACTAAGATGTAATAAGCACCAATACAAAAGTTAGCATCACTTTCCTCATGAAAAATAACCTGAAAAACTGTAAGTTTGAAGCTTTATATCAGTAATTGGCCTTTGAATTCATAATCAAATCATAAGAACTGTCACTTCCAGGCAAACAAATCAATTTTTTAATTACAATGAAAATAAACACTAATAACAGAGATAATAAATGTAATAACGATTTATTAAGGTAAATAATGGTACCGTTCGTGTAATAAAAATATTTACTTATGGCATAATGCATAAACATTCAGATGTTGTTCTATTTAAGTTGAAAATATTTGATTGCACAGTCCCGTTGTAGCTACAGATTGCACAGACGCTCATATGCGACACTATTAAACCAAAAAAAACTCCATATGGAGTTTAAGGCACTGTAGCTTATTGAAGGAGGAATAAGGGGGTGATAACAGCATATGGAACCAATCTCCAGCCAGTCCCTGCTCTGTTCCACAGCGGGCTCCGAATTTGTTTGCGGAAAGTTTGTGGAAACGTAAACAGTGGGGCTAATCTGTCTGCGACTAAGCCGTTAGCTATTCAACTTGTAGTTTCTTGGATGTTTGTAACAATTCCCCCTGAACTAAACAAATTCCTCAATATAGAATCGTAATGAAAAGCATTTTTTTTTTGGTCATTTTCCATGCGTCTCAATACAGGGCCAGCTCCAGATGGCTTGCCCTCTCTTAGATTTGGTGAATGCATTACTGTCACAGATACTTTGCAGTGCTTAGATAGCTCGGATTACCAACTCACTCTGCCCCCATTGTCCTGCGAGGAATGTGGAAACAAGAATAAGTTATGTAAGTTTTTTTTTTTTTTTTTTGATTAGAAATGTTTTTCTTTTCTCTCCCCAAAATGTCTGGGATGGAATTTTAGAGCGTGGAGAGTAAACAGTGATGTCATAATGGACGAGCCTGCTCCCAGCATTCTCTGAGTGCCCTCCGCTGAAGGTTCTGACTTTGATGCGGTCTCACAGGGGACGGGACGTGGCTCCAAAGAGCTTCCTTTCCTGCATCATCCGTTCAAGGGGTCAAGCTCAGCCTTTTTTCCCCCTCTTCTACAACCCCCTTACACCCCCTTTCAAATTTGTCCTTCGCCTTTAGGTGAAGAGGAAGAAGGGGGAAGGTAGCCATCTCGGCTCTGTAACCCGCTGTGGACATGCGAGGGGAAGGGAACGACACATGTTTGTGTGTGCGCATCTCTGCCCTGGGCTTAATTACCTGACAAAGATGACATCACTGGGCTGTAATCAGATCCATACAGGCCTAGTGCTGGCTCCCTCTCTCCCGCTCTGTCTCTCTCTCTCTCCCTCCTTCCCTCCCTCTGTCTCTCTCTCTCCCACTCTCTCTCTCTCTCTCTCCCCCTCTCTCCTCGCTCTCTTTCTCCCTCTGTGAGAGAGTGATCTCACTGCTACGGGCCCAGCCGGGCCCACGCTCCCCCACAGCCAGGATTTCCGAACACCAGCACTTACCGATCGCGTCCAAGCACAGGCCCAAGCAGTATGAGGTGTGTGTTTGCTTTATTTTACAGTCTGTTTATCACTCAGGCCTCTCTGATTCCTGAGCTCAGTAGCATCTGCATTCAAGTAGCTGAGCACAGTTGATTGAGTAGCAGTGTTGGTCTTGTAGTAATTGAGCATGAAAGCGGCACACAATTGCTAACCGTCTGATACTTGCTACCCTTCAGGTGGCGCAGGAAGGCAGCTGCTCATCAGTGTTAACCTTCTGACCTGTGTTAGCCTTACGATAGCTATAAGCACATATGCTGGCCATCAGGGACAGCCTTCTGCTAGCCAGCATAGCTAATGATCTTCAGTGTTAGCCCCTGCTAGCTGAACGTAACCATTGCTCATCATTTTCGAATGAGTGTTAGCCAGCTGCTAGCCTAGTGCAAATTGATGCTCATCTTTTTGCCTTTGAATAAAAGTGTTAGCCTACTGGTAGCTGAGCGCAATCGCTCCACCATCTCCGTATAAGGCACAGTAAGCCGGCCTGTTCAAGCAGAAGCGAGGAGCTGGCACTCAAGCAAGGGCGTGTCTGAGCGTGGCTGTCGGATAATTGCAGCAGAGAGGGTTTGCTTAAGCTCCTGTCACCCTGCAAGCCCAACCGCGGCAACAGCCCTTTCAAAAGACGCTAACCCCGAAGAATGCGCGTGCGGTACAGATGTTAGTGTAATTAGCAGGGAGCGTCTGCGCTGCTCTGAACAGGCACCAGTGTTTCCCTGCTACTCCTGCTCTGGTCCCCTGACACCCTGACCCGGGGAAAAAACGCAGAAACGTGAGGCGCTTCATGTTTGGCAAACGTCTGCTGCATTCGCCGTGATGGCACTAGCAGCTGTACCTCCTCCTCTTTCTCTCTCTTCCTCCATCTCTCTCTCTCTCGTTATCTCTCTCCATCTCTTTCTCTCTCTCCCTCCATCTCGGTCTCTCCATCTCTTTCTCTCTCTCTCCCTCCATCTCTCTATCTCTCTTGCTATCTCTCTCCATCTTTCTCTGTCTTCCTCCATCTCGCTCTTTCTCTCCATTTCTCTCCCTCCATCTTTTTCTCTCTCTCTCGCTCACTCCATCTCTTTCTCACTGTCTCTCTCTCTCTTTCATTCTCTTCCTACATCTCTCTCTCTCTTTTTCCATCTCTTTCTCACTGTCTCTCTTTCTCTCCCTCTCTCCACCTTTTGCCCTGGAGGCGGAGGTGGGAACATAAACCTGAGACCTGTCCCTCTTCCCTGCCTCTTTACACAGCAGGGGCTGAGTGTTGTGGTTGTGGTTGTGGTTGGGGGTATCTGTGTGAAGGTGGTGCTGACCCTGGCTCCCCCTGCAAACGGAGGTGGAAAACTCTCTCTCTGCCCTGCTTCCTGTCTCCTCCACGATGACGGCTTTCTCACCACTGTTGGACACGATGCCACTTCCCTTTTATTTATTTTTTGCTGACTAGCTTGTTTCAGTTTGAGCCTTTTTATTTAACTCTGGATTTATGGAAAATATCTGTGTGTGTGTGCGTGCGTGCGTGCGTGCGTGCGTGTCCATTGGGACAGCTAGCTTTATTGCATTTCATGGTTTTGACAGCCTTGAAACCCTTGTTTCTGTCGTGTGTTATTTTTTCCTCATATGGAGGAATATGGTACTTAAATGTTGCAATTAAGGCTGTATCTGTTACACCACTTCCACTGGGATATTGAACTGTTCTAGTGTCTGTGTTGGGCTAATAAAAACCAAGCATACAGACCAGACTACACACTATATAATATTGCTGTAAAATATGTGTCTATGTGGACCTCATATATAGACCTTTTTATTTAACATTGAATAGGTATATTGCATTACACTTCTGTGAATCACAGGAAAAGAATGACACAGTCTCCCTACCAGACAAGTTAGAGAAAACAGAAAACAACTCATTTCATGGTGTTACACTACACAGAGCAGATCTGTTGGGCACATGAGTAAATTGTACCGATCACTCTGAAATCAGACTTAGAGCCAGACAGAACACAATTAAGTTCAATAAAAAACAGCCAACACCTCATAAAGACTCGACCCCCCCACCCAAAAGCCCCCACCCACCCCACAGCCAAATGGGAACAAGCGGGAGACAGTAAATGTTACCGTACGTTTTTTTTTTTTTTTTTTTGGGGGGGTGCGACTAATCGCCTGGGCAGGAGCGCATGTTTATGCTCTCCCCCCGAGAGCAGCTGAAAATAATTACTGTGCGAGTGTTTTGCTGCGTTTGATGCCCAGGAGTTCTTGGAGGATGCGTCATGGGTGTTTCTACAGGCATCCTTAGGTTTCAAAGCGAGAACAAGAAAAAGGAAAAAAAAAAAATATCATGCAATTACTGGCAAAAGAGAGATTTACGGCCCCAGACCTGAGCCGTAGACGGCCGGGCCTAAGTGTTGTTCCCGGCATCGACCCGCAAAACTCGCCGCAGGAACGAGGCCAATCGGACATCTCTCGGTTTGGGTTTATAATGCCTGCTTTCGTTGGTGTGAAGTTTTCTCTCTTCACCGCCTGCTGCAATCTGCAATCCGTTCGTCCCGGGGCGTGCGAGATCTCGCTGACTCCAGACCCTGTCAGTTTCTTGGCTTTTTCCACCGGGGTGCCTCATAGGCCAGTCCTCCGCCCCGCGTTCCTCCAGTGCACTTCCTGTCTTCCACATCCTCTGATGCGAAGCCTGACAGACCCGAGGATTAGTTGGCCCCCACGCAGGATTTCGCACATAGATTGCAATCTTTTATTTATTATATACACACATTTTTTGCCCTGTGTAATGAAGCCCTCTTCCTTCTGAAAATGAAAGGCATAAATTCAGCTGCAGCTGTCAGGTGAGCAGATCCGTATTCTCCCTCTTGTCTCATTGATGGTCGCTCCCCTTTGATTAAGACAAGACTGCTTAGTCCCAGAGGGCTGCTGTTTCAAACATCAAGACTGACTTTCAAAGGACATGAATAATATCTCATTTTAAAATACTTGGCTGTAATGTATAGGGAGTTTTTTCCAAGCTTTTATTCCCCTTTGTACTTTTCACCCAATTTGTACTGGCTAATCATATTTGTAGGGCTGTCTCGTTGCTTCATAGATCTCACAGAGGTTTGAATGAGTACACGATACCTAAGGCTCCAAATCCTCTCTCTCACTCTTCAGGGCTCCGGCAGAGTTGCGCAGAGTTTGTACTAGAGGGTTTGCCCTTTATGTGCAGTCAGCGCAAGCAGACTGCAGTCACCCGTGCTGGGAGATATCCGGCCTATTGAAACCCTCTTCTCCACCTTTCCAAGCCACATACACAAAATATTCAGCATGGTTATTCTCAGCCAACACAAAATGCTTTCAAGAACTTTTAGGGAGCCGTGCAAGCAGTATTAGCCTTCTGGAGATTTTAGGCTAACACGGCACATAATTAGGAGATTAGATTCACATTTCTTTGTGAGATAAAATATTAAGTTCCTGTGGCTGCCTGCCGGTTCAATTGAAGGGGGGACAACAATACAATAACTTGATATCGGTCCCAGTCAAAGACACATCACCTTTTGTCTGTGTGTAGCATAAGTCTATAAAGTTTCTTTACAGTGGGTTCAGCTTCGGCTTCGGCTGCAGCTGCAGCTGCCAAACTGATAAAATACAGATGCGCAGCTCCTGCAGCCCTCGCAGCTCCTGCAGCTCTCTCAGCCAGCAGCGTTCTCTCACCTCGAACAGTCGCAGACTGGCAGGTGGTCAAACGATCACTTATGTAAGCCATGCTCTTGTTAATGGCTACCTCATCTCGGGGTCTGGGTTTGTTTAAAGGACCCCTGCATCTCAGAAATGGGGAAGGGGTCGGGTGGGGGGGGGTGGGGTCCTCTGCCATGTCGGTTTGGTTGAGGATTGAGCCGCAATCTGTAAACGTAGCTCCAGCACACTCTATAAAATGCAAATGGCTTCCTGAACAATTCCTGCCACTTGCGACTGCACAGGCTTTTACGGAGGTCCATTAAAGGGTGAGATATGTCCTCATTGAGGCCACGTCATCGCACAGGTATTTGAAGCAGCATGGAGGATGGCGACAATGTTTTTGTTTGTTTCCGCACTGGTCAACGTAACCCTTTGAAAGACCTGCAAGAATTCACGTTTAAAACTTTTAAATGCCAGACTGTTACAGTCATTATCACACTTGCTGTACTGAAATTGACCAGAGGGAGGCAGTGCAGGGTGAGTGGTGACATGAGTCACATAGGCAACAGGGCAGAAATGTTAGAAGAAGAAACAGGACAGCAAAGCTGATGTGATGCAGCACAAAAAACCAGTTGACAGGAAAATCGCTTGTGGTCCAAATGTGGACAAAAGCAAGTTGCCTCGCACTGCAACCCCAATGGTGAACATCAGTTTGCTTGCTGAACTGTGGCACCTAGCCTCCCTGGGAATTAAGCAGTAAAATAAACTTCTTCTTCACAAGTGTCCTTTTCTAAGTTGACACTGGGTGTGATACCTTTCCCTCTATGTTTCTTATGCTGGAGCCACAGTGGCAAGGGCATTCTCAGAGAAAGAAGCACCGCTATGAACTTCATGATATCAGTAATTGAATCGTTAAGGCCATTTTTCCTGCACTTACTAGCTCATTCCTGAATCAAGCATCCCATTTCTCCAGTTCCTACATTTGATTACACGTTGCATTTTCATTCCTTCAGCCTTCTGCAGAAAGTCCACAGTGTACTTAGCTTAGCTGTGGGCCCCACTTTTCTAGGAAGGTAGCAATTTAGTGGCATCTGGACCAAGAAGAATGATGAGCTGGCTAGCCGTTTATTTGCTAGTGATGTGCTAACTGCAAGCATGGCCTTAAGGTGGACAAAAAACACTTCTTACCACCTTGGTTCATTTTAAAGCACATCTTACATTATGCATTAAGACCAGTAATGTTCAGAGGGGCAGTGGCTCCATCAGTGCTCTGTTAGTGCTAATACTGGCTAATCCCAGCTATCAAAATCCTTCAGAGGGGCAGCTTGGCCAAAAGAGGGCAAATGGGATGTTGCCCGGACAACAACAGCACAGAGGTGTGCACGTCCCTGATTAAGACCGATATGGCTAAGCCACTGCTGTCTATATTACAGTGCACAGTTTTTGCTTAAGGAGATTTGACTTTACGAGCCCAGGATGCAACCAGCACAGCCCCGCCCTGGAGTTGAACCCGCAGCCCCCTGATTATGACTGCAGGTTCCCTGAGCACAGAGGCTCAGCTCAGAGCGTCGTTTAGGGCGTGGCCAGACAGCGGAGTGTGAAAGGGATCAGCCTGGGATAACCCTGCCTCGCCGTTTAACCCCGCGGAAGATCCTGTGGAGGACTCACGCTGGCCATCACAGCTGCGGACGCCTCGGCTCCACAGCTCCAGAGCCTGCTCATATTTTCCATGACAACAGGCCAAGGATTTCTCCAGACCATCCCAGGCCAGAGATAAAGACTGGAACCCCCTCCGGTGTTTACCAGCGCAGGAACCCGCTGCTGATTTACGGAGCACGGCTCCAACGAGCGGTTCCACTGTGACTTGGCCGGAACTGACAGGTCCGTCTATCCTCATTTTTATTTTTTGTTTAACAGAGCAGCAAACTGAGATCCGGGTCGGTCCAGTCTGATCATGACCTCATCCCTGCTCTGGACTTCTGCCTCGTTCCTTTTTTTTTTTTTTTTTTAAGATCCTGAAGGGAGTTTACCTGATTGTTCTGCTTCCTGCTCAGGGACACACAGCGCTCTGTCAGCCCACACCCATCTCAAACAGCCAATCGCTCTTTTTTATTATTTCATTTGCTGTAATTTCCCCTTTACTCCTGAATTTATCAAACCCACATTAAAACAAGTCTCGCAGACGTGACAAACTGGCCCAACGGGACATGGAATTGAGGCCATTTTAGGAGGCCGTCTGACACTCTGTACAGTGCAGTGTTTTCCTATTAATCAGGAAAGGAGGGACTTGGGCAGGCCCCAGAGTGCACTGTGTATATTTCACCACCGTCCTGCGCTGGGGCCCCTCTGGCCCCTGGGATTGGCTGAGGAGATGTGATGTAATAGTCTGGATTGATTGTGTTCTCACCTTAATGAGAAGTAGCAGCAGATGGATCAGTTCTGTCCAGTAACCCCCAGGGAAGGATCTGGGAGGGGGTTGGGGTGTCTGTGCGCACTGCACTTTCCCTCTAAAACGGCCCCCCCGGGAGGCGGAGGCCAGTCTAGACTGTGGCCATGCTAATTGGGCCTGGCCATTTTGCCCCATTTCCCATGTGTACAGGCAGTCCATCCTGCTCCTCACCACCATGGATCTCACGTTTGGAACAGAGCAGAGGGAAAAAGGCTCTTGTTTCATGCAGAGTTCAGCGTTGTGGCAGCCATGTTCCTAATTTCATTTACAATAATTTCATTTCTTTGTGGTCCTTTGTGGGCACCACTGTAGTATTATGGTTAAGGAGCTGGGCATGTAACTCAGAACTGAATCTCTGCCATAGTACCCTTGAGTAAGACCGGATTGCTTGTGTGAATATCCAGCTTTGTGAATGGAAAGTGCACAGGGGGAGACACTGTAAACTATGTTAAGCATTCTGGATAAGGGTGTCAGCTAAATGCCTAACGTAACTGCAGCTACAGCATGGAGGATTTCCTGCAAGATAATAACAAGGAGCTCTGGGTGTTTAAACTTCCCAACAAGTATTATCATACACTGTAAAACCCAAAAATTAATTTCAATAAAATAGTTTGACAAAGCCAGTTGGCTTCAACCTCGTGAAAAGAGCAAGTTAATGAATAATAATATTAAAGACTGCTGATAGTTTGATGTAAGTCGTCAGCAGTCTTTAATGTTAACCTTTAACTTAATCGGATTAGCCTGCACTATTCTCTTGGTTCAAGGCAGTTGGTTTCTTCCAACAACTTGAGTAATCGTAACCGGTTGGGCTTTATGGTGCATTGAGGATCTGTGTAACGTGACTGCCGCACTCACAGTGCAGAGTGCTGCACTAGGCATGGAGTGCCACATGCATTCTGGGTAACCTTAAATATTGAGGTAATTTATGGGCTCTTGAAAAATGACTTCATGCTGTATATGGTTTGATGAATGAGAGCACTTTAGAAATGAGATCACGCCGTACCGTAATCAGAGCGAGAGATCAAGGCAGGCTTTTTTGAGAGGCCTCTCATTCAGGCTCTCACATGTGCTCGCCTGCCTGGGTCATTCCCTCCGCGCTCTGCGTGCCGACTCGCGCGTGGCTGTGAGGGACTGCCGCGGTGGTACTGTAAACGGTCGTTACGGCGGCTGGGTGTGCGCTTAGAGAGGGCATACTGTACAGACAGTGGCCTGAGCTCTGCTGAGGGTCTGTTTTATGTCCCCCGGTCCTACTCAGCTTCGTTAAGGCTTATCTCTATAAAACAAAACACAGCAGAAAGCCTGTCAGCGTGTGCATGGAGCGGCACATCTCAGTGCCGAGGGGCAGCCAGCTCCGGGGAGCTTCATCTGCTTACATTTTAATGTCGCAATTAGCCCAATGAAATAAATCTGGCTGTGACAAAATGTGTACCTCTGTCTTTGTCTCTTGTTCATCAGTCCTCATTTTGCATTGTGTGCATGAGTGTGTGGATGCATGTGCGTGGATGCATGTGTGTGTGTGTGTGTGTGTGAGTGTGTGTGTGTATGTGTGTGTTTGTGTGAATTTGAGGGAGGGAAGACATGAGTTTGCACATCTCTTGCACCAGCAAACTGCAGACTTTCAATGAGGGCTTTAGCTGGATCAGGGACTACAGACAGTTCTTTCCATCACACCCCACTGCACCCTGGGAAATCTTGAAGGGGCTTTCTGTAAGCCAGCTATTGCGAGCAGGCCATCTGCAAAAGGTCGAAGATCAAAGCCGATGCTTTTTTTTGCAGCCATGTTTATTGAACGTGAGCTCTCCTGCTTTCACTGAGCACTTTGCTGATAATTCCATATTACTCAAGCAGGCCCCCAAAACAGAGAGCTTGTAAACCCCCCAAAAAAAAAAAATCAGCCCCACATGTGCTTTCACTTCCCTGCAGTAATGATTCACGGGAATGGGACGCGCTTTTGTTCGTAAAGTGAGAACGCTCACAAACATTTTACATTCATATCTCAAGGCATTTAGCATATACTGTCGTCCAGAGCTACTTACGCAGCTTGCATTTACTTTACATACAATTCATTTATACAGCTGGATATTTACTGGAGCAACAAAGGTTAAGTGTTTAGCTCAAAGGCACAACAGCTGTGCCCCACCTGGGAATTGAACCTGCACCCTCTTCCCTAACCACTAATCCATGGTATAAAGACACTGCTTTGTTTGTATTAGTTGTATATACACTTAATGGATATTGAATGTATTATTTTTCAAGCTGTCTGATCATATTCAAATCTATAGATTACTGCACATTATTGAAGTATATGCCAAACAGCCATTATTCTTTCTGTGCATGACTCTCACAGTTCTCACATTTGACACAATATCAGCGTGCACGATCACACATTGGTTAATGGTGAGTTATTCAAACAAGCTACCAAATATAAATCACATTCTGCAATGTTTAAAAAAAGTGATAGGCATGAGATGGCTGGGAGAAAAACAGCACCCACCGAGTAAAGAAAATGAAAAATGAAAGATCGGGTGAAACGGAGCATATGGATTGTATGATTTTTGGCTCACGGGCGCCGCGCCAGCCCCCAGGCCCTCTCCCCCGATAAAAGATTAGCGCCAAAACTGGACTTGTCTTCACTCTGACATTGATACTTCCCAGTTCACCCTTTAAATACCTAAACTTTGCTGCTTCTTAAATTATACGGACTTGCTCATAACATGCTTGCCGTCCTCTTTCCCTTAAAAAAACCCCCTTGTATAATTCCTGTTCCGTGCCAAGCGTAATCCCTCGTTGGTGGCCTGCGCGCTCAGAGCCTGAGATAAAGGTTCCCACTGCCCCGCAGTGTCTAACCCTATGCTCTCTGTAAATATGAAAAGTAAAATGTTTCAGGGGGGAATTTCACCATGAAGGGTTGTGTTTCACTGTTTTAATCTCACCGAGATGAGGCCAGCACATACCCCCCCCCCCGGGCCTGTGTGTGTGTATGTGCGTGTGTGCGTGTTTCTTTATGACTGAATGTTACAAGTGATGTCACAGATTGTATTTTTTTTTCCCCTTCTCTCTCTTACTCTCATGTTACTTAGCGACCGTGTATGCTGTGTAGCGGATCGACCCAGAGGCTGCGCAGGTGAGACGTGATCAGACACCTGCAGAGACGTCATAAGGTAGTCTCAGCATCTCTGAGCAGCATGGCTGAAGAGCAACACCTCCTCTCTGAGTTACCATTCTGAGACTCGACTAAACCGTTTAAAATAATGCACACTGTCTCCGAATGAAGGGCTCAACACACACTAGACCCAGGAATAAGATACCCACACTGGTGATTTGCTACCTCTCTTCGTGGGGGATCTGACAGCTGTCTGCTCAGGTTATTAGTCTTTCCTTTTCATGCTGCTTTTCTTTTAGTCCTCCATTCATCAGGTAGTAGTTTTCTTTACAAAAAAAAAGTCCCTATCATGTTGCTTCCATGAAGTTCATTGGCAGTTTCTCCTATGAAGACTGTAGAGGCAGTCCATAAAAATCCTACAGGGACTGATTCGGTTCTACCAGAGTCTCTGAACGTTCCTTAAATTTGGACGTGGGCGATGCCTAGAAATCCACAAGAGTGGAGTTACTCCATGTAGCTGTGTCCAAATAGCGTGGTGGGTCGGTTTTAGTTTTTAAGTTTTGATTTAGCACCCCTGAGCCCAGCTCACATGGCCTTATTTAAAGTCTGTGTTCATAAGGACTGTGTTTTAGGGGAATTTCAGACACTTCCTGTTTCATTTTCACACGTTTTGCACCAAAGGCAAGCAGGACATTTATCTCAGGCTACAATCTCTTGACACCTCAGTGTTACTGTAAACATGCATGTTGAACTCGGTTAATCAGATGACAATGGAAAACCTCTGAGGGTACGAATGGCGTCACAATTAAACCTAATCTGTTTTTCCAGCGCTGCTTTAACTCATTGCTGTCAAAAACTAAGAGTGCCATGGCCTCCAGCGAGGGTTAAATATTCGCCTTAAGTCAACACACCACTTAGATATGTTTACAGCCATATTGACACGACGCGGTGTGGAGACAAGTCGTCACCGTAATGTTGGGAGGGAGCTGGTGAGCGTACTAACCACTGTGCTGTCATGAAGTTTTTTTTTTTTTGGGGGTTTGATCTACCGCACGCAGACTGATTGCGCCCCCCCCCCCCACCCCACACCCCCAGCAGCTTGAACAGTGGTCTCTCCATTCCCTCTCCATCTCCTTCTCCTTCTTTCTGTGGCTGTCCTGCCAAACAGCTGGTCCTCACTGTTCCCTGCCTGTCTATATCATTTTCGACAGTGTAAATCCTCCTTCACCCCCCCCCACCCCAGCAGAATTGGTCCCCAAGCAGTCCGTCCCTCTCCCCAAAAATCAGACCTCCTCCTCTTCCTCATGCCTGCCAAGCCTAGCCCTTTTTCCCGGCCCGGTTTCGGTTCCATTCTTTCGGGGCTCGTTAAAGCGATGCAATGGACACGGTCTAATTTCCTGAGCTCGTGGGGGAAGAGTGGGAGTTTGATGACAAAAGGAATCACAAGAATGGCCTGGCCTTGTTTTAAAACAAAGGCCCGCATTCACACCGGACCAGAACCAGCTAACAAGATGGTTCTTAACTGTCACTGCTGTGGCCTCGGTCCGTGAAGGAAATACACGTTAACTGTACACTGTCTTATATTAGTCATTAAACGGGGGAGTCAATGAATGTTTATTGCGGAGTTTCTCATAAATGTTGGTCATTAGGAGGTCCCTCACCCAGAGTGTTTGCTTATTGACGCTCAGAAATAATAAGGTCTATTTGGGATTTGATGCTAAGCTAATAAAAGGCTGGAGGGCCTGTGTTTGTGCCCACAGATCCGTAAGTATGTATGTGACACTAGCGCAGCCTTGCCTAAATTGAGCGATGTAAGCAGAGGGTGCCGTCATGGCCAGGCCTGTCACCCTATAATTGCCTGAAGATTATAAAGCTGCCGGTTATTCCACGCTGGAGATGCTATCATCTGCCTGGTGTTTCTAAATGTAAAAAGTGGCTCTGCTCTGGAAAGTAACAGTGTTGGGCACTTAAGTACAGCCAAGATAAAAACAGGGATTTCAGGGTTGTTTCGGGCCCTCTGGTGTTCCACCTCATGAGGTCATATTTTGGCCCCAGGACTGCTTAGGCCATGGGTGGGACAGATATGTCAAGTATCTAGCGATGCTGCGAGCACAGCTATATATGGATTTCCACTCAATTTTGAGAGGATTTATGTTCTTGCAAAGATATATCACTGTTAGTCAAGGTTAATGCATATAGCATTTAACATACATTGAACCTGAGCCGAGTTTCAACAAACTTTAATAATTTATACGTTACTAGGTCCGGTTTTAGCTGTCTGTGACTTGAATGTTAAGAATTCCATTGGTTTTAAATCTTTTTTCACCAACTAATACAGACAGACTGTTGGCAGGAACTTTAATTCAGAGAAGTCGTTTTTTCCTCTCAGATGTTAAGCCTCTCTCCAAAGTGTTGCCACATCCTGCTTTCGATGGACATCCCGGTTCCATGCATTTTTAACATGTCAGAAGTTTCCTTGCAATTCACTCTTTTTTGGGAATCTGAATTAACAATAAAAATATGACACTATGATTACCACGGCAGTGGACTGTTGTGCGGTGTATTGGCTGAAGCAAGAGTCAGTTTTTTACTTTTTTTTTGTCAACCCAGTTTTTGCTGATCTTGGGGTAAGTTGGAACACAGCACACCAGGAACAGTCCAGAGCACCGCACCACGTTGAGGAACGATAAGCAATTTCATCTGTTTGCCTCAATGCCAATTGCTCTGCTAATTTACTCGCTATCTTGACAAATTGTTGGCTGCGAGCAGAGCGAGGGTCGTGTTGCACAGACTATGCAGCTGCCAGCTCTGCAGACGTAATGTCCAAGTTCACACTGTCGTTTCCTTCCAGTCTTACAAAGACAGAAAAAAAGCACATCCTATCCCCTTGTTTTGCCAAGCAATAATTTAAAAGCGATATCCACCCTAGCAACTGTTTGAGGGGGATAAATCACTAAAACCTTTCCTTTTTGGAAGGGTCCTTTACGGTTCCTCTCGTTTTGGTCTGCTTTTATGTAAATCTCTCTGGTGTAGACCTTCCTCTCCAGTTTCCTGTCTTGTTTTCAGGTTGGGTAGACACTTTCCTGGTCTCTTTACAGGATATAAATGATTTTCCTTTCACTTTTATGCAGTAATTTTCAGGTACCTCTGCACCCATAACTCTAAATGAAAATCCATGTTTATAGGAACTCATGTTTTACTGTTTGGGGGAACAAATTTTAGCCTCATGCTTCCCCAAGTTTGTATGACTTCTCTCAGGGTCACAGGACGTAAAAAGACCATTTGTCATCTTATATTACGTTCAGCAGAAGCACTAATCCAGGGCGATTTACACGGCTTACATTTTTACACGCTATCCATTTACACAGCTGGATATTTTACTGAAGTAATTCAGGTGAAGTGCCCTTGCTCAAGGGTACAACGGCAGCACTTAACTTGTGTTGAGTGGTGCTTTTACTTTGGGGAAAGCAGCAAGGGGCTCCCGCTAAAGCCTTTAAAATAGATGACCTATTATTAGTTATAGAGAGAGAGAGAGACTCATAACTCCAGAACAGGACAGTGAGGAACAAAGGCCAATTTCCGTGTTTTCCTAAAGGTGTCCATTAAAAAAACGTCCATCATGACTTTGATTATTTGAAAAGGGTTGATTTTTGGGTACACACTATCCATTTATACAGCTGGATATGTGCTGAGGTGAAGGGGGAAGTGTGTTGATAAAGGACAACAGCGGTGTCCTCACTGGAATCCAGGCCTGTAACTTTGTGGGTTGAAGGCACAGTTCCCTTTTACATTACAGTCATTTAGCTAAAGCTTTTATCCATAGTGATTATTCTAACCAAGGGTGAATCCTCCTGGGAGCAATGTGGGGTTAAGGGCCTTGCTCAAGGGCCCAACAGCAATGGTGTTCTTGCTGTGGCTGGACTGGGGCTTGAGCCACCAACCTCAGGGCTCCCAGTCATGCACCTTAGCCACTAGTCTACAGACTGCCCCTTATGTATTACATCATGCTGGCACCATCAGTGACACGCATCTCTAGGTTGGCGACATGTCTCCAGGTTGGGGTGACACTGTCCTCCTTATGACTGGCCTCTGTGGGTGAGTCAGAGATGGGGTGACAAATAGACAAACAGCTCTGGGTGAGGTCATTTCAGTGTGAGATTACACGGCCGAAGTCCACCAGGCCACCAAAATCAGAGACTCAATGCGTTTGTGCTCACCCACAAAGAGGACGTTTCCAAAACACGCCGTGAAAATGACGAAATCAAATCAAAACATTCATTTCAGATGGTTCAACAAGATGTTTTGCACCTTGTTACAGATACAAAAAAAAACAACACTGGGCTTCTCAGAGAATGTGAAGTCTGTGTTTGTTTCTGTCCATTATAGGTTTGTAAAGGCCTGGAAAGCTCAAGGACAAAGACAGCGGTTTAGAGAATTTACCCAGTTTACACAGAAATCAAAAATAAAATGAGCTGGCTTTTTGGTCAGCTTGAAAACATAGATTTTCCAGTAGCTATCTTTGAGCTGTTATGATGAATTTGATTTTGTTATACCCGATAAGATTTCATTTTTGATTTTTTTGGGGTGTGGGGTTATCAGAAAAAAGCAATAATGCACAACGAAGACCTGATGATACCACCTGAAAATGCCATAAAAAAATGCACCCTCAATAACCTAAGAGCGCTAATCAGAGTAGCCTGTGCTGAAACAAAGCATGCGTTTGAGGCAGACTACCCCACCCTACGCATCTGGACTTAGGACCGAGCTTTGAAGTTCAGTGAAATCTTGCGAACAATTTTGGAACATTTTTGGACGTGAGGCAGAACTCCCTTGGAAGGAGCGATTTGGTCTCGTTTTCGTTGCGTTCTCCTGGGGCGAGTCTCCCACGCCCCACCCCGAGGGCGGCGTCCAGGGGTAGCGGATTGCGGGCAGGAATGTAGCCACGCGGGTTATTCCTCCAGTCTCTGTTTAGGAATGCGAAATAGCGGCATGTCCACTAAATCACCCCCCCTCCCCTCAGCAGAGCGGAGCGGTGCGCCGCGGTCTCAGTCCTACTTTTCCCATGCCTCCCAGCCAAAGAGCATGGTTTGGGCCCAAAGAATGTTCCACTCTCTGCCTTCCTCTCACACTGACCGTCCTTCACCTCTGGTGCCTAACCACAGATTAGGAGGGGCCTTTCACGGCCCTTGTTCTCTCAGCCCAAGATGGCAAAAAAACCTTCAGACTTGCTATAAACATTATGGGTTTTGTTTCTTGTTTTTGTTATTTTTTTCTGTGTCTAGTCTATAAAATGTTCTGCTAATGTCTTTCCGTCTTAGGTTGGGCATCCTTCTCTTCTGGCATCCAACCACAGAGTGGGAGAGGTTTCCACGGTCCTTATTTTCAAAACCAACAACTGCAAAAGCTTCTGATCTGCCATAAACATTATGGGCTTGTGTTCTTGTTACTGTTATACTCGGAAATCTATAAAATGCTCCACAACATTGCTACAGAAAAAAAGGTAGAAAAAAGGTGCAATTTTCAAATAAAATATTCATTAACTTCAAAAACATCCTGGGTAAGTGTGTGAATTAAAACATTGGCATTAGGCTGCGAGGGAATGTAGCACCAGCAGGGTGCGCTGTAGAGAAAAGAGCATGTAACCCTTGGAGTTCAATCATCCTCAAATGAGAGTAAAGAACAATAAGTATATACATCCAGGATGTCTACATCATCCAATCAGAGGAAAGAATGCTGAGCAGTGACACTTTCTTTTGACCAACCAGATTGTCTGGTGTAGAGTTCTACTCCTTTGCTTCCATGGAACAGGTGGCTTCAGTTGAGTACAGCAGTTTCCAGTAATGATGGGGGATTGGCTTTACTGTACCAGAAAGTGGGAGGATAAATCAGATAGAAGCAGTCATTCAATGATTTGGACTAATGACTGTGGAGAGACAAACATGTTTGATTGGTTCAAACAAGTCAATGATTCAAATCTGACTATAGACCTACCAGAGCTCACAAAGGATCATTCCAATCATACCTTGTTTAATGAAGTGGTGTGTTCAAAAACAGAACATCCATTGTCACAGTATTGCCATTGGTCTTGTCTTGTATGAAAACTCATGAGACAATTCAAACTGGAATCTTTCACCTTCCACTGCAGACAAGCACTTTCAATGTTAAAGACACAGATCCAAGCATCTGGTTTGTCTATATAAGAAGGCACTGGCCAAGAGAGCCCATATCCTCCAATGAAAAGAGGGAATACTATGTAGATACCACTGAAGGTACCTGTGCTGTCCAATCAGAGGGAAGAGCACTGAGTAGTGTGTTCAGATGTGCCAGAGAAGATTGTAAGGACCAGATGTAGCCTATGTGGTGAACACATGTGCTACTGACCACTGCGTGAAAATCTGAAGAACTGTTAACCAGATGTGAGCCCTTTTAAATGTGTTTTTGAAGAGATAAATGTTTTTTTTGAATGTGATTGCAAAGTAAACCACTCTCAGATCCCTCACCATTCCACCACTCTTGAGTATTGCAGAACTTTCCACAGCTGAATTACCCATGATTCATCTGTGTTTTAGCAGGACCAGGAAGACCTGTGCCCTCTTCCAGGCTCTATCTGCCTGGTGCTTCTCCCGGAGACGCCATCCAGTCTGATACCCAGTGCAGATCTCTGTCTAATCCCTGGGTATTCCTTACAAGGCTTCTCCTCATGAGAAAAAAAAAAAGAAAAAAGAGGAGGGGGAAAAAAACGAGCTGAAAGTATGTACTCTGTGGTTTGAGCGCCTAATCGCTGAATTCTGCCAGAGATATGTAATCGCATTACGCCATGCGATGACAAGGCCCAGAGTCTAATTGGAACAACTCGACCCCCCATCACCACCTCCCCTCCCTATAAGAGCCACATGCTCACTGCAGACCCCCATCCACAGATGTCTGTGCTGTTCCTGATGGATCCCTCCCAATTCGGCGTCCATTACGGGCGACCACACGAAGGCTCGCTCTTATCATTCACAAAGCACGCATGCCGTGCGGAAAAAAAGTTCTGCAGCGCGAACATGACCTCCACATGCATGATCCAGGGTAAAACAGCAGTCAGCTACCTCCCTCCCATCTGCATTTGCTTCACCTCTCAGAACCAGGCTTTTCACCATAAAATGAATTCTGAGTCTACTGACATAAGGATAATCGCAAGATGCAATACTATAGACAGAATAGGACAAAACCCATGCACTTCATTAAAACATAAGCATTAACCTGGCGTGTGTACATTGCTCCCAGAGTTACATAATCAAGTATAAATAATGAATTAGCAGAATTAGGCATCCGCTGAGTTGAGTCCTCTGACTAGCTCGCTTTTCAGCACCGCTGAAGCACAAGAAAGCTAATGACAGGGATTCTTGTCATCATCTCAGGCTCTTTGTGTAAACTCAGAAAGGCCCACGCCGAATGTTTCCATTTCCCTGTGTGGGTTCCTTTGTGATGTCTGCAGGGATAACGGATAGCTGTTTTCGCTTTGTTTCATAACATGCAATTTTCCTCAATTGGCTGAAATTATCCCCCAATTAAACGTATGTTTGGTATGTTTGTTTACCTCATTCTTTTTAATGCTGCCTGCCGCAAACATTCCATCTAAACTATGAGGTCATACTATGTGAAACCATGACAACTCCGGTATGGCATGTTCCATTTTTCCTTCCGCCTCAAAGAACTGTTTGAGCCATCACTGGTGTACAAAAAAATGTATCATTTGATTCATAATTCTGTTTTGAAATATGAAAAATAAATTACTTCTGCCATGTTTATCCCAGCAAGAAGTAGGTGTTGAGAAATACATAATCATTAACAGAAACTAGAAAACAGAAACTAGAAAATAAAACCATGAGGAAACGTAAAGTTGAAGTACGTGCCCACTCTTCAGTGCTTCATGAACAAATTTCAGTGGATTAAAGCCCAAATGAGCTACACTGTCCATATACAGTGTTATTTGATGTTATGTTCCCACTTCTCACTGGGATGAGTTTTCTATTGGGAAGTAACAAAAACAAAATAATCATGATGTCTCAGCGCGTAGGAAGGGGTTATAAAGGACAAAGAAATGATGTTCACCAAGTCAGGGATTAAAGGGAGACTACCAAAACTGAAATCCAGCTCTGAACACAAAAGGAAAAAGAAAGGGTGTGAAAAGGTTTCTTTATAAACAAAACTGGTTTCAAACTCAAACTTCCCACTTCTTTGGGTTTTCTCTAAACAATTGAAAATCTTCCCATTTTTGGGTTCTCTTTCAATAAATAAAAATTTATTCCCACATCAGGGCACTTCTTAAATGAACTAAACAAAACAAAAACATAAATACTGACACAAGTCTGTCTCTATAAAGCATTCACTTGGAACAGCACAATACCAAATTACCAGGAGCCAAGCTCCAAACCATACCACTCCTAATTCCTGACTGAAACTCACCCTGCACACAGGCATGCCTACATAGCCTGTGGCTGATTAGCTACAGGTGGGCCAATTTACACAGGCTCAGCCTGTTAACCAATTGCAGTGGCTCCTCCCACCAGCCTCAGCACTAAAACCAGAAATGGACTTCTGGAATGGAAAACCAGTTTCCATCCGCTGCCACCCGTAACACTGGCCATTACCTAAGCTCTGACCTAAGCTGACAAACTTGGCTCAGTTCTTGTCTCTGGCCTCACAGAGTGACTGTGCAACACAATCCGTGTTTGTTTTTAACCAGCGTTACTCAGCTGAAGAAAAGTGCTATCAGACTGGAGAGGATGGATAGAAGCCCTGGGCTGCTATTTCTGACCCGGGTCCCCAATCAGAGCCCGTCTCACATTTTCCTGTGCTGTCCATGTGAGATAGCATCACGGTTTAAAGAGAAAGAGAGGGGCTAAAAGTGGAAACGTCTCATGAGTCCATCGTTTTAATTTATTTACACAGCCGGTCTGGAGAGATACAGAAACCCCCACTCCCCAAAAGAGCTCATGGCGTCCCAACATGGTGAATCACTTGGGTTATTTTTACTATCAGGAGGGGCCTGGTCTTCTTGAGAAAGCCTTTGTTCCTCTTTGTTTTTGGCATGGATGATGGTCGTTTTCAGGACAGTTACCTTTTTGCTACTGGCAATATCTTAAGGGTGACTCAACAGCAACCGATGTTCCTTTCAAGATCTCCTTACAATGAAAACAGTATTTACGGCCAGATCCTACACTTAGCTCATCTCTCATGTTCCCCTGCACATAGTTAAGGGACCACAAAAAAAATGTCTGGACACAGTTAAGCGCTGTGGAATTTTGTTTTAGGAAGACGGTTCATGTTGAGTCCATGGCATCGGTGTGTTTGGATGGAGCTGAGTGAAAGTAGTGCATGAGAGTGGGTGCTGACCTCACCAGAGTTCCCTGTGGTGCGGGTCTAGAACACACAACGCAAGCCAAACAAATCCACCCTCCCCCATTGAAGCTCTGAACCTATTCACCCCTGACATCTACCATCCATTTGCTTCCCACTGTCACTGCATGTTTGTGGAGCGACCAGGAATTTAACGTGACGCTTAGGGCCACCTAAACGTTTTACAGAGTCTCATTGGCTCAAATGATGGGCTGCACAAAGAAATGTACCTGATTTCCATAGAAACAGAGAGTCATGGGAGTCAGTCACGCGGGAATGAAGCTGTCGTCCACCTGGGTGATGTAATCTGTGAATGAGGTCATTGCTCCGCGTGGGAGCTGAGCTGAGCTGAGCGGACAGTGGACCCTCAGCGGGATGGGACCGACCGATGGCATCCTGTCACTATGGTGTGACTCAGACCTTGGGATGTTCGCCATTTCGCAGTGTAAACCAAATTCTACCAAGATAGTTGTAATACTCTCAGACCTTCAGCAGAACAACCACAAGAAAACAAATCTTATACACGGACAATAACATCAGGACACTTTCCTCTTGAAACATTTGGTTGCAAGCTTTTTTTAAAATTTTGTTTGAACCTTTTTAGATTTTTACATGAATGTTAAATGAGTAAGGAGAAAACAGGGTTCTTTTTCTCAGGGCTGCATAAGTCTTGTGTAGGTCTGGCTATGGAAAATGGATGGAGCCATTGGTAGGAGGTAGTTAAGATTCAAGATTCATGTTTTCCTTGTAGAAAGACTCACAGGCATGTGGGATATTAGTCTGGCCTTGACAAATCTCAATGTTTCTATGGCAAACAAACGCAGATTCTGTCTGTGGGTGGTCACAGCCATCTCTCTCTCTCAACTCGCATGCAGTTACAGGAAACATCAGTTTGGATCCTGAAACTTAAGGAGCATAAAGCACAATTACAGGAACTCACAGCTTATACGCGAGGCTCCTTCAATTTCCTCGACAGGCTGCCGAAAACCACTGGGGGACAAACCCCCTTAGTGACCGCCTACACGGTTTGACTGGAGCTAGAGCCAATCATATCAAATGAAAGAAGTTAACCCTTTCACATTAAAAAGTATTGGGTGCAGGATGGAATGCAAGTGCACTTGATGACCCACTCCCATTGGCTATCTCTATGACGATGGGGGGTGGGGCTTCTAAAGTTGGAAGCAGAGATTCATAATCTTCTGATGTATGACACATCTGCATTGAGTTAGTCACTGCTGCTCTACACAGTCACACCCTGGCAGTAAGGGCCAGTGAAGGTCTGTTATCTCAGCTTTTGTGCACGTGGAATAGTATTTGTGTTACAGAAATTTCAGCACAAACTGATCAACACCTTTAAAGACCAGACTACTCTTTTCGTGGTGCTCTATATATACCTCAAATTAATTGGAAATGAGGTCTCTAGAGAGGGTTTAATGAAGTAAGTGGAGGGGATTTGTCCTCGTCTTCCTGAAAATGTGCATTCACTCTCGAGGAATAGGATTACTCTGTTTCCTCAACAAAAGATAAAAATACCAAACACCTTCTCCTTAAAAAAACAACCACTGACATGTATAAACAGTCTGTATGCACAGCTGCAAGGTAAAAAAAACACACACGCACATCTCTGTATGCGTGATAGCAAAGGACGGCGACGGTTTTAAAAGATGATAAAAGCTGCTCGCTCTCAGATGAGCTGATTAATTGGAACGGGCGTGTGGTTTCGAGGCTCGCACATCCTTTGAAGTTTATTACTTCCATGCACACACCCCCGACACTGACATCATTCTCCTCTGCTACCACTTGATCGTCTATGGCAGCTCGCATTTTTGAAGGGGGGGGTGGAGGGGGGGCGCACAAGAAACATTTTATAATTACACATTAGAGTTTTCTGTGGAAAACAGTAAACTAGAAGGGCATGTAACACATTAAAAAACATCAGAAACCTCTTCCTCGTACAAAGAAAAAAAAAAAGAAAAAAAAGGCAACTCAAGTTTTGCCAGCGACGGTTTGATTTACACAGCGTGAGTGCCCGACGCTTTGGAAGAGGACAGAACTGGTAAGTCATCCGTGTAACACTCCCGGCCGAGCGTCGCTCAAAGAAACGGCCGTTGGGGCCTTGGAGAGGAGGCCCAAGCACACTACCAGTGCTGCCAGAAACATGTTTTCTGGAACATCTGTTGGGAGTTAAACTCCCTTCTCTCACACTCCACCAGGGCTGTGCACAGTGTAAGGTGAGGTAATCGGGTCCAAACTGCCTGGACAGGACTGGATGGTCAATTAATCAGAGAGGGGCCCGTTCAAGCCCCAGACCCCCCAAATTAACATGCTTTTTGGGGGTTCCAGGGAAGGGTCACCCAACAGTCGGAGGCTCGGAGCCATGAAAATGAGGTCAAAGTACCGGGAGATCTGCCGTCTGCTCCCAACTCCTGGTCCGCATAGTCCACTGCCTATGTAATCCTGGGCCGTCCGTGCCAGGGAGCAGAAAGGAAGTGATTGCATTCCCTTATAATGCGTCGTACAACAATAGATTAACGAGCGTGAAATTAAAACCCGGTGTTGCTCTGCCTACTCTTCAAAACCAGCTCAGGATCTCAACCCGGTCCGGCACTTTGATAAGGGGGTTGGGGGTTAATGATTGGGGGGGGGGGGTTATTGTTGTTCTCTAAAAAAAAGCATGATAAATATTTGCCCTGTTACATCCTTCAAGGGGTGGGGTTCTGTTCTCTCCCCCTCCCTCTGAAAATATTTCGGCGCAATTGTCTTTGAAACAGTAGGAGGAAGCAGGTCACACGCAGCAGTTCTTGGAAAGCAGATCGATATAAGGGCTGGTAGCTCTTTTGTTGTGTTTGCAGCTGGAGAGGAAGAACCTTGTTAGCTGTCTCTTTCCACACAGCGCATTCTTCTCTAAGGGGGTCGATGGTTTAAACTATGCTATTGCTGCCTACTTGTTTGCCAGCGTTCTGGGGTGGCTGGTGCATTTCACTGAAGCTTGTACTTTAATCAAAACACCATGGGTTAAATGGGCACAGTGAAGCCTCATGACACCACAAATAGGCGTGGCTACCATATGTTACTAGTAGATCTCTGATTTTGACCAATTGTTGTGTTTTTCATGTGGAGAGCAGAACCTTTTGATTGGTTGAAACAAGTCTGTGATTGACAGCTCATTCTAACTGCACCCGCTCTTGGCATCACAATACCTAATTTACCCATCAACGTAATTTACAGTTGAGTCAGTATCATTCACGAGAACATCCGGCTGTTGGGTCCATATAGGACTTTGCGCAGCTGCAGCTGTAAGGCTGAAGCTGAGAGGCTACCTATTCTTACCCCTGAGTGAAACTGATTTGTTTTTGAAGTCCAAAGGATTTTAAAAAGGCCCCTGAATGATGGTGAGGGAAGTTTGCATTTGTATGCAATCCCACTTTTTTTCAGTTTCTCAAATATAAGCCATGTCTAAGGAACACTCTAGCTGAACTCACTTCCTGATTTCACCTGAAAAAATAGTCATAAAACAGAACCACAGAGTGATGACATTTTACTGACTAGTTGGAAAAGTGTCACCCCTGCATTTGCTTAGTAACCATAAAAACAGGATAGCAACATCACATCTGTAATATAGGCAAAGACATATGTCAAGTTATGAGGGGAATCGTCTCAGGAGGAAGATAGAAAACGGGCTTTTTCAGTGTAATCACTAACACTTCCATGACATGGCGATTTTAGAGCTTGCATCACTGTGTAACAGTATTGGGCCTGTAGGAATACAGTCTCGGGAGCTGGAAACTGGCTTGCAGTGCGGGCAGACAGTGGGAAAGATGGAGGGGAAGGGGTCATGCAGGGGTCATGCAGGGGTCATGGAGGATGTGCTTTAGCCTCAGGGGGTGATTTTTGACATTCAGCAAATTCTGGAAGCCGAGGGGCATGAGTCCTGTCCACACTGCATTTTACTTCACCCAGGGAACTCTCAGCAGTACAAATGAAAAACAAATCGACACTAACGATCCCGTGAAGATAATCTCAATTTGAGGTACGAGCAGGACAAATGGTGAAGCTCTGGCTTTTGAATTATACACGTGTCGAGTGCGGTGAAGGAGTTCTTGTCCTTCAGGAGGCACTCAGCTTTTCAGCCACAGGTCCAGAGAGACGTGCGCAACGTTATGGTCAGTGCACGCAGTGCGGCAAAAAAAATCTGGACATCGTCCGAAAGGGGGCCGGACCTGCCCTTCGGCGGTCTCTGTGGAAACCTGACATCTCGTCAAGCGTTATCAGTGATTCATGGTGCGCCCGAGACCATTGTGTTTCTTCTCTCCCGAATAAATCTTTCGGTTTTTCTCACAGAATAATTAACGTGACCTTGGAACGGGGCCTATTTTTCATGGCAGTCTCTGCTTCCTGACACGCTCCGTGATCGAGTGCAAAACCGTGACTCACCCCGCCAAGTCAAACACACTGTACGGGCCAGATAATGCGATGATCACAATTAGCCCTCCCGCGCGGGTCGCTTGCCAAACCCTCCTCATTCTGCTCTGTGAAATAAATCAGCGCCGGCGTAATCTCTCCGAGGATACGGGCAGGAGAGGAGGTACCTGTGCACCACTGATTAAGCCGATTCAGTAGATCCGCACTGATAAATACCCTCCTGCCACCGGGAGCGCTGTGTTAAAATCCCCCGGTCAGGACTTTCACTTCTTCCCCCTCAGCCACATGAAGCCGACACGGCCTTATAAAGACTTAAAGGTCTGTGCCGAGAACCTGCCAGAACACATCACTGCGGGGTTTAAGGGCTTAAGCACAAAATAGGCAAGACAAATAACCCTGACAAAGGGGGTTTCGTTCGAGGTGCCAAGCTGCTCTCTTTCCTACTCAGGTACTGCCTGCTTCTTCGTAGCACATATAAATACATAAGTACTGACCATGCTTGCATTACGGCTCACATAGACACTGCCATGATGTTCCTTTATTCCATTCTCTTGGGATTTGAGCATTTAATCCGACAGAACCACACTGTCTACAGAGACTGCAAGATTCCCCGCTGTTCCCTTATTGCTTTTGCAATTGACCATGTGAAGACTGTGGCCTGGAATCAATCAACATTTGTTTCTAAACTTTGACTCACAAATAAAAGCAAGTGTTGTTTTCTTTCTGCACAAACACGTTTTGGGAGAGATCATTTCGGTGATTGCTGTGTTTGTAAAGCCGCTTGAGTAAAATTCAATGTCAAGGACAAAGGATAATGAATCAACGTCAAGGAGGAATGGTGATTCAATCCAGACCCAAGCTCTTGTGCAACCACTGAAGGCGATCATGCACCAGTGCGGCTTCAGCTGACCGAATGAGCTCACTGGTCAGTCGGCAGAATATTATGAATACAGCATGTTACCAACATGGCTGGTCGGACACGTGTAGAGGATCCGAGCTGCAGACCCACAGGGTGTGGCAGACCAGGTGGGACGGTGTGTAAGATGTTCCCTTGAGAGTAAAAGTACGACCTTAAACAGGCTGCATGGCCTGCTCTTGCCACAAAACATTCCTGTGTTCTAAAAATGAGACAGGAATTCAATCACCCCAGCATTGACAGCAATATCATTCATCAGATGACAAAGGCAGAAAGCAACACTGTAAGGTGGAAAAAATAGTAGATGTGAAAAAAAAATCAACTTGACAGGTATACCGCACCAACACGACTTCTTTCCAAGAATTTCTGACAGCTGGGACGTTCTTGTGAACCGGGCTTTGCAACTGTGGCTTTTAATGGTGAAAATCCGTGCAGAAAGAGCATGGCAGCGCAGCTGGCAAAGCCTGCGTCTCTGAGGCACTGTGCTTCTGGCATTCTGCTCCCGCCAACTGGCAGAGCAGCCCGTTTCAATCAGGCACCGGTCACAGTGTAGCGGTCCGGAGCTTTCCATGGCACCATTTTACCCACACGTTCCTCCTGCTGTGTCAGCTTTGAACTCCCGTAAAATCAAATGATAGAAATATCCTAACACCTCATTCCAGGGCACCATGGGGATTTGAGTTTTTTTTCCAGATATATCCTGGTGATGTACTGAAAGTTAAACATTATAGGATTATGGGATATGGACAGCTTCCTAATTGTGATCGTGTTTGAGGTGGTTTCTCTATCATCGTCTGAGCACAGCTCTGCTCTTCCCTCTGACAGAGAAAGGGTGGAACATGAAGGCACGGCAGTGGCCATAACTAATGAAAATTTGTGTTGTACAGACCAGAAGCTCTTTCTACATAACCACTGTCATGTTGTGGTTTGTGTAAAAATAAAAAATACATAAAGAATACCTCATCCCTCACGGGAATGTTTTCTTAATCCTCACCCTTAACAGTCTGTAATCTCCGGCCAGTAAAAACCCACCGGCAGTAAATCTGAATTTGATTAAACTCGATGCAGCTTCTTTAAGGCGTCGGCTCGCTTGCCTCTGTCGTAGAGGCGCCCGAGGTGAGAGCCAGGACACGGGCGAGAATCTACAGGCTCCTGAATGGAACGCGGCTGTCCGAAAGATCAAAGGCAGAGTGTTTTTAAAGGGTTTAGGTTTAAGGGAGACCTCGGGATGAATCTGAGCTCTGTCACATTTGCATGTATCGAACCCTGACATAATGAATGGCTACTGCAGAGCATCTAAGAACACTGACAATCACTCTGAGCCTCGGGAATGTCCATGACACTGTTTAATTTATTAGTGAAATGTTTCAGGGCATGGTGCGTTCCCCCAGGCCACAGGGGTGAGTTTCGGGCCCTTGGCCTCTGACAGCACTAAAATAAAAAATGTATATATGAACCGGTTACCATATGGTTGATATTTTTCTTCTTCTTCCTTCTTCGGAGTGAGCAAAGACAAAGTGTGGAAGCTTCTGGGCCTCTGGGTAACAGATTCCAGCGTGGGGACGTTCCCGTCACGCCAGACCTAAGCTGACCCCATCCTGACAGAGGCAGGTGTAACACCCAGAATAAACTCTGCACAAGGTCACACTGGTCCCCGCAGGTTATGAAATCCCAAACGGATGTTTTTAGCCTTCCAATAACAGACACGACAGGTAGGCCGGGTCTACTGCCATTACCCTCTTTGATCGTTTTAGTTCCACAGGTTTCAGGAAGTTAGGATCATAAAACCCTGATGAAGGTCACATAGACCGAAACATCGGTGCTCTCACACGGAGAATAAAAGGTGGTGAAAATGCAAGAAGACCTGCGGGGAGGAGCTTTGCCTTCCTCTTTCCTCTTCAGTGCATTTTTGTTGCTCTGTATCATCTGGACTGAATTTCTAAGGTGGGGAAGTGTTCATGTCTCACAGAGCTCAGGAACTAAACCGTGTCAGTCAGGGGAAACCGCTAAAGTCCTACAGTCTCACCCTTAGGGTGAAGATAGTCTCACGGCTTTATCCAGTTTCAGGGAAGAATGAAACACAATAACCCATAATAATCTTAAAACAGCTTTCAGATCCCCACATTTAGATGCCACTTAGAAACAATGCATGCAGAAGAAATCCAGAGAGCAAGAAACATGAAGAAATGCATGATCTAAGAGCACCTGGGTCCGATTTACAGATCATAGTTAGTCATTTAGTCACCGGAGGACGCCACAAACACATTACAATGTACTTTACTCTTTATTTTCACTTTTTAACCTTACTGTGTACTTTTCTCCCATGACATATTGGAAAGGGTGGTTTTAAATTTGTAAATTCTACTCTGTTTTAGTCCATCAACAACAGCATGTTACACAACCAGTGGTGTGAAATGTGTGTGTGTGTGTGTGTGTGTGTGTGCGTGAGCATGCTAAGGCAGTGAGTAACTAACGGACTGACCTCTCCCTCTCCTGCTCCAGCAGGTTGGTGAACTCGTCGCTCTTCTGCATGAAATCACTGTGGTTCCTCTTCTCGGCCTCCAGGTTGCCGATCGCCTGCTTGTGGGCCTGCTCCACCATAAGCAGTTGCTCTAGCATGCGGCGGTATGTCTCCCTCTGCTTCTCCACCAGCCTGTCCAGCTGAGGAAGGGAGGGCAGAGCACAGCGAGCCGTTAACCTGTGCAACACTACATTACCCACGAGGCCTTGCACCACACCAATCCATTACCCACAATGCCTTGCAGCACACTGAGCCATTACCCTCAGGATCTTCACTATGGCCCAGCCTCCACTGCCAGCCTCAAAGCTTACAGCGCCGCGTCAAGTTCCTAAAGCCCTGGACCGAAAAGTTTTCAGCAGGTTTTTCTGGATTCTTTTCAATCAGCGGCTAATTTAGGCTTTGGAAACGAGGTGTTTGGACTCTTTATCCAATTAGGGACTAACATAAGAACTTAGGCGCTGAAACACAGCAAAAACCCGCAGACACACTGATCCTCCAGGCCCGGATCCTGACACGTGTTATACACTGTAAACGTGGTGAAAGCAGTGCCATTCACAACGATAGGGGTACCGAAGATCACTTTCATCTGTAATTCATGCACATTCATACACACATTTATCTCGGATTTTATATCAGTGATTGGGCTATTTAAGTGATAAAGAACCACAAGGCGTATCCTGATATTCTTTATGTTTCAAATCTGTAAATTTAAAATGGTGTTGGACAGTGATCCATGTCACTGAAATAATTAGTACTTGGACAGTAACAGTAAAATTTACTGACCTCCCCCTAAAATGATTCCACCTGTGCTGTGACGTATGTTTTTGTATATATTACACACGTGATGCAGCTCTCCTTTTCATTACGTTAGGGGGCAAATAAGTCAATAAGTCAGCAAAGTCCTGTGTCATCTCTCTGTGCTTCTGTTTTGTGAGCGTTTCTTCATGTCAAACCAGGAAGTAATTTGGTCACAGCAGCCGTTTAAGAGCAGAGGAGCAGAAGGTGAGTGCGTGCCGTCCTACCTCAGCCATTGGTTTCTCATAGATGTCATCCTGCCATTTGCTCTCCTTGCCCTGTATGGAGTCCCTCTGCAGGGCCTGCAGCACTTTCTGTGGTGTGACAAAGCCGTACTGGGCCTCCAGCAGCGCCAGGTCGATCTTCTCCGCCTTCAGCACTGTGATCACCTCATCTCTGGCCTGCATTTACATTCAGGCAGTCAGCGGACGCCCGTATCCAGAGCAACTTAAACAGCTTATGTTTTTATATACAATCCTTTCATACAACAGGATATTTACTGAAGCAGCTCTAGTAAGGTATCTTGAATACAATGGCATTGCCGTATCTGGGAATCAAACTGGCAACCTCTAACTTACAACACACAGCTCTGTAATCATTACAATACACTCCTACACAGCCTGCAAAAGCATTCGCAGGGAAGCGGGAACACCAAAATGAACGAGGGTGGAGAGACACAGACTCAGCATGTCCCTGTCTCCACTTCCATCGATTCCAGTCATGCTCCATCTGAGTTTCCTGGGAATGACTGATGTTCCGTTCAGCCAGCCAAGGGCACTAAGGGCTTGGGAATTTGTTGGATTTATACTGCACGCTCTGATGTTGTCAGTTTTGTATAATTTTGAGGCATTAGACATTCACTGATATCTGTGAGAATGTATTTCTTTTCTGTGTGTCCCTGACGTATTGCTCTTTGTTGGAAAGTGTAGGGGGTAACCCTTACCCTGAGAGTACCTTCCTCCCCATTGTCAAACATCAGCAGAGGTCATTAAATATTCAAAGGGATTCAGTTTTATATGTTTATTTATGTGCTTTTTACAATTCAAATTGCCACAAAGCGGCTTTGTAAAGACCCCAGGCCTGAGACTCCCCTCAGAACAAGCTCAGGGCAACAGTTTCAGCGAAAGAAATCAAGAAATGAACGAAAAATGATTCATTTAAAAAAAGTCTCTAATCTTCTGATGAATGTCACAATAGAGTGAATTGATAAACTGCATCAGCCAATCAGATCCAGGAATCGAAAAACTGCAATCTGACAACAATCAGATTGCAGGAGGCTGAGGCTGTAGAAGTTAACATGGTTACCCAGGGTTAGGGTAAGCGGTTAGGGTTAGGAGTTAGGGTTAGGGGTTAGGGTTAGGGTTAAGATTAGGGTTAGGGTTAGGAGTTAGGATTAGGGTTAGGGTTAGGGTTTGGGTTAGGGTTAGGGTTAGGGTTAGGGTTAGGGTTGGGGTTAGGGTTAGGGTTAGGAGTTAGGGTTAGGATTAGGGTTAGGAGGGGTTAGGGGTTAGGGGTTAGGGTTAGGATTAGGATTAGGGTTAGGGTTAGGGTTAGGGTTAGGGTTAGTATCAGAGACCGGGTCTACAGTGGAACATCCCTCACCTGGAGCTCCCCCTCCAGCATGCTGAGGAGAAAGAGTAGGTCGTCCCGGGAGAGGTCCCTGCCCTTCCCCGAGGAGATGCCCCCGGCTCTCTCACTGCGGCCACGCCCTTCCCCTCTTTGATGGTTCCTCAGGACAGTGCCCGTGTTCTCGGAGGTCCCCCTGTGCCGTGATCGCCCCAACCCCCCACAGGGGGGGTCCTCGAAGTCTGAGTTCCGCCGCCGGGAACGCACCCTGGGCTCAGTCAGCTTGGCCTTGGCCACGTCCTCCAGGCTGTTGCTACGGGAACGCATGGTTGTGTTTACCTGCAGGAGGAACAAGCACATGAGATCTGCAGTACCTCTGGTGGATGGTGTGAATGGACACCTGAGGAATGCAAATAAGCTCAATCACAATGGTCACACCACAGGGTGTGGCACAAGAACATGGCCGGGGTGACTCACTGAAAAAAACGATAAGAAGAATGAAAAGATTATTATGTAATTCCATTCTATTTATTATGTTCGAAACGTCTTAGACGATAGCATTCAACCAGTCTCAAAGAACTTGTCAAGCAAGGGAACCTGCCCAAACCATTCAAAGCCTTCAGTGTGTATTTATTTGTCTGAAAATAACCACCCATTACAGATTATGTATGTATTTATCTTCCATCTCACATAATCTGTCATACATTATATGTGCATGATGTATAAGGTGAGACAGGATTGACTTGTGAGTGCATATGTGCACAGGTGGGGTAGGGAGAGAATGCATGATGTCATCTGAAAGGCAGGGCTGCTGAACTGCAAACAGCACGCTTTGGACCGCAGGCTGGAGCATTCCTACCCTGTCTGCTCTCCAGAGCTCAGGCATCCAGCAGAGAGCTAACCAGATCGGGCCATTTTCGCTGCCACTCATTTGGGTCTCGGGGGGGTGGGGCTGGGGGGCACTCAAGGGGTCCATTCCGTGACCTTTCTGTCCTTATGTTCCCCAGCCCTCTCCATCGAGACTTGGACAAAGACGCAAGCGCTCAGAACCGAGCTTCTGATTCAGTTTCCACAGCCCGCTCCTTTGACGGGCTTCGAGCGGCCGGCCCGGGAGATTTCTCCAGCCCTCTCCCCGTGTTTGCTCAGGACTGAAATAGATGTTGCTGTAATGTCTGGCGTATGTCCATATCTCTATTTGACTCCAGGCTGTCACAGCCTAGGAACGTCTGTTTTGAGTATACATACTGCAGCCACTGAAAATGGGGGTCCGCTGGTCAGGCTTGGGCCTGACAGAGGTAGAGTCACTGGTGATGGGTATCTAATGGCATCAAAGCAGGGGTCACATTATTAGGTGCCAGTGAGTTAACTGTGATTACAGTAGGCCACACATCATGATGATGATAATACTAAAAAAATGAAAAAGAAGAAAAAGAGGAGCACTTCTGTGATTCTTGTGCTTTGAAAATGTAAGCCTTAAATGCTATCAAGGATGTATACACTGCATACTGAAACTAAATGAGGTAATTTCACCATTGTGGTATAAACTGGCTTCTTGTGTTAATTTACTCAAGATTACGTTATTTGGAAAATTAAAGCATTAATTAAGTTTACTGTCCTACAAACACCCACACACACACTGTTGTACTTTAAATTATGATAATTTCTTACAATTTAGTTTAATCTATTTGAAGGCTGCCCCTCTTCCATTTGAGAAAAGAGGAATTTACCAAAACACAAGAGATTATTTAATGACCATATGAGGCAGAAACTGTGCATTGGCCTGAGCTAGCACTAATAATAATATCTGCGCTGGGATTCAAGTCCTCCTAGGAACTCAGCCACAACAAACCATAGAAAGCAACCTGGATGGAATGAGACATTCTTTGTTCTGCTCTTTGTTTTCCTTGTTCCACTCAGCACACACTAAATTTAGCAGGAAAGCTAAACATTGTCCTCCAAACAAACAAATTGAATGGAATCATTTCTAAACCCTCTGGGGCGAGCGAATGACATGTTCTGTTTTTCCTATCACGAAACGAGGGACTCGGCTCCGTAGGGTCCCAGACCTTCCGAGCACATGTTCCTCAGGACCATTTCCCAGGCATGGGTGCAATCAGCCGCGGTCCTTAAGTCTGACTCACAATTAAACGCAAGTGTTAGTTTTTACCTACAGCAACACAAGTCGTGCGCGCGCTAAACAGAAATCGAAAGCAAGTGTCGATTGAAAGCAGGCCCTGAGATGTGCATAAAACATGTCCGTATGAAACACAACTCGTGTTCGCCGTCCCGCAAGCGAAGGACCCAGCTGCACGGGGGAGTTTATCGGAGAATGACATCACCATTACCTCCACCGGTGATGTCATTGGTTGAACAGGTCAGACATTCATTAGGTGTTTCACAGCTAAAGCCTGCTCTGGCAGGTATAGTTCCCTCACACTGTAATAAGACCAGGGGCCACTGCCAACAAGTGACATAATGGTAAATAATAGTTCCATTTGTTTGAAGAGTTGTTTTTTTTTTCTTTTCCAGCTTAAGACGCTGCTTCTTGCACGCACACGCATTTATGTATGTACAAAACTAGACAAGGATTTTAATGGAATACAACTGCTTTTGTTTCCACTCACACACACACACACACACACACACACATACAAAGTCATGAATGTGGAAATGCACAAACACACAAAGATACATTCACACACAGAACACACACACACAGATACAGACATACACACACACACACACACACACACACACATAGAGACATGTACATGCACACACACATTGTCAGTGAAAGAAAACACATCGCTGAGATAAATTACAGTCATATGGTTCAGATGTCCCAACAGCAGTGAAATAGCAGTGGAATGTCCCATCATGTGCCATCAGACAGGGACACTATCACTGGCCAAATTATAAACAGCTCATTTCCGTTATGGTCCCACGCTCTAAGTATGACTAACTACAATACCATACGAGACCGACTCAGTGAACAGAATAACGTAAAGTGATCTGTCACCGTAAGCCAATACTGCAGGTACCAAAAGCTTACGCTTCAAACTTGTCAACATTATCTTTTCACATGACCTCATTGACAGGTATGCAATTCATCTGAGAACTTTCCCAGTGCCCCACGGCCTCCCTCAACAACCAATCAAAGCACAATCTGTCACAGGTCTCTTCAAACACATTTTGATTTAGTGCTTGCTGTAAAGCTTTTTTTTTTGTTTCTTGTTCTATGGGCTAAAGTGAAAGAATAAAAACAAGCGTTGGTGCCAGAAACAAGTCCTTCTGCTGGCTATCATTGTTTGAAACATTGACTCTTTGGAGATGGATGTTCAGACTGAACATTCATCTCTTAAATGAGTCCAGCCCTAAAGCCCTAAAGTTAAGAAGCTGGTTGACTGATTGAATGGTTAAAGGAACCATCAAAGATTAACACTATCTGGGTCATTTATTACAAAGCTGAAGTATTCAAAACCCAAAGTAAGACATTCACTTTTTAATGTTGACCCACAAATATCAAAGTTCATACTTATGGGAGTTTTCTTATCAACCAGCAGTGATTGGAGATGAAATCCCTCCCGTAACTTGATCTTTTTTAATTTTTTAACGCAAACACATATTTTATTGTCATCGCAGGGTTTTATTTTCGGTAGCTAGCCCTCTTCCTCAGCCATTAAAGCTTCCGGAAGCCTGAAATAAGACCCAGACTGAAAGCACCGTGGCGATGATATTCGAGGTCTGAGAGACAAGGTCTACTGTGGAAAAGCCATCATTCAGAGGATGAACCAGACCACGGTCAGATCGTGAAGGAGTCTGGGTGGCGTTTGACAGAGGTGACGACAGACCGAGCTGAACCGAGCTCCACTCATCCAAGCAGTGGTATGACTGCGACTTCACCAATCTTGCTGAATTCTGGCACCTAGGGCCAAGGGGCCAGGCTGTATGCCATCGAGTTTCTTCTGTTCCAAGACGTGAGTAAAACTCCTGGAAAAGAGTCATCATCCAGTGAAAGCTTGGGTTACTCATTGATGGATTCATGTCGATGACTCCGTGGGTCATTTGGCACCTTGCTTACCTCCACATAGCTGCAGTGTTCCTACAAGCCAAGGCTGGAGAGAACCACCACGTCCATTCACAAAAGTCATTTTCACTCCAAGCCTCTCATCAATACAATTTTATGCCATTAAATAGGTATTACAGTGACACAATAGATATTTTGCTCATTAAATTTGCTTAGCAGTATAAACAAAGCAATTTTAAAATTAAAATCTCTGGGTGTAAATTTGCAAATCACCACACGTTTTGAACTGTATAACCCTTATAAATTTTCGCAATTATTCTACAGGCTGTCATGTACCTCACACAGTTTTTCTGCAAGTTTTACTGTACAGCACTATCCATCTGATATGCACATGTTAGTAACAGCATAGTTCATTCACTTAGCTCATAACCTCCAGTTAACGAGTTGGCGCATCCATCTTTCCTGACTCATGTTTTTATGGCCGCCTTATTAATTTTAGCTTATTAATTTTAGCTTATTAATTTTAGCTGTCGTCAGCCCTTTTTGCCCATTTCAAAGATCTATAATATGCTGGCCTTGCGATTTTCGCCGAAGGCAATGAGGCCACCATTTAGATCAATCTAACGGCCATACCCCAGTACTCTGAAGACCTGTGCTCTTTATATCAAAAATAATCTTTTTCGCCATTAGTTTCCTGTGTCCTCGGGCTGGCTTTGGTCATTGTAAAAATTACTCTTTCAACAGGTCATGCAACAAGCGTCTCATGCGTAATTCAAAAGCCTTGATTGTTATCTGTGCAGATTGCATGACAGACTGTACGTTATTTTCAAGAGAGCACGTTTTTTTGGTATTTTTTCCAAAGTGCTGGAGGGACTCAGGCTTAGAGGTTAATTTCCACTACATACGGAGGGGCAGGGCACAAACGGAAGGCCGGGAGGCTTTGGTCAGGCCCTCCTGGCAGCGCTAGACTCGGTCATTACTGAATGGAACAACGCTGTCAACACCAACTGACATTTGCAGCGATTAGCAAGAGTATGGCTTTGATTTCCCTTCCTTGAAGGGGAAGCGTTTTCATTTTTTTGCCCGCCTTTCTTTGTTCTTTCGTTATTTTGGTTCGGTTACGTTTTGATGGAAATATCAACGAGTGTAGAGGCTTTTTGCAGACCTGTCCAGAACAATGAGCTGAGCACAGTTTGGAAATAGCTCACAGTTACTGTTTACCATCCATACACTGCTTACATGTATTAGAAAGGATGAAACATTTATGTTTAAATTATATATATTTTTTGAGAAGGTGCTAAATTGTATGGGAATATATTCACTGACACTACTGGAGTTCTGCTGAGCATAGCTTTTGGATTGCTGAAAACAGAGACTGATTTTAGGATCTCCTGATTTATTCTAGGTCATTGATCCTTTGCAATTTCTGTGAGAAAGAGAATGAAGGAAATGAAGAAAAACACCACCAGAGAGAGCGGTCTGGGAGACGAAGGCCATGTGGAGAACCAGATCTGATGCCTGGTCACCTCACCCATCACCCTGGAGCCCACCACCAGCCTGCATGCCTATCACAGGCCCGCTCAACAGCTTTTCAACCATACATCAAATCAGGTAGGTTGAAAATATTGCTGCACAATGATCTGTGACCCAACATTGGCATGCCAGCGAAAGCATGGCGGTGTAACAGTATTGCACGGTTCGAGTTCGGTACAACCGGGAAAAAAGCAGCAAAAACCCCAAATGCATAAGGTTAGGTCGCTTTTCGTTTGTTTTGAAAAGCTCCTGTCTGTCATACTCGCCATAGTGTGACTGACTCAGTCAGATACCAATCAGCTGGAGCTATGCTTAGCATGGCATGCTGCTAACGTGCTAACAGCTTACAGCTTAAGGTTTCCAGGTGGCGCCCGTGAAATTTGGGTCCACATTACGTTCATCAATCTTCACACATCGGCTACCGCATATTCTCCATACGACTGCATGCACCGAACCGTAATGTCCATACCATGACGGTTCAGGGCGAATACACGTACCATTACACCCCTAATATTTGGGTAGTAAAAGTAAATTTTCTGACTTTCCCATATGCTTTGACATACGTTCTTGCATATACACAAAATGCAGCATGCTGGTCCTTCCAGTGGAAAGTGGAAGGTGAGATTGAATGGACAGAGCTTTAAAGCCACTTTTCTCATGAGGGGACGAGACCTGGTCTACAAATCACTACTGAATTCTTCAATTAAAAAATGTATTTTGAGGTAGTGTACTTTAATGTTATGAAACAGCAATGGTGTAGTCCAGTGCTCTTCAACTCTGGTCCTGAAAAACCACTGGTCATGCGATTTAAGGTGAAACAATAACCAGAAGACTCTGTGGCCCAAGGACATGAACTAAGTACCACTGAGTTTGTGTAGAGAGTAGTTATGTAGAGTTAGAGGAATGTAGGTTCACTTCTGCTATTCATAAACTAAAAATGTCTGCAAAGTAAAACACAATGGGAAGGATTCAGCTAAAAGCTTATAGGGAAACAATATTACACAAATGTAGTATTATATTAATGTAATTCAACTGTAAGTAAAAGTTGATGACAAACATTGTTTAAATCCCATCCAATGTAAGGCACCAAGGGAAACCGCATCTTATGGTATGACATCTTTTATAGATTGTATTCCCTATAGTTTAAATGATTATCTTGGCCGTGTCACAGGCCTTCTTCCACTAACACCGTATTGCAAGCTATTTATATGCAATAGTAATCCATCTCTTCCCCCCAAAAAAGCAACTTAAACTTTTCATTCGAAAAAAATATGGAGTTTTTTTATATTCCTTGAAACAAGCTATACATTTGGAACAAAGCAAACCACAAGGAGAATTTATTTCAACAAAACGGCTGGAAGGCCGATGTGATGGAAGGCCATTATATACGCTTCTTAATCGAGCATGCCATCCTTTCTGCATGGACCATGGTGCCCACCCCTCTCCTCTGACGGGCAGGCTGGAGGGAGCCAGGCTGGGAAGCCACACAGCTGGTATTTATAGAATGCAAAGCCTCACTTTTCTGATAGATAATAACAGAGCTGAAGAGCTGGCACCGGCTGGTCTAAATGCACAGGCCTCTGAACAGCGTCGCTGCGAAATTCTAGTGTGTGTGTGTGTGTTTGGATGTGTGTAGGAGTGTCTGTATGTGTGTGTATGTGAGAGAATAGGTGTGTTTGTGTGTATGCGTGGGTGTTTGTGTGCGTATGTTTGGTTGTGAGTGTGTGAGAGAGAAAGAATGTGTACTTGCTTATGTAAGTGAGTGTGTGTACTTGCTTATGTGCGTGTTTGTGTGTACTTGTGTGTGTTTATGTGTTTCCCTTCCATTCCTGGCTTTGCACTCTCTCCAGCTTCACAAACATTCCTCTTCCAAGAGATTCTGTGAATTTTGCAACATGCTTTTCAAGCACTCAAGTACTTTTTTTGTTGTTTTTTTATTATTTCTGCCAGAGCAATTACAAATCACAATCATATTTATCTGCCGCCAGTTTTTTTTTCTTCCCTTAATAACTGATTGTGGTTTCAGGAACAGAGAGACGTTTGTGGGCTTTTGAGAGAGCCTGGAGTTTTACGTGCACAGAGCGGCTTCGGCGCACAGAGCCTGATGATCTCATCAGAGAGGGAACGGTTCTGTCAGAGCGCGGCGCGCGGGGAGACGAGCCCTGAAGGGACAGTGCTACGAGCGTCTGCGCCGCGCGGTCGGGGTCCGCCATAATCCGCTGAGGTGACATCACCTCCTTCCAGTCTGAGCCAGTCTAGACGACCGCCTCACTGCAGCGCTGAGGAGGCCACAGGATCCTCTCCAACCCCAAACTCAAAAAAAAATTAAATAAAACTAATTATAAGAATCCTTTGATTGAGTAGAGCTTCGTTATGCAGGATGGGGGATGACAGAGCTGCGGTCTTTCGTGTCTGCTTTGACCCCTGCATCAAGCACAGGTCCGAATACCATACCGTATGTGTCACCATGTAATCACTTACAGACCAAATCCCTGTACTGTACAACAGTGTAGAGTAATCAACAGGAACCTCAGGTTACAGCGGAGATTCCAGCTCTTTTGGGGGTGCTAACAGCAGGGCCGCGCAGTCTCGTTACCCCCTCCCCACTTCCTGCCAAAGCAGGTACGTTTATGCACAAACATACATACACACTTGTCTCAATGTAGATAAGAGTATTATGTTGAGATAAATGTAGGGAGAAAGAGGAAAGAGTGGGTGTGAGGGGGAAGAGAAGATGACTGAGGAGGAGAGAGACTGCGAGTCAGGGGCCGGTACAAAACACTTATTTTATCTCCTGCAGCTCGGAGAGATAGCGGGCCCTGACTCCACTTACTGGGCCAAATCAGAAACACCGCCATACATTATACAGTATACATACCCAAACTACATCTCCACACATTATATACAGTATACATACCCCAAACTACATCTCCACATGTTATATACAGTATACATACCCCAAACTACATCTCCACACGTTATATACAGTATACATACCCCAAACTACATCTCCACACGTTATATACAGTATACATACCCAAACTACATCTCCACACATTATATACATCTCCACATGTTATATACAGTATACATACCCCAAACTACATCTCCACACATTATATACAGTATACATACCCCAAACTACATCTCCACACATTATATACAGTATACATACCCCAAACTACATCTCCACACATTATATACAGTATACGTACCCCAAACTACATCTCCACACATTATATACAGTATACGTACCCCAAACTACATCTCCACACATTATATACAGTATACATATCCCCAAACTACATCTCCACACATTATATACAGTATACATACCCCAAACTACATCTCCACACATACCCCAAACTACATCTCCACACGTTATATACAGTATACATACCCCAAACTACATCTCCACACATTATATACAGTATACATATCCCCAAACTACATCTCCACACGTTATATCCAGTATACCTACCCCAAACTACATCTCCACACATTATATACAGCATACATACCCCATACATCTCTGCACATCAGATACAGTGACACACACCCTATACTACATCTCCATACGCATTACTCTATACTCGTACTGTGAGATGCTATATGAATACAGGATTGAAACCAGGATTGAAACACAATCACAGAAACTACGTGTTACTGCTGGCCAAATGTAAGGGAGCAATAACCCATGGAGCAGAGGCCTGCGGTCAGGGTGAGTGTGACAGAGTATGGGCTGTATGGTAACACAGAGAGTGCTTGAGATGTGGCAGACTGTCCCCGCAGAATGAGGGGGATTCATATGCCGCTAATGCCCTCGCTAATGTAACACGGAGGTCAGGGCTGAACGAGGTCAGTGGCGTTTCACAACACGTTGAATAACCTGACGCGACAACAGCATAAATCCATAAACAAATACACAATAAACAGAGAAAAAGCTGAACCCTATACTGTGTGTTCATGCTCAGGGGCTTAACAGTTCCACCCACCTCTACTGGTTTCCTTCATGCAAAAAAAAAAAAAAAAGATGAAGTGAATTTATCAAATAGAAGTTCTTGAAATTTAAACACAGGAAACGAATAATGAAACATTCGTACTTACCACAAATACATGCCAACTGTGTTTCCAGAACCTCTGGAATGCAGTTACAACACAAATGCCAAAGTTTGATTACACTGGAAATAAATTTAGCGTGTGAATCTTGCAACTCACGGACTGTGGAGCAGGAACTGTAATTCGCAGAACACCGTGGCCACAAATCAACAAGCCAAGCACAATTTCACTAGCATTTCAAATACGACATTAGCACAGATCAGAAACCAGGCCAGAAAAAAAAAACAGCATGGTATAAAATGGGACCACAGCCTTATTTTCAACGAAAGGATCACGCCAGCATCATTCTTGGACTAAACAAAAGAGGATCCAGATAGATCCAGCCGTGCGTTGTTTAGATCTGTAACAGTAGAAGTGCTTTCTGTGACATGATTTACGAGAGCTATCAATTATTTGTTATTGGATTTTTTTTTTTGCTTGAAGTGAAAGGCTCTTCGGCTCATTTGTACGAACAGTAACTCAGCTGGTAATAATATATCGTTGACGATATATCACAGTGACGGACGTTATTCTCCTCCCTTTGGCTCAGCGAGTGCCCTTCTTTGCGCTGGATCAGACCCGGGACTCAGTATGATGAAACGTTCGGCGCCGGTTTTGGAAAAGTGATCCATTCTTTGTGTGCCACCCCATTTCCACTCTCCATTTCTTATCCTGTCACCAGCCTCCGTCAACGCGCACAGCGCTCTTACTTTCAGAAGAGCACCACTTCTGGCGCGAGAACATGGCTCGCAGTTGGCCAAGGCATAAGAAAAACAGGGACAGTATGAACAAAACGTGAGATTCTACACAACACTGCACTGCTGAAGCTAATTTACTCACACACTGAGTGACTGCAGCACAGCAGATTAATCGATGTCAGTCCCAGGATGTGCATCATTCAGGTTTGTAGGCCTCAGGAAAAAATCTTTGATCTATCTTTTACATTTTTACAAATAGCTTGTGGACCTGTCAGTGAATATGTGAATGTCAAGACATCTATTTAAATTTATATCTATTAAAAGGTCAGTGGCTTTTACCTGAAAGTACCTTTTCAAGGTTTTTGCATCCATATAAGAGAATCAGAGCTGCTTTGTGATTGGCCATTTTTCCCCATTGGGTCACTGTCTAAAAGGCCTTTTAAGCTCCCGGGTTGGGCACAGTCAGCACAGAGTCTGGTCACAGCCCAACTGCAGATCAGATAGTGGGTCACGCTCAGTGATCTGGACTCAGGGCGGTGTCGGGGCGAGGGGGAGGGCTCTAAACCTAAGGACAGAATGTCTGAGGTATCCAGTGGTGCAGAGACAGTACAGGGGAAAAGAAAGAAAGCACATGCAAGAAGCAGATGTCTTTTTGTCTGATACCAAACATTGAGAGGCAATGCTATCCAGTCACCCTCGCTTTGGTTCCTGTACTGTCTCATGGGGAGAGGCGGCGGGGGCCGGGCTGTAGATTTATGCTCCAATTTCCAGCAATAAAGGTCAAGTTATTGTTAGCCCAGAGTAACCAAGAGGAATTTGCCTTTCATCTTCATTTAAATGATATACGTCTAAATAATGCATTGTTTTAATGCGAGGTCATAGGAAAACACTGAAGCCGGCTGTGATTTATGTGGAGGGAGATACTGGGCCATTTAATTTAACCCTCCTCCAAAGTATTCCTCAATATGTGTTCAGCACTGACAAGTGGCTCTGAGGCTAACTCTTTTCTGAGATGCTACAGGACAGGAAACTCTGTTTGGGCCAGCATGGCGTTTCCTGACCGACATTAACGAATGGGACACCGGCTTTTAGTATGGTGAGATGCGGGTTACCATCATTTGCAGAAAGTTACGACTTAAAAGTTAAAAAAATAACAACAACAGCTCTTTGAATTGTAATTCCAATCAATAAAGGATTCTGATTCTTTAAATCAGAGTATTCTAAAGTGACTTCTCTAAGTTCTGAATGTTTGAGAGACAGTCCAAGTGTTCCATTTCCTGGCACCCTGACGTTTCCGTGGTTTTGCCATATTTGTATCCCTGTTTTAGCCGCTCAATCACCAAGTCCCTTGGTTGCAAAGAAGAAAAAGCCAACCCACCTCTGACCCTTAATGTATTGTTTACAAACAGCTGTTGGGTCACCATGGCAACGGAGGGGGGGGCTTCGGGCTGCGGTGGCTGTCCACTTCAGAGGTGGACACAGCGCGCGTAACAGAAACCCCTCACAGCGGTCCCCCTGCCGACATACTCTGACCTTGCAGCAACATAAAACTAATTTTAGAATTCCACAGAACTGAAGTAAGGCACTTTGAGAGAGCGGGGCTGTGAATTCCCATGATTCCGAGGGGCTTGGTCAGGGCTTGCAATGCCGGTCTGAGCGATTTCAGTGCAGTGATAAAGCAAGAAATTTTTTTTCTTTTTTTGTTGATGTAAGCCTTAGAATACAATTGTGGGTTCTTGCTTTTTGCACATCAAAAAAGGTCTTTTATTACTGCTCCCAGCGGTGCGGGGGTCAAGCAAGCCTCACTATGATCCCTTTCAGATGGCGTGTGAGAGAGAGAGAGAGAGAGAGAGAGAGAGAGAGAGAGACGATGACATCATGTCACGTGAGAAGGCTGTTCTCCATCATGAAAATGACCAGATCAAACTATGGGAATCCTTTTTTCCTTTACAACCCCTGAGACATCTCTTAAAACATTTTAAGTCATGAAAGATGTTTTTGAAGAAAGTTAATTTGTAGCCGATCTTTATAATTGTAACTTGTATGACAGGCAAAGTCCAAATACAGAGTGTCCAAATAGAGTAAAAACTAAATTAAAACATATTTTTTTAAAAAAGTGACAGTATGTTTTACTGACCATATGGAGCACCAGAGCAGTTTTAACCCATAAGAGACCACAGAGAGCTAAGGCTCCACAAAATCTCAGAGAGAGCCCACGATTAATGACCTGTACACCACAATTACCTCAAAACATTCCTATGCAAGACCACAATGGCCGCCTCCTCTAGTAAGGAGCTCAGGTTTATTCAGGTGATAACATTGTCACGGTTACCTTCCCTGCTACCGTCTACTCTCTCGCTTAGAGGTAAGCATGGACCCTCGACTGCACCATCGGCTCCACCAGAATCGCTTGCAGATCATCGTGTTCCTTTTGCAGTCAGAATAAAAAGTAAACACTGAGCTCTGAAAATAACATGCAATTACCTAATAGACCAATTTATGTACTTGGCAAACACAGCTACATTTTAATATCTAAGCCGCAGCTTTGGAAAATGCAACAATACCAATTACGATATTTTAAAGACATCAGCCGACGCTCCTCTGGAGATGCATTTTTAAATAGATTCAGCTCCACAGACAATTGACGCCCCCCTACTCCATCAGAGGTTTTGGCTGATCCGTGATCAGCACCCGGCCCTTTGTGTGAACCCTGCATTGGCTGATCGCTGATCTGAGATCAGCCCGCAGCGAGGGGAGGGGAGGGGAGCGGTTTTTAAGCATTCCTCTCTGCAGACGTATTCTGGTAGCCGATGGAGGCCTGATCCATCTGCACCCAGGCAGGGGCTTAAAGGTAGGGACGGGAGGCCTTGATGTACGGCCTGTTGATTCTCAGCTGTGACCTCTGACCCCATTATACTGCATCCATAAAACACGGAGGAGATAAAGGGGTGGAGGGCGACTTGGGACAAAAAAAAAGACACGCAAGCGATTGGGAATAGAGCTGTTTTTTTTTTTTTTTTTTTTTAAACCAGATGAGTGAAACAATCACAAAGTATTGGGAATTCTGGGATAGCGTGTCAGCAGGGTTTTTGGGGAAGTAGCCAGGGGCCAGTGAGAGGAGAGGTTCTGGTGGGGGTTTTTGGTTCTGTGGCTTGTGGGCAGAAGCAGGATGTAATCTCCCGTGTGCGGAAGCCAGTTTTTTTAGGGTTGTGGCCGGCTCGGGGAGGATGGCCGGGGTGGGCCGTGGATGTGTGGGTTGTCAGTTTGTCCGGAGTGACCCCAGCTTGAGTGGGCTGCCTGGACTGAGGTGCGGTTGCCGGGGGGGACTGTATCACGTGGTGCTCATCAGTGTGTGATACAGCTGCAGCCTCTCTTCACATTTGCACACACAAGCATATGTGTGTGTGTGTATTTGTTCATGTGTGAATATGTACATGTGTGTGTGTGTGTGTGTGTGTGTGTGTGTGTGTGTGTGTGTGTGCATGTCTGTTTGTGTGTGTGTGTGTTTGTGCATGTCTGAATACATGTGCCCTCAAATATGTGTTTGTTGCGTCAGCGTGTGTCTGTCTACAGCAGCACAGACGCAGCGGCAGACAGCGGCCCAAACAGCCCGGGGGTGAGCTGGGACGTTCGTCAGGTTAATCAGCCAGTCATAGACTGACGGCTGCACTGGGACGGACCGCGGGCTGTTTTCTCAGAGCTGTGACAGCACAACGCCAGCGCTCGGCTCCGGCACATCACAAACGACAGCGAAACAGGGAAACCAGGGCCCCGAGAGTCAACATGGGTACAGCTGATACGAAGAGCTGACACCTTCGCCTGGTGCTAAAATACTCCCCTGGATTTGCATTCAAAACAGGGAGCGGAAATATAACCCTGGACCCATGTTTGCTCACAGTGACAGACCACAGTGTCTCTGGAGCATGTATGACCTTGATGACATCATCTCCACCACTAACTGCTGTCAATGATCAGCACAGCTGGGGCAAACAGCCCTAGCAGGTCAGTTGGCATCGCATGACAAAATAGCCTCCGGAGAAGGAAGGAAAAGTGGCACGTTCTTAACAACAAATGGATAATAACAGCGAACGAGGATGTGGTGCATTTACAGAGAGACGAAGATTTAATAAACATCTGCCCTTCTCTTTGGCTTACAATCATACACAAGTTTTTCATTTTTTATCTTCACCAGCGATTTGGCGAGCTCATGAATCATGAAAATTAACTGCTCTTGTTGAGGAAAAAGTGTAACTACATCTTATTCAATTGTAAGTAAAAGTTGAGGACAAATGTTGGTTCAACCCCAGCCAGGGCCTTTTGAGTAGCTAAACATACTTTCCAATGAAAAGGGGAAACTTATCTCAATCAACATGTAGCTGGGTCATGTAACGGCAGCCATTTTGTGCCAGAGAGGTCAAAACTGCTGCAGATAGCAAACTCTTGTACAGACTGCCTTATTACATTTCAATAAACACTCATTACATTTCAGTAACTCTTTTGGGGGCTGATTCATAAAAACCATCATACATTCTAACAAACATGTTGGCTTCAGTTTGGCTTCAATCAGTACATATTGAGTTAGCACAGTATAATGTTGAGTAGCACAACCTTGTAGCAATATCAACTGTCTCCAAAAAAAATAAAAATAAAGCACAGAAATTTGTCGGGCAGCTAGGGACAGGTTGTGATAGAGCAGAATTCTGTTACCTGTATTCTTATGTTCTGTTACCTTGGAGACACTTCACCGCGCATCAGGATTACCATGGTGATCTGCTATTCGGCTGTCACACCAGTGGACAGCAGCGATTCGTGCATGATGCTTTATGCTCTGCGCCCCCGTGGGATAAACAGAAGGAACTTTATTGACCACAAGCCACTCTGTCATCAGACTATAACTCAAAGGGACTGGGCCAAATGATTCTGAGGCACAGGGGAAATGTACATCTCAGCACAGTATGCATCTTAGTGTATACAAATCTGCAATGCTCATAGCATAGTCTTACACTGCAGGGTAATGCGAGAAAGATTAAATGTTCAGGCCTTCTCAAGTATTTTGAACTTCTTCATTAAAAGCAAGTACTAAGAAAATACTACTAATAAAATTGAATCACATTTTGGTTCTGTCTGGTTTGTCCTTAAGGGAGGAATTAAACCTCATTTGTTACCATAGATGTCCTGTTCTGATTTTAAAGCCTGAAACTGCTGACAGACCAGCAGATGGCAGTATTCAGTAAGCTATTGTACAGCATACACAATCAGAAGGCCAGAAGAGTTCCTCAGGAAAACCATTCTGATTCAAACTGTGGCAGATTGTAGCCACTCTGTTTAGATGGTAAAAAAAAAAAACTCAGCTCAAAATGGGTGGCATTCCCACACCTTAAAAATTCTCCCTCTTTCCCCCCTCCATTTTCACATATGGCTGGAGGACTGTGCACCATAGCAACATGCCCTGGTGACGGTCACGTTTCCCATCATGCACCAGCCTAGACTCACTAGCTGTTTTGGGGTCACTCCCACTTGCCCCCTGTCACCAGCACTGTCACAGGCCAGATGGGTGCATGTCCACAGTAGGAATCTCTAATGAGAGCCTGGGATTGGTCAGGTGGATTAGCACCCTGGTCTTTCTAACCACAACATAAACCCACAGCTAGCAATGTGGTAATAAGGCCTAAAGAACTATGCTTTAGGCTGCCAGGCAATGCACATCTCACTCTGATTCATATGAACTACTGCAGTAGGTAAACATTTCCATATATAAAACTCAAAATATGGCCAAGAGCTCGGTATACGTATACAGCAGTCAGGTGTATGCTGACTGAAACAAACAGCACTTTTTAAAGTATGTTTCATCGCTCATTTCCCAATGTGTTAGCCTTTGTGAAAGCAAACTTCATGTCAGAGATGAGTATCCAATCATGGTTATTGTCAGTATGGTGCTATAAGACATTTTCCTCTAATCCAATCAAATCGCAGCTGCGCTCTAACATAAAGAGTTAGATGACATCTCTGAGTGCTGAATAGAGAGAGGGGGGTGGGGGTGGGAGTGGGGTCTTAACTTTACTACAGCTCCAACACTTCCCAGTTCTCATTTGTCACAAATTGACATCAGGCACCATTAACCTCTGTTACCCTCTGCCCCCTCCAACACCCCAACCAAGCCCCCTCACCCCTCCATTTCTGTCCGTAATTCTGCAGGTCAGGCCTCCCCAGCCTCCTGGACAAGGTACACATTGGGCTGGATTAAATCAACGCCTAAAAAGACCAAAGTCATTTTTCGATGGAATTGCACTTGTACATGAAGAGACTAAGTTGATACGTTTGTTTTGCGGTCATTGAGTTCGGTGGAGCAGGGCACCAAAATGGCAAGCTGAATTTAGTTTGCGCACACATGGCACCGCGTGCCTGGGCTCTGCCAGGGTCCCGCCTCTGGGTTTGGGGTTTGGGTGGCTAAACCTGCCAATGCAATCGGTATTCTGGTAACAGAGTTTGAGGGCCGTTCCCTCCAGCTCCCTGTGACCGCTGTGTGAACCCAGCCCATAGACTATCTCTGGAGGGACTGTGCACCATGTGATGGTGTGCTTGCCAGGGGAAATGTGTTTTTTTTTTTTAAAGCTGTGTTGTAGCTTTGGTTCTGAAGAAGTATGGGCAGTATTCAATCAAATGCACTTAAGTCACCTTCTTTAAGGACATATGGCATGCAATCCAAACAGACTTTACATTTCAATATCATCAGTCCAAATTCAAATTCAATCAACATTCATCCATTTACTTACTTACTAAAACCTTTTCTTACAGATGAATGAGTGTTATAATTTAGCTAATTTTCTTGACTTCTCAACAGACTGTCAGTGAAGTTTAGAATACACACTTGCATTTAATTGTGAGCCAAAGTGAAGGACAAATGTTTATTGAATCTGAGCCATCATTTTATATTCTATCAGACATAAGTGAATATGTCCTTTGGAATGTATTCCTTCCATGGTAAAACAGAATAGCACACGTCCTTGAAGAGACTGATTGAATTGCATGTGCTCTAAAACAGACCACTTACATTTGATTTAATGTGCAGTTGGTTGAAAAAATCTATAGGGCACTATTTATTCTTTCTTAAAATTAATATGGCATCTTATTCATTTGTTTTCTACAGTCCGAAAGGTTATTTTCACAGTGGAAATTTCTCATTTGTCATGAAATGTTTCCACTCAAAATAGCTTATTGAAAGCAGGAAGTGGGAGCTAAGACCAGTATTGGATTTTGTCTCATAGTAGCCAAAAGTTAATGACCCACACAGAGTTAATCAATAAAACGACCCAGGATGGATTATCAATGTCTAAGGATAGCATGCACATGCAATTTGTTATGCGTTAAAGGATTTCCGATCAATGGCGGTTAGTTTTACTGTAATCGATCGGAAAGGTAGGCTTGTGCAAAGTCAATCGCAATCAGGAAAGCTAAGGTATACCTTGCTATGTGCATTACAGGAGTATAATTTAGCTGGAACGATCAAAGGGAGCCGGCCCCTGAAGGTCAGATTAACAGTGGGAGTGGATGGGAGATTTAACACAGTTGTACTGGGGCTTGAAATTCGACCGAACAGTCGTATGTTTAATGATGAGGAATCCTCCTCAGATGCATGCCAGACCCACACAACATGGTCCGTAAAATGGTCTTATTTAACGAGTAGCTTTGCTAGGCTAATGCCTGCAATCATTATGAACTTCGGCGCTCACACTCCACAAATCGCTCAGTAAAATGTTAAAGCTGCACTAACGCAGTACATTTTACTCCGATATAAGCGAAACCTAGCATGTGAACAGGATGGTAGATCGCAGATGTTGTCGTGACCAGTTGTGGTTAGCTGTATACGCTAAGAGCATTAGCAGGTGTGTTTTTATGTACATTCTGCATGCTTTGCTGTGGGAAGTAGTAGCACTGTGCTAATGTAAGTAAATGTCCTCAGACTGTAAAGACTGTAAGCCATTTCTATGCTCACACAAAATGGTGGAGCGACACAGCTACTGGACCAGAGTACACTTTGCTAGAGTTAAATAAACACTACTTTCTACTTTGAACCCAATTCAAATGTGGATTTTTACAGGTGACCCCAATCACAGCGTATATAAATCTTCTGAGATAAAGCGTTCCCACCTGTTCCACTCAACCATAGCTGGGTTTGTATTCCCCCTAGAGAGTTCTCCTTGATTGATTATATGTCCACAAACACAAAGACACATGCACACACACACACACACACACACACACACACACACACACACACACACACACACACACACACACACACTCACTCACTAGCGGTGCTTGTAAAGGGTAGCGTTTGTGTATGCTGGCCGCGGTGCAGACAGAGGCCTCCCCCCAATTAGCAATGCCCAGATGTTGAAGCTGAAGCAAGGGTCAAGTGATCTGGAACAAGGGTCATGTGATACACCTCACTGGCCAATGAACGAACAGTGACAGATGTTAGCTGCCTGCTCATCCGCCTTCTAAGGAGTTCGTGGAAAGAGGGGAAAAGTTCGGGTGGGGGTGGGTTAATCTTTTTTTTGGCAAGGTGGGGTGGAGGGCATACATGGGTTATGGTATATTTACTGAAGAGTTTTATCTGTGCAGAATGGCTTGCTTTAATAATCCCTGTTCCGGCAGGCTGGCACAATGGCTGGCCATCTCCCACAGAGACCAAAAGCCATCTCTCCAGATTGCATCTCTCTTAAGTGCTGATACAAAAAAATCCCCCCTATTAATCTCTGCAGTAATCCAGTTAATGACCTCCTCCTTTGTATTGTGGGTTCTCTCTCCCTTTTGTTTGACAGGTTCTGTGGTGCATGTTGATTTGTACTCTGTAGCTCATTCTCTGGTGACATTTCCATCCTCACTGCGATTCAAAAGCATCTGCAAAATGCCATTTTTTTTTACAAATTGTAAATTAGGCTTTACAGGCACAGTGGATGATTCCCTTCTGCACATGCTCTTTTCAGTCACATCAGCATCAGCCATGTGGTTACCAAAGAAACGTATGGACCACCTCCCTCTCTGTCTTTCAACAGCTGCAAAAAAGATGGACAGGCTTGTGCTAAAACAATCATTTCACACATAGCTGAGCAAAATGAGCATACACGGGGTGTTTTTCTTTGTTTTTTTTTTTTTTGGAATACACTTGATTCAAGATCCGGGCATGCACATTTGTCAGAGGTAATTTTCTGCAATTCGCTCGCCATCCAAAACGTCTTCAAGGCTCTTGTTTCAGCTCAGAAGCAGCAGGAGGAGGGACTGGTAATTAAGTGGTCTAATCCATCAAGTTATAATGGTACCTTTAATCAAGCTAATTGGTTATCCTTACAGCGATAAAGGGCTCCGGTCGGAGTATTTGTCTCCTCAATTAAGCAGATTAGCGCGCAGATGTTGGGGGGAAGCGGAGGGACCCCCGGGGCGGTCTGGAAGAGTCGCGCGCATGCCTGACCGCGCGTCGTTCCTCAGCGGGAATCAAAGCCGCTCCAACAGTCGCCGCCGTTCCGCTCGTTTATCAGCGGGATTGATCGACCTGTCGCCATGACTCCCCGCGTTCCTGGCCCAATGAACTTCCAGCAATTAGGGGAGCTGTCTTAAAACCTGATGGGTGACCACGGCCCGTCCCGATGGCCACGGGTTAAACCAATCAGAATGAGGGACTGCAGTCTGGACATGAGAATTGATTAGCTCTTTTCAAAAAAAAAAAAAAAAAGCCAAGAGCACAGTATTGATTTCTATTGACCAGCAATGACTCTGAGACTACATGTGTGAACGCATTTATCTCCTAGTGCGCTCCATGCTCTGACTGATGAGCATGCATGAGTCCAGTTTAGTTATTTCTCAAACTCAATCAAGCTTGTGTGTCCAGTAGCTTGATGTATGACCTTGAATCACTGTCATCCATCAGTCACACCACGCCACTGCCTTGGACCACCACCTCCAGTCAACATTTTCCTCGGAAAACTTTGAAACTGAATGGCGGACCCCCGCCTTCCTCCCACACCGCCCCAAAGATCAACCAGAATTCCATCCAGATTCTCTGGAAATTTCGAAGAATTATGTGGCCGAAACTCCAGCGATAATCTTACATGTTGTTTAGGATGATGAATCACAAGGCTAGGCCCGCGTAGCCCCTTCCTCTGCCCCACCATGTGTGTCCCAGCCCTGGGAACCCTGCCAGTCCCTGTCACAGTGCTACGCTGCTCCTCCAGCCTCAAGACCGGCTCTGCCAGCCAGGGTGCCCTTTAAAAGAGGGAATGTAGCATGTGCCGGAAAATAGCCTGCTAATCGCCTCTGCCATTCGACAAATGCCAACGTGGAACAGGCACACTGAGAGGAGATAAGCCCTCCGTCAATTTTAGGGACGTCAAAATCAGCAGCATGGTGTCAGAGATGGGAGTAGGGGGGTGGCGGTGATGGGGGTGGTAACAGGGAATTTCTTAGCCAATTAACACCCCTTGACCTTTGACTTGTGACCTGAGCTGGTTTAGCCACGCGAGCAAAGCAGGACCAGCTGGATGACCGACCAGATGTGAGATTTATTTATTTTTATTTTTTTTTGAGAAGTAATTGATCTCTGTGGATCGTTTGTGATGTCACCGCTCTCTGCTGCACATCTTATCTGAGCGCGTGCCTTCAGTTATTACCTTTGGGATGCTCCACTCTGCCTGATGCAGAGCTGGGTACTCTCTGGATTCCGGACAGCAGATAATGGAGACAATAACCTGTTCCTGTTGCCATTATGTTTTATTGTGTTCTTAGCATCCTTTTATTTCTATTAAATCCATACTTTTACTTGCTTTCTACATCCAAGCGTAACGGTTCCCAGAGGGTCATTTTCAGCAGCTACTACCCTTTTTACAGAGAGCTGTACATTAATTCAACAGTCCAGCTTGATAAAGCTTAAAGCAACAAAGAAGGAAATTGGATGCTGGAAGTGGTAAAAACAGCACTAAAATGGGACACTTTTTCTCCAGTATAAACTGTCAACATATGGCCGTTTAAAGCGTACAGGCGCTCTCTTTCTCTATGGCCTCTGCTGTTCAGAGCTGAGCTATCATTCACAGGAAAAATGTCAAGTCTCTCAGACCAAGTTGGTAAACAGGTTGACACAAATAAATACAGTATACAACCCCACCTTACAGATATTTTTGGTTCTGATTTTCCTGGATGTCTGCAAAACAGTTCCAAATCTTCATAGAGTAGATGTTCTACCAAGCTTAGCTCCACCATGTATTAAGCCAGCTGACTCTAACTAGCCCCACTCTGCACCTAGATAGGGGGGCTAATGAATGAAATCCACTGGTTTAGTGCATGGGTGGAATAAACAGCACCTCTACTTTCAGAAGCTGGGTGTGCACCTCAGGTTCTGACACCAAAAATAGCATACCTTTTGCCTGGATGCTTTTGGTAATCTGAACTCATAAAAGTGCCCTGTCTGGATCTGTGGAGTCGCGCACTCAGTGGTGATGGGTGGATTCTGTATTGTGACCCCGAGAATGTTTGCACATGGACAGGAGGGCCTTTCAGAAGGTCACATGACATGAGGAGGAGAGCTCATTTGTCTGGTCCCAAAGTTTGGCACACGCTCATATATGGTGCAGACACGGTGACCCCGTGGCACCCCCGAGCCGGGGTGGGGGGATGGGGAACGGTGGTGACCCAGCAGGATGGCGCACAGCGGCTCTGACATGTTTACTCCAGTCAGGATTCACGATGTCACTCCGGAACACTGGGGATCACATTCCCCTGGCAAAACACTTTCAGGCCTTAAAACCCGGGCCTGTTTATATACTGCTGAGTTTTTAATGTGCTATGTCCCTCCATCAATCAAAGCGCTCAGGATGTGTGGGGTAATGTCTGCTTCTCTCTCCGTTTGACTTTGTGTGTGCGTGTGTGTGTGTGTGTGTGTGGCATGCGCGTACGTGTACATGTGTGCGTGTGTGTGTGTGTGCAGGCATGTGTACACGTGAAATGAAAGTGTATGTTTAAGTGTGCATGTGTGTGTGTACAGGTGCCTTTGGGAAGGTAATAATATACAGTATATATTGCCTTTCTCGAGTGACGCTGGATTCCTGAGCTTCGCGCAAGCGTCCCAAACTCATCCACTCCTGGATCTCATATCTGTGGCCAGCCTCTATGGGAGGAACGCTGGAGGAACCAGCAAACAGTCCCCCAGCGCTGGACAGCGGGTCTGCCCGCGCCTCTGTGCTGGACAGCGGGTCTGCCCGCGTCTCTGTGCTGGACAGCGGGTCTGCCCGCGCCTCTGTGCTGGACAGCAGTGTTTATTCTCAGGGTATAAATAGAGCAGGCTTCCCAGAGCTTGCACTGCTGGCCTTCTGTGCAGAAACACTATCCCTGATTTAAAAGGGAACTTCGGTCCTCTACAGAGAACTCGCCCCCGTTACCCTCATCCAACCTCATTAGCCCACATCGGATACCCGCAGTCCCAGTCGACACATCCACATCGGGTACACACAAACCCACCTAACCAGCACACATTGGACACACACAATCCCACACTTTAGGGCTACATCAGATACCCACAACTCCAGACTATGTGGCCACATCTCATACCCGTAATTTCCATCTCATGAGCTGTCATTGAATACCCACAATCCCACTTCATACATCCATAGCTGATACCCACAATTCCACACTACGTTGCCATATTTCATACCCATAATTCCACACTGTACAGGCATATTGGATATGTACAACCCCACACTATGTGGCCACATCCATTACCCACAATTCCCCACCACATGGCCAAATTGGATATGTTCAATCCCATATCAGACACACACAATCCCCCTTAATGAGCTAACTTCAGATATGGACATCCGCCTGTAAGGTCACCCATATCCCCAATGTCAGCTCTTAATGACATGGTATTATACAGTACACAATAATACTCATTCTATTGTCTACTGGTCCTCAATATTTTCAGATATGTATCTTCAATACAACAGCTTTTCATTAGTTTATCTTCAAAGGAACAGCTTTGGAGATATTTTAGTTAGACAAGCTTTGGTCAAATGGCGTTCTGACTACATTTTGCAAGTCACAGAGCCATGAAACATGGACAGTAAACAACTTGGCTTTATAGATGATAATCTGAGTTACACGGTGAATCTCATGCAGTCTACTGTACAAGATTATTTTGACTGCAGGATGTATGCTGTGAGAAAGCTCTAGTATTAAACAGGTCCTGGACTGGACCAGGACCGGCCAGCAGCATCTAAGTGTGAACCCCTTCTGCAGCATGCAAAAGCCTGTTCACTGGATCCAGTGAGCCCGGGCCCAGCAGAAAGCCCGCCTCATTGACTGTCACACTGGTTTGTTTTTATAAGAGGTTCCCAGCCAGCGTTTGCATTATTGCTGCAAACTCAACACAAGACAAATGGCAGATGAAACGGCCGGTGAAAACAGCATTCACTCTCTGCTCTCAGTCACTCTTCCTCTGTCCCACAATTCAACAGGAAACAGCACAAAATGGCCCCTCTCACACAATTTTCTCTAGGGCAGGGGTGTTTGTCAATTTCTGATCTTTATTATTGTCCAATAAATCATGAATAATAGGAGAATGGAGCTATGCCCTTTTGTGGAGCATTCTGCTGCCATCTGACCTGGGAAAACTATCCTGGAGAATACAGATAATTGTTTTAATTGATAGGCACTCTTTAAATAAAGTTGCTCACTACTGAGACTGGTTTTTCTTGTGTTTCAGCAATTAGGTGCTTTCATACTTAGGTACATTTCAAAGGCTGAAATTGGCAGCTAATTGAAGGAAATCCCAGAAGCCTTCAAGCACTGTGACTCTCCCAGATCTTCAGTTCCAATCCTGGAGAGCCGCTCTGCATGCTGGTTTTGTTATCAGCTGAAATACCCAGTCTGGTTCACACCCAAGAAACCGGGCGAGGCGATTTAACTGTGTAATCACTTTTAATTAGTCTTTAAGTGCATTGACAGGAATGACAAAAATCAGTATACCCTACAGTGGTCCAGGACTGGAGTGAAAAGCACTGCATGAAGGTGCTGAAGGCTGGTGAGAGGGCCCCTGTCGCTCCAGTGGTGGGGGGGGGTAATGGAGCAGGCCTAGGGCCGGCTGTGGGCCCCCCCTTATGGTCCGCCCCCTCCCCCGGCCACGCGGCCTCAGGCGCCCCCTGACATTACGCCAAAGAAACAAACAACCGGACACTGCCTGCCAAGTGTCAGCAGCCAATCAACCGCAAGGATTGTTCAGGGTGTGGGACCTTCCGCCTCCTCCAGTGACCGCAGTGTTATAAATACATCTGAGCGTCCACATCACGCCTGGACAAAGGCGCGCTGCTCGCCGTTTATGAGTCACATGCTGTATTGTGGTGAATTTTAGTATTCGGAGATTGATGTCCAGATCACTTGCTCAAACCCCAGGGATAACTGCTAATCTCTCTTAGGAGTAGAGACACCCAAGGTGCCAGAAAACCATGATAAGCCTCCGTTCAAATACCACACTGACCCACTTCCCTGCGATTGTCAATCACTGTCTCCTGGTGGCATGACTCTGACTATCTCCGTGCAGGTCAAACCTTAAGGGCTCTCACTATTATTATCACGGAATTGGAAATAATTGAATATTTCGTCCACACGCAGCAGTATTTTGAGAGAGAATTGCATTTGTCTAGGAAACCAAACACCGGCTAGGGCTCAGATGGCAGATGAATCCTGTAGTCCTGCAGATTCCAAAAGGTCACTGCAGTTCCTGCCTCTAATCCATTCTGGTCTCTACTGATTCAGCTCCTCTTACAGATCCCACCAAGCTTTCACACACACACACACACACACACACACACACACATCCATACACACATGCACGCACACACACACACGCACACACACATCCACACACACATGCACACACACACACCATACACACATGCACACACACACACACACACACACACACACACACACACACACACACACACACACAAATGCACACTGGCTTTCCTTCAAAGCTCTCTCTTTCCCTCACCATATTGCACAGGTTTGGCCTCTTGGCTGTATGTGCTTAAAGAGATTACAGACTACAGTGGAGATTTAACACACACTCCTTCTGTTTCACCCTCGCCACTTAGCGAATTAAAAACACCTCCTGCTCACGGCATAACAGACCATACTGGCAGTGCCTGCGCAGTGTATCGGTACAGCAGATCGCTCTAATATCCTGAGAAACTGCTGAAACTGCAGCCAGCGCAGATGCTGTAATGCCGACATTGCCACTGCGCTGTCATGGGCGCTGTGCTCGTGACATTTTTTAATACCGCACTGTCACTCACTGACAGCGCCTCAGCAGGCCCATGTCCTGTTATCTCCTCCAGCAGGTCTCCGAGTCCCACGCAGCCCAAACCCTCACCCTCTCCCCGGCATGCACACACGCAGCCCACCATACCTCCAGAGCTTCACCCTCCCTGACAGCCGGGCCGAGCGCTGCTGGACGGGATTTGGGCCAGCACCAGATAATCAAATAATCGAATAATCAAATAATCAGTCAATTGGACGATCAACAAGTGAAACTCATATTGATACTGAATTACATACTGATATTCTGAGCCAAAATATGTGATAAGTTAATCACTGAATCAAGTGAATAAAATAACAGAACTACAGTTCATCTGGGGGAACAAAAGAGAGCAGAGTTACCCAGAAACACCTCACAGAATGGCCAAAACACCAAGGCACTGTATAGGATATGTCAAGGGACCGTAAAATAAGATAAAAGTACATTTCCCATCCATTACAAGGCACACTACATTTTAGATTTCAGATTTTTTTGTTTGTATCATGTCTTGTTTTGTATTTTTTTTTTGCCGGCATACATAAGCGCTGGTTAATAATTAATAAATCAACTTTTTTTCATGACAGTATGTGGGCACTGGAGGAGACACATGGGCCGAATGCCCAGACCAACCGTCCCCGCCCCCAGCCCCCATTGTCACCAGGTCACCAGACCGTAGCAGTGACCCACCCCCCCCGCCACTGTGCCCCCACCCGCCACGTGCATCGATCCCTCCCCTGGGGGTGGGGGGGTGGGGGCAAGGTCTGAAACGAGAGCACAGTGCACCCCTGAAATCCCAGATCCCCGGCCTGCATGAGCTGGCCTTTACCAACCTCCCCCGCCAACCCCACACCCGCCCCAATCAGCGCAGCTATTTGTATGCCCATGGCTATTTACAGTACACACACATGCGTGCACACACACACACACACACACACACACACACAGTCAATCACATCACTACTTATGGTTGACGGCCAAGTGTTTTCACTGTGAAACACCAGAGGCCGCTTTTGGGATGATATGTTTCCCCGCTTTGCCAGGATACCTGGAAACCACACCTGACAAACCAAACACAACACGACATCTCTATCCAGCGCCTTATTCAGGAATTATGGATTTGTCATTGACAGGCTGGAGACGCAGGCAAAATCACACACGCAGAGATGGAAGCGAACCGAGAGCAGGTGTCCATACGCTCAAACGCTGACACCCAGAGACGAGCCTGACTCATTGGGGATGAATGTGCCGCACCGTCCGCCACAGTCATCACAATATTGATCTATCAGGGAATGTCTGGCGTGCAACTGCAGAGTCAGACAGTAAGTTATACTAAAACCCCAGCCTAGTGTCAGCTAAAGCGCTGTCCCTTTTTTCCAGCTCTCTCACGCACGTCAAGCTCTCTGCATTCACAGCGCTGCAGGTGCGGCAGCACCAGGTCGCTACGCTGTGAGGAGAAAGAGAAAAAAAAAAGAAAAACACCCAGCAACTCCACGCCTCACCACTGTTCCCATTTGTCACAAGCTCTGATCCTCACAAATGAGTCAACACTGACGCACGGCCAAACGAATGAATGAGCCAACCGGCGAACAAGCACACAAATGCACAAATGAATGAATGAATGAATGAATGAATGAATGAATGAATGAATGAATGCTGACAGTGGACTGCCAACAGTTTGAATCCCCCTCTCTCTGCACCCTCTAGTTTAGGATGTTAGCAGGCACTAGCTGGCGTTCCCAGTTTAGGATGGTAGCAGGCGCTAGCTGGCGTTCCCAGCGTTCCCAGTCCTACCTTCGCACTGCTCCGTGTCGGAGAGGATCGCGCTGGCTGCTGCCTCAGCTGCTGTCTCCTCTCCGCCGTGACCGCTGATACTGCTGGTCCCACCGATCCCGCTGATCCTGCCACTCGCGTCGTTTCGCCCTCCCGCCGGGCGGAGGAGGGATTTTTATCCAGTAACGTGCTTTCTCTCTCACTCCGTGACTGGTCTGTCCCTTCACCTCCAGTTTCTTCTCACCCTTGTGCGTGTGCGTGTGTGTGTGTGCGTGCGTGCGTGTGTCCTCAGGTTGCCTCAGTCTGATCCACGCACGGTGAGTCAGGGGGAGAGAGGAAGAGGAGAGTGCAGAAAGAGAGCGGGAGAGAGCGAGAGAGAGCAAGAGAGAGAGAGAGAGAGAGACAGCGTTGGACTGTTGCCGGTCTCCTGCAGCCTTTCGGAGAAGAGAGTGTGCCACAGTGACAGTGAGAGAGAGAGAGAGAGAGGGAGAGCGAGAGAGAAAAAGGGAGGAAGAGAGGGAGGGGGGATTCTGTGACAGAGGGCCGTAAAGAGGGACAGTAAAGCAGAGCTAAGGATGGACGCAGCAGAGAGAGAGAGAGAGAGAGAGAGAGAGAGGAGGAGGGAGGGGACAGGACCTGGCATGCAGAAATCAGCAGACCTGCTAATTTTAAACCACCCAGCCTCGATCGTCTTCTCACACCTCTCTCTCTCTCTCTCTCTCTCTCTCTCTCTCTCTCTCCCTGCAGCCAGATGGTTCCATCATAAGACAGACCCATAAGGTGTACAGAACTGCACCTGAGAAAGAGAAGGAGAGAGAGAAACAGAATGAGAGAGAGAGAGAGAGAGACAGAGAGAGAGCTATTAGGAATGACAGACACTGCTGGGTGTAATGGTACATGATAATGTGTGGTCTGCACACCATTGCTCATTAACAGCAGCAGAGGAGACAGGACTGTGTGTGTGTCTGGGTGTGTGTGGCTATAAACGTAGAGGTGTTAAGAGGAAGCTGCCAGGTATTTTGTTCAGGGTCAGGTGTGTGTTACTCTGTAATGCGCTTTAACTGCGTCTGAACACCCTCCTGTTTCTATGGCAAAATGATCCACACACAAGCTGTGAGTGTGGCTGCCTTTCTAGGTAACTTTAGTATTATAATCTCCATCTGTTCCAGTCACAAGACCAAAGAGTTTATGACTGAAACATTTGTTTTCTTCCCTTAAAACCATTTTTCTAAGCACCATATTTCAGTAAAGACTGTATGCTGTTTTTTTTTTGGAACGAGGTGCGAATTCCTTACCTCACCATTGATGACATAATCTGAACCCTGTGACAGATAACGAGGAATCGTCATCCGAAAGCAGGGGTTCTCTCAGACTGAGTCACAGATGGGATGAACGGGTTGTGATCACCATACAGGGTACAGCAGCCAGTGAGTTAACCCCAGCACAGCTTCCCTCTCCTGCGAGACTGACAGCGGCAGTAGCCCCTGGGCTTTCGCAGAGAAATGGGCCAGAAAGCCGACACCATGGGGGGTCGGGACCCGAGTGCTTTTATTAAGACGCTGCATGCAGCTGAGGTCAACATGAGAGTACAGGCTGTGTTACAGCTCTGTGCTGGCACTCTGTGTTAGAGCTCTGTGCTGGGGCTCTGTGTTTGAGCTCTGTGCTGGGGCTCTGTGTTTGAGCTCTGTGCTTGGGCTCTATGTTATAGCTCTGTGCTGGGGTTCTGTGTTTGAGCTCTGTCTTAGAGCTCTGTGTTGGGGCTCTGTGTTTGAGCTCTGTGCTGGGGCTCTGTGTTTGAGCTATGTGGTAGGGCACTGTGTTAGAGCTCTGTGCTGGCACTCTGTGTTAGAGCTCTGTGCTGGCACTCTGTGTTAGAGCTCTGTGCTCTGTGTTAGAGCTCTGTGCTGGCACTCTGTGTTAGAGCTCTGTGGTAGGGCTCTGTGTTAGAGCTCTGTGGGTACTCTGTGTTAGAGCTCTGTGGTAGGGCTGTGCACTGAGACTCTATGATAAAGATAACACCACAGCCTGGACTGATTCTCTGGGTCAGAGCCATGCAGGGGATAAGTGTGAGAGCTCTGTCAAAACATTAGAATGGTGAGCTCTTTTGGTTTGAGCCAAAATGGCTGGTGGGTGTTTCTGTGGAGCTCTGCTGATGATAGCCGATGCAGAGAAACTGCAAGGATTAAGTATGCAGGGATACCAATCAGGCAGTAAAAAGATGACACGTATTTCTTCTTTTCTAGAAAATCTAGATTGAAGAAAATCCCAAATTCAGTCAAAGTTATGCCTGTCTGTGGTAAAAAGAGTCAACCTCTGTCTCACAAGTCCTTTTGTGGCACACTGAGCGAGTGTTCTCCTTAACCAGCTCCAGCACAGCATTGTGGGTAACTGAGCCATCCCCGACACGTGCATGTACATGACAAGTCTGGGATATTTATGCCCTGGGCCTAACCTGGGACTCTGACACTGCCATATCATTTCAGTTTCTTTTCCCTCCGACTTCTCACCTCTGCACATTCAGATACACACGCTAAACTTTATTTCACTGCTGCTCGCACAGAACACTGTACTACTTTGAAAAAAAAAAGCTGAAAAAGGAGGCTCCTCCACTAGCTTCTCACTGGCCGAATGTGCCATACACCATCCTCCTGCTGTGCAAACATACTGGCCACATGAGGACCAACTACAATTTGGGTTACTAGAAGCTGCCGTACCTTAGACCAAACAGCACTTACCCCACTCAAATAGGAGGGAGCACAGAGAGTGAGAGGGTCCATGTGGAGAGATATCGATTTATGTGCATTTTGGAGAATGGTGAGGGGGCTCGTGGACCCCAGCAGAGGACCACAAGGTACACCCCATGAAGACAGAGGGTGGTGGAGTTTGTCTGGAGGAAGGGAATGATGTACATTAGTCATCACTTTCTCAGCTCTCAGTGTGAGAGAGGGAACAGTCCCTCATCCACCACCCCCCAAATCTCCCCTCGTAAATCCACCCAGGAATAGCCATCAAGACTGCCTTCATGATCCCTTAATGGGGAAAAAAAGATCCCGTTTTACATTCAAAACGGCGTTCTGCTACTCAGGATATTAACAGCCCGCCTTTGTGTGTGTGTGCCTGCGGTCGTCATGGAGACCCAGCCAGGCCCCCGGCCTGTGGAGAACACCTGTTGTCCTTCTCAGCAGATTACTAGCTCTACTGTCTACTTGGTCTCCTGTAACCATTCTGGGCCTTGTGTCTACCACGTGGCGGACTGTGCGAGGATCCCTGCAGTAAACTGACAGACACCACTAACATAGCACACTGCTCGGGTTCCAGCAGTAGTTTCCTGACTATATTTTGCATCTAATTAGCCTTGTGTTTTGAATTCATTCAGTATTCATTCCAGTTTTTGGTTACCTATTAGGCTTTCAATCAATTCTCAGACAGTGTTTGAAGATGTCAAATCAGGTGTTGCCGACACAAGTGTCATTCTTGCATGGCCTTGCTAGCCGGGGGAAATGAAGGAGACAAAGGAAGAGAAATACAGGTCTGCAGTGAACAGAGGTACTCACCGTTAGTGTACCCACCACATGTCACCCACATGCTAAAGCGCATTTACTCAGGAGATTACAGGGAGAGAAGAGGAACGGCAAAAGAAACACGCTGTTAGCCATTAAACAAGCTGCCATAGCCCAGACAGTCTGCATCAGCAGCTCCGGGATTGTCGCTGAGTTCACAATGATTCCTCTTGACACGGGCATCTCACAGTATGATCGCTGAGATTAAACCTCAGCTCATTAGAGTGCCACGGCAAATTTACCTTGAAGTACTGTGAAAATAATGTTTCCCTTGGTACGAAATGTCCAATAAAGACAGTTAATCCTAAATTATTTTCTTTGGGGGGAAAGAGCATTACGCGATTTTAACTAGCAGCACTACGAGCGCAACCAGTCATAACCCAAATAATTGTTCGTACAAGATAATAGTTGATTACTTAATGAAGCCTCGGTGCGTGTATTAAAACCTCCTCCATTTGTGGAAACGTGAATGAGGGCGTTTCCTCGCAATAGCCCCGTCGTCAGCTCAGATGGATGGAGGCCGATGTGAGCCAGTTGGCCTTTCCGCGCAGTTTCTCACCGGTGGGATATTACAATGAGTTCCAGAAGTAACGCACGTCATTGTCGGCTATGCTGGAGATTCTAGGAATGGAAGAGGAGGAATCAGTGAGGGCTTCATGCGCATGCGCAGCGCGGGCAGCCCTGTGCGCGTGCAGTGGCCAAACCTCACGTGTCCCACTCCCCCAGGACCTGAAAAACTGCGGCTCAGATAATCCAGTCTCCAATGCGGACCTTGCAAACACGTCAAACATGTTTCACAATATTGTAATACTGTTAAGTCGCGAAATGTGTTTTTAAAGTAAAGTTAAGTCTGAGTTTAACAGATAACTGAAATTATAGGCGATCTATAAACTGAAGATTGCTACTGGGTCTGCGTAGTTTTTTTGATTATGTATTGATTATGTTTTGGCAGTCTGATTCAATTCGAATTTATTCAAAATTTTGACTCAAAGTCAAATGCGAAATTTTCACCTCAACAGCACCTTCTGGGGATTCCCTCAATAAAACCCCACTCCAATCAATTTGACGTCCTAATTTCTTGCGGAGAAATTCTCATGAAGTGGAAACGAAGTGATGATACAGCACATCTCAGGACTAATAAAGCTACGTCCATTTTCCTGCGCAGTTAATTCCACGAATTCGATAACGGATAGCTACGTGATATTTGTAACATATAAAGCAAGCACATACGTCATTTGAGCAGGCAAAACGTTAGAGGGGCAGTTATTTCTCTTTTTTTTTTTTTTGGTCCAATTGTTGATGTTTTCTTTCACGTGTCAATTTTCAGACTTGGATTATTGTGCAATATCATTTTCTAAATACAGAGTATGATAGCCTACTTAGCAAAAACTTTCCTGGATGAATTAAGTGGGACCTTAAGTTGATTGTGAAGGAAAAAACTAAGACTTTAATTGCAAGGCAAAGTACAGGACAAAATATTGGTTGAATAAAGTTGATTATGTTTCCATTTGCCGACCACCCTTGGCCCTCTGTGTGAGAGTGAGAGCAGAATAACGGAGCTGGCTGTGCTGGTTCCCTGTACGCGGTGACCCTCTCTGGTAACCGGACACTAATCTCAAACATCACAGAATTAACCTCCTCTGGCAGCCTCCGCCGCGTGGCTCTCCGAATGCGCGTGGCGAAAACTTTCCACTGGCCCGAGTGTTCACGACCAGGGAAAGGGGTTTCTATTCCAGTCCAGGGATGGACCATGACCCCAATGTACCTCCACATAGGGCAGCATCTAAAATGCTTCCATTTTACCTTATTTAACTTTATTCCCACCAAGTAAGCCAACTCAGTTCTCAGTTTTTGTTTGCAGTAGGAACACGCTTGGGCATGATGGGAAATGTAGTGCAATGCATAGGAACACGCTTGGGCTGGAGGGGATCCTGGCCAAGGGGCAACTGAGAGCCGTTTCAGGGACCCGTGGGGATGGTGGGGAGAGGAGGAAGTGCTGGTGAACCAATCAGAGCCTTCTCCGTGTTGGAGGAGGGGTTCGAGGTCAGCTCAGTGCTCCTGAGTCAATATGAGGGCATTTTTACAGTGGCCATTCACCACCTGCCTCCGTGAGATTGAGATGTAGTCGCTGGAACAGCTGTGAAAGGGCCTTCCTGGGAGCCAAATGCAGCAATAAAGAGCTTTTATAGGGGAGAGAGGGAGAGGGAACACGAGGCACTCCATGCTCTTTTATTAAAACCAAAAACACAGGATTTAGCCTCGTCTCAGAGGTGCTCAAAACAGCCACTCCAGGAGGAGAGAGAGATGGGAGGGGTGATCAGGCCTGTAGATGGCCGCCGTTTGTCAGCATGTCTGTTGTTTGTGGTGGAAACTGCTGGCCACCCCATCAGTGTTTATTGGAAATCCATTGACATGGTCCTTCAGGCATCCATGGTGAAATACAGCGCTGAGGCCCTGATACAGCTCCTGTGAGAATAGCTTTAGAGAGAGGGCTTTGGGCTCTAAATGAGGAGAAAGGGGAACTCAATGGTTTCACAATCAAGCTGTCTCGTCAATAAGCTTGCAATTCCACAAAAATACATATTTACAACTCTGTCAAACTACCACATTAAAGACAAAAAACTAACATTAAGTGAAAGCATTGATGGGTTGTGTTATTCCTTGTGGTTTGATTGATGTTGAAGCTGAAAACACAAATAAAAGGTCATATAGATTTTTTTTGGATTGAATTCCTCCCTTTTCATCAAAAGTTAATCCCTTTTGGTCTCTTCGTGTCAGGGTACAGTATGGATTCAGGCGCAGACAGAGTAAAATAAACCAATGTTTATTTCAGCCAAATGAAATGTCCAAAAACGAGGTCAAGGCAAGCACGGGTCAAAACCAGGAGATCAAAAACAGCACCAAAACACAATCCAAAAACACGGTAGGGAAAACAGGCAAAAGTCGTAATCAGGCAGACACAGCAATAAGGTACAAATCAGGATCCAAAATCAGAAAAACGGGTAAACAGGCAAAAGTCAGGACAGGCAGGTCAGAACAGGAAAAAGGCTTGTAGCGCAACTGGAAACAAAGTAACAGAGACGAACTCGCGACGAACAAAGAAACACAAGGGATATAAATGCAACAGTAACGAAGTGAAACAGGGAACAGGTGAACTAATGGGCAGGTGAAACAGATCAGTAGTTAGCAATGAATCAATTAAACAATCAAGCTGTAACAAGGGGACGGGACAAGGACATGCAGGAAACAATTAAGCACATAGACAGGGAAAACAAAATGAAACAGAACTAAGCCACCGGTTTACTGACAGTACCCCCCCCCTTACGACCGCCACCAGGCGGTCCAACAGACCCCCCAGGATGCTGCTTATGAAAGTCACTGATGAGCATGGGGTCAAGAATGTCCCGGGCTGGGACCCAGCAGCGCTCCTCAGGGCCATAGCCCTCCCAATCCACGAGGTATTGAAGTCCACGACCCCGACGTCGCACGTCCAGCAGGCGGCGCACAGTGTACGCCTCAGTGCCATCTATTAGGCGTGGGGAGGAGGGGCTTTGGGAGCGGGACACAGGGGGCTGCGGCGGACAGGCTTGATCCGGGACACATGGAATGTGGGGTGGATGCGGCGGAGGGAGCGGGGTAGCTGAAGACGAACAGCTGCAGGACTGAGCACCTTGGCGATGGGGAAGGGACCAATGAACCGAGGAGTCAGCTTACGGGACTCCACCCTGAGGGGAAGGTCCCGGGTGGATAGCCAAACTCGTTGCCCCTGCAGGTAACGCGGTGCTCGGGAACGGTGGCGGTCAGCTGCTCGCTTGATCCAGCGGGTGGCACGGAGCAGGGCAGCCCGAGCACGTCTCCAGGTCCTCCGGCAGCGCCGCACAAATGCCTCCGCTGACGGAACCCCCACCTCCTCCTCCTGAGAGGGAAAGAGAGGAGGCTGGTAGCCCAAGCAGCACTGGAAGGAGACAGCCCGGTGGATGTGGAGGGAAGAGAGTTTATGGAATATTCCACCCACGGCAACTGCTGGCTCCAGGACCCTGGCTCCTGTGACGTGAGGCACCACAGGACAGTCTCCATCTGCTGGTTGGCCCGCTCGGCCTGCCCATTGGACTGTGGGTGGAAACCTGAAGAGAGACTCACAGTAGCACCCAACAATTTACAAAATGCCTTCCAAAAGTGAGAGGTAAACTGGGGCCCCTATCAGAAACCACATCAACAGGAAGACCATGTAAGCGAAACACATTAGAAATTAACAGTTCTGCAGTTTCCTTAGCCGATGGCAGTTTGGGAGAGCCAGGAGATGGACCGCCTTGGAAAAGCGGTCCACCACAGTCAAAATAGTGGTGTTACCATCAGATGGAGGTAGGCCAGTGACAAAGTCCAGGGCGATGTGTGACCATGGTCTCCTGGGAACAGGCAGGGGGTGCAGCAGACCCACTGGAGGGGCAGTGGAGGGCTTATTCTGGGCACAGACAGAGCAGGCAGATATATACTTATGGATGTCCTCGTCCATAGACGGCCACCAGAAGCGCTGAGCGAGAAGGGCCTTGGTACGGCGGACTCCAGGGTGACACGCGAGCCGAGAGGAATGCCCCACTGCAGGACCTGGGCACGGACAGACTGCGGAACAAAGAGACGGTTAACAGGACAAGCACTGGGTGCAGCACCTACCCTCCGCGCTGAGCGAACCACCGCCTCAATGTCCCACAGAGCCGCTGACACCCAGCAGCGAGGGGGCAGGATGGTGTCGCCCTCAGCGGGCCCTTCTGTGGCTGCAGACTGTCTGGACAGGGCATCGGGCTTGCCGTTCTTGGAGCCAGGTCGGTAGGAGAGGACAAAGTTAAAGCGAGCGAAGAACAAGGACCATCGAGCTTGGCGGGGTTGAGGCGTTTGGCTGACCGCAGGTATTCCAGATTTTTGTGGTCAGTCCAGACCAGGAACGGAACCTCCGAGCCCTCCAGCCAGTGTCTCCATTCCTCCAGAGCCAACTTGACAGCCAACAGCTCCCGGTCCCGATGTTGTAATTCCTTTCCGTGGGGGTCAGGCGGTGTGAGAAGAAGGCGCATGGGTGTAACTTGGCATCTGCAGGCGAGACTTGTGACAACACAGCTCCTACCCCCACATCCGAGGCATCCACCTCCACAACAAATTGCCGCGAGGGGTCTGGCTGAACCAGAATGGGTGCTGTGGTGAAACGTACCTTGAGCTCCCGGAAGGCAGTATCAGCAGATGAGGTCCAGGTAAACCTCTTAGTGGTGGCAGTGAGAGCAGTGAGGGGAGCCGCCACCGAGCCGTAGTTCCGAATGAATCGGCGATAGAAATTAGCAAAGCCCAGAAAGCGTTGGAGGTCTCTACGGGATCCAGGCTGGGGCCAGTCTACCACTGCCTGGACCTTCTTCTGGTCCATCTGGATGCCCCCTGCTGAAATCACAAATCCCAGAAATGAAACAGATTGCTTATTAAACTCACATTTCTCGGCCTTCACAAAGAGCTGGTTCTCCAACAGCCTCTGAAGCACCTGGCGGACATGGTGGGTATGTTCTGTGTTGGATCGAGAGAAGATCAGGATATCATCTAGGTAGACATATGTGAACTGGCCAATCATGTCCCGGAGTATGTCATTAACCAGGGCCTGGAACACAGCTGGAGCATTGGTGAGTCCAAAAGGCATAACCAGATATTCATAATGTCCTGTGGGCGTGTTGAATGCTGTCTTCCACTCATCCCCCTCCCGAATACGGACCAGGTGATAGGCATTGCGGAGATCCAGCTTCGTGAAGACAGTTGCCCCCTGCAGAGACTCAAAAGCAGTGGACATGAGTGGCAAGGGATAGCGGTTCTTAATGGTGATGGCATTGAGACCTCGGTAGTCGATGCACGGCCGCAGTCCGCCATCCTTCTTACCCACAAAGAAGAAGCCGGCCCCAGCAGGAGAGGAGGAAGGTCGGATGATGCCCGCTGCCAGTGACTCCTGAATGTATTTGTCCATGGCCCCCATCTCAGGACGGAGAGAGAGAACAGGCGACCCCTGGGAGGCGACGTACCCGGCAGCAGGTCTATAGCACAGTCATAGGGGCGGTGAGGTGGCAGCGAGGTAGCACGGGACTTACTGAAGACCTCCTTCAGATCCAGGTACACGGGCGGCACAGCAGACAGGTCTGTAGACTCCTCCGGAGCAGCAGCAGGGCTGGCAGGAACCTGGGCGTCACGGAGACAGTGTGACAAGCAGAAGGAACTCCACTTCAGGATCCGGTTGCTGGTCCAGTCAATCCAGGGTTATGTTTGACGAGCCAGGGTGTCCTAGCACCACCGCTGCTTGAGGAGAGTGGATGAGGTAAAACACAATAGTCTCTCGATGGTTGCCAGAAAGGAGCAAACTCACCGGCGGTGTGACATGCGTGATGCGGACGAGAGGAGCGGCTGTGATGGCTAGCGCCTCCAGGGGTTCCTGAAGAGGAAGGCTGGGCAGGTGGAGCTGGGAGGCAAACTCAGTGTCCATGAAGTTCCCATCTGCTCCTGAGTCCAGAAGAACGGTGACAACCTGGCGAACACCATCCACTAGGAGGGATGCAGTCAATAAAGAGCGGGCATTAGTGGATTGACAAAAGGGGTTGCGCTCACCTGTACTCCCCCAGCTATGACGGAGCGTTGGCCCTTTAACGGACAGTTCACAACAAAGTGGCCAGGGGTCCCGCAGTAAAGGCAGGCTTTGGATCTGATGCGGCGTTGTCGCTCAGCAGGAGTAAGATGAGTGCGGTTACTTGGCCTGAGCTCCGGGTGGTGTCAGAAGTGCTCCGAACTGCTTGGGACCTCTCCAGCCTCTCCCTGCGTCGCCAGGTCAGACGGTGGTCAATGCGGATGGCCATTTCTATCAAGGTATTGAAATCCTCAGGCAGGTCATGGGAGATGAGTTCATCCTTGATGTCATCAGCTAGGCCATGGAGGAAGGCATCATACTGGGCTTCTTGGTTCCAGCCGCTGGTGGTTGCCAGGGTACGGAAGTTGATGGCGTAATCTGAGACTGTACTGCTTCCCTGCTGACTCCGGAGCATCTCCTGGGCGGCCTCCCGTCCGTGGCGAGAGCGGTCAAACACCCTTCTCATCTCCTCCATGAACATGGCGACTGAATTGCAGAATGATGATTGGGCCTCCCACACCACTGTTCCCCACTCTCTTGCTCTGCCAGTGAGTAGGGTAATGATGTAGGCGATCTTGGCCTGGTCTGAGGGGAAGGTAGAGGGCTGGAGTTCAAACACCAAAGAGCATTGCAACAGAAAGGAGCGGCAGGCGCCCGACTCCCCAGCATAGGCCTCTGGAGGTGGTAGGAGGGGCTCTCTGGTTGGGACAGCAGCAAGACTCCGAGAAGTTGTCAATGGAGTGGCAGCAGTAGACTCTCGCCCCAGCTGGAACTGTTGAAGCTGGACTGACAGGTTGCTCATATTGTCAGCAAAAGATATGAGAGTCTGTTTGACCGAGTCCAGTTGGGACTGGTGTTGCGCCAAAACTGCTCCTTGCTGGTCCAAAAGTGACCCGATCTGGCTGCTGTCTGCTGAATCCGTGTCTGGCGAGTTCGTACTGTCAGGGTACAGTATGGATTCAGGCGCAGACAGAGTAAAATAAACCAATGTTTATTTCAGCCAAATGAAATGTCCAAAAACGAGGTCAAGGCAAGCACGGGTCAAAACCAGGAGATCAAAAACAGCACCAAAACACAATCCAAAAACACGGTAGGGAAAACAGGCAAAAGTCGTAATCAGGCAGACACAGCAATAAGGTACAAATCAGGATCCAAAATCAGAAAAACGGGTAAACAGGCAAAAGTCAGGACAGGCAGGTCAGAACAGGAAAAAGGCTTGTAGCGCAACTGGAAACAAAGTAACAGAGACGAACTCGCGACGAACAAAGAAACACAAGGGATATAAATGCAACAGTAACGAAGTGAAACAGGGAACAGGTGAACTAATGGGCAGGTGAAACAGATCAGTAGTTAGCAATGAATCAATTAAACAATCAAGCTGTAACAAGGGGACGGGACAAGGACATGCAGGAAACAATTAAGCACATAGACAGGGAAAACAAAATGAAACAGAACTAAGCCACCGGTTTACTGACACTTCGGGTCCGTTTCCTGGTCATCATTAGCACAGGGTCAGTCTGCAGTCATTCTTTTTTTTTTTTGCAGGGTCTTGACACCCTGTATGGACAGTGACAAGAAGGTTTACTATGTTTTCTCGGTTGACATAGGGTCATAAAACGGGGGGGCGAGGGGGGGCTGGGGAGGTGTTGGGTGAAGCCCTGGGACTGGGGTGGAGTGATTGTTCCTTGGGCCCCAGAGAAGCCCAGACCGAGCCACAGGACTTTGCTGCCATCACCCCTCACCTCTTGCCCCCGTCCAGCCCAGGCCATTAAAAGCTCAGATTCACAGGCGAGGGGCCGAGCTTGCATTCGCCCCGTCCCGTTGGCCAAGACGCTTTTAAAAACGGAGGTATTTATGATTCAGCATTCCGCCTCCAGCCACCCTGGGCCGCTCACCTCGCCGCGGCACGCGGCGTTTAAAGATAGCCGCTGCTGCCGCGCGGAGGCTACGCCCCGGACGCCCGCTCCACCATCTCAATGTCAGTTTGGCGGCCTGGCGGCCTAGCGCCCTGCCCCTGCGCCAGGGACTGCGGAGCTGAGGCAGCGACTGTGCCCGTCGTGCCCAGAGAAGCAGGGCACAGCCTGCAGGCAAGGAGCCAGCCGGGCCCCCGACTGCCCCGATCGACACCACCCGCCTGTGCTTGCATTGCTAACTCACCGTTTCTAATCCCGGAACAGATGGTGCCACAGGAAACAGAACCACCAGGGAACAGAAAGGCCCGTGAGACCTGAACAGATGAATGGGACACGCAACTGCTCTCAGTACCGGCACAATCAACAGCTTAGAATGAAAGAGTATATGATTATCAATCTTATTCTCAACATAACATATATATATATATATATATAAATAGTACAATGGAGGAAGAGCTGAACTTGTCATTCCGAGGTCACAATTCAATTTCTTAACAGGGCCCTGCTATCACTCATTTGAGCAGGGTCATTGGCTTCATTGCTTCAGTGAACATGCAGTTGTATAAGTGGATTTAAGCTGTGGTTTTATGGTTTATTGTATTAAAAAATTAAGCTATGCAAGTTGCTTTGGATAAAGGCATATTACTAAATGTACAAATTGTTGCTTAATGTATACATTTAATGTCAGCAGCATATTGTTTATTAACAATTCTTAAGTACAATAATTTTTTTATTCAGTTTTATTTGTCTGCTTTCAGGGATTTTTGCACACTAGCAAAAAGTTTTTAAGGGAAAGAGTTTATCATCCAGTGGCATGTTCCCCCGGCGTGCTTTTAATATGATGATTAAATATTTTTCTGAAGCATATGTGCCGTGTGGTTGATATGCACCATAAACTTACAAATATTAAATTTGAGATTTCACTTTAAGTCATATATTATCCTCAAACTCCTACTGGTACCGTACAGGGCTGGGGGGGCTCCACACAGCGAGAAATGTTCCCACTCAAGGCACCCATACATGAAAATAATAACAGACATGTTCAAAGCATGTACAGACTCCAGATATGTCCTCATACGTTCCAAATGCACATATATATATAATGACATATAAAATGTAAAGACAGTGAACTGTGTTTGTATTGGCCCTTTTTGGCCAGCTTAGAGACAGAGCGACGGGACTGGAGGGGAACCACGGGGGGGGGGGGCTCGTTTGATCACAGAGGGCAGTAAAGTGGGGCAGGACTGCTCAAACAAGACCTTTCCAAGTGCCTTTGAACTGAGCCGGAGCAGCAGAGGGCAGATCCCAAGCATGGGAATGTAAATAAGAACCCGAGTCTGACAGTGAGGCAGAGTGAGGTCGAGCACCAGCACGTTTTATACCTTTAAGCAGAAACGGTGCATATGAACCATCACGTATCAATGATTTTTTTAATCTTTGGTTTTAATATTTATACAGGATTAAGCTGCTGCTTTAGCCGTTAGGGGCAAAATTCCCACAACGTTACCGTTCAAGTGTGATCTGTATTTATCAATATGGCTTTTAATCAAAAACAATTAAATAAAATACTGTTCAAAGCACAGGTGATTCCATAAAATAGAGATGAAAGTGAGCATTTCCACAAGCACGGAAATGAGTAAATGTATAAATTCAGTGATGGATATGATAGTTGAGCTGAGAAGGACTGCTGTCAGACAACTTTTATCTTACACTTCTATTAACATGGCAAGTTTTGGACTTAAATCATTGTGTATGGAATTTATCTAAAAAAAAATAAGACTGAGTAAAGTGGGTCTTACTCCCGCGAGACAATGTCATCCAGCGGAATGGGTTAGAGCAACAGGCAAAGACAGCCAAGAAAGTGGATGCTGCAGAGTAAAATGCTGCCCTCTGCTGGAGAAAGTATGCCACATGCAGACACACCACCCCTTGACAAAAGGGCAGCTGTTTAGCTTCACTGGTCACAGCACATTGGTTAGGACTGATAGTAATTGTTAATTTGTTGAACAGCTGTTACTATGTAATTACATGAGTAAAGTGTCTGTTTCAAAACAGACAACAGACAAAGGGAAAAGTAACATTAAAACTGCTCTATTGAAGCAGAAAAAGAATTCAAATGCTGTTCATATTAAGATGTTGACGAGAACGGTTTTGCATTTCAACCAGCCGTTACTGTGCTTAGAATACCAAATGCCTTCCTCAGTAATTCAGAGGGGTTTTCCCTTATATTATCACAGCCTGTAGCTTGATAATGGTGCTGCACAGTGGTCCATGTATAAAAACTGATAAGTCAGTGAAACTGCATGTATTTTTGGCTGGCACGTTCCATTTTCCTTCTTCTTTCCAAGAAAATATTTTCCCCTCACACAAACGGGATGTAGCTGTACACTCTTCCGGCTAGATCCATGACTTTCCATATCACCTCATATCACTCTGCCACTCTAGGCCTTTTTTTTTTTTTTTACTTTTACTGAGAAAACGAGGGAGTGAAACTGTCTGGAAGAGATTATAACAAAGGATAACCTTCAGTTCCTGTTTAACATTAGTTTTTTAAGTTCTCATATATCATTCGCATTGGAACAATGCACTGATTCACTTGATTGTGTAAGTGTACATATTAATTTTCTGCAGATCAGAAGACAAAATTAATGTGACCAGAATGTACTTTGCTTGCCTCAGGAAGAATGAGGTCTCTGAGTTCCGCCCCTGAAGCCCTCTCCTCCCACCCCGCACAACTTCAGACAGGCTATAAAAATACAGTGTGGGCACACAAACACATAGTCCATCTTCCTGCTTTCATTTTATCAGCAGGATTTTTGTGTGTGTTTTACTATTTTAAGAAATCAAATACTATTCATAGTTATGTGATGTTACTGTTAACACATTCAACAATGGCTGTGCGCTTATGAACACAAATAAAATCAGTGTGAGACAGCACAGGATCTCCGTGTGTGTACACGTGTGTGTGTGGGTGTGCGTGGATGTGTTTTGTTTGGATAAAATGGAAACCCTGCCCACTTGCTGGTGGCCACTCTGATGTTTGCCAGCAGGAAGTCACATCAATCCTAACATCCTGTTAGCACCAGCACAAACATGGGGAGCAGCGAAACCGAGGATCTATTTGTGGAAAGCATGTACAAAGACAGAATAAAAGAGAATACACAACAGCCATATGGATGCTGCGTGTAGATCTTCCTAAATAAAGACCCTGTATCCACTGTAATATTTTATCGAGCTGGTCACTGATAAGAGCTGTAATTCCGGCCATGATCCACTAAGTATTTCAGGTTAATTGCTGATCTAGGATCAGCTTGGCTGTTGTGATCATAATGAACAAGGACAGGGTCTGCATTCCAGCTCTGGACCCCAGTCTAATGTTAAAATGTATTGACTTATTACCCCATCGCCTCTGCTGCTCAGCTTCACTAATGTGTTCAGAAGTTCAAAAATAATCATCAGAAATACTATCAATGCATCAATATCTTCATACGCTTATGAACAAGGTGGATTCCGTTGATTGATGAGGGAAATCTGCTAATAAAGAGTCTATTCCAGCCTCAGGTGTGTTTGATTGTATCTTGACGGTAAGTTTTAAAAGCTTCATTTAGCTGGTGAAATGTTTTTCTTGTCATTACTTCACTTAACCAGATGAGGGCAGCAGTTACTTGAATATTACACAGAATGCATTACCCTGAGGGAGAAAACAGAACATATTACTGGTACAGTTATTCCTCTGGATCTGTATTGTTATACTGTATGTTTGGGGAATAATGACAAGAAAAAATGTTCAATACAGACGCAACCATCGTAGGCCCAACTACATAGTGCAGTATTTTCGATCCACGGTTGGTTGAATCCATGGATGCAGAACCAGCAGATATGGAGGGCCGACTGTATTCAGTGAACATGGTAAAGCTAAGGGCAGGAAGGAATAAAATCAGAAATAAGGTCTATATATGGCTGATCACATCTTTAGTTCATATTTAAATTCAAACATGGCTCAAAAATATGGTTTATATTTGAACACAGAAAACGTGTTGCATGACAGGCCGGTAATGTCTAGCCCCATTAATCCCTGAACACAGCGTCACATGATTACTCTAATTAAGGAAGTGCAGTATTGTTAAACCATTACATACATGTCTAAAACGTCTACAACTTCGCTTCCATGCTGTGGAAAAAACAAACATCTGCTCAAGCTCCTTATTTCTTTTTTTTTATTAAAACAAAATTTTAAAACGACTATGGTCTTTTTTTCTCTATACAATCTAAACATTCTAGCAACAAACACAAACAGAGTGACTACTGTACATGCCGAGGTAACAGGAAATACATTCGTGAGACGATTCACTCCAAAGCTGAGGCCATTTTGTGTTTTTTTTTTTTTTTTCCACGTTAAGCACAAACAAAACCACACAGGACCCTCACAGACACCTGCACCATGTCCTTCAGTCCTGCTAAGAGCCTGCAGGGACCCCACAAACACACAGGCAAGGGGAACCCCTGCACTGGTCAGTGCTGTTCACCTCCAGTCCAGCAGGGCGGCAGTGTCTGCAGGTTTTTACTCCGTTCATGCGCTATCGCACCTGACCAGAAGGGGAATTGATTATTTAACCAGGTGCCACAGTGAGAGGGTGGAACAAATCCCTGCATACATTGAAGCAGGTGTGGACTGGGGCTGCATAGCCCTAGTGAAGCTGGAAAAAAATGGAGGAAAGGGTTAAAAGTTTGACATTTATTTTCCTGTTATGAGTGACAATGATCCTCCACAGTTCTTCAACCCCTAACCCCAAACGTACCATCAATAAATACAACTGACACAACCATCTTTTGTTTCTTTTGGACCCCAACATAAAAACATCCAGACATTTTTCTTCTGTGAACTCCCAGTCTATGCAGACTGACTGGCTGGCTGGCTGGCTGGCTGACTGGTCCTTTGGCCCATGTCAGAATTCCTGCATCTCTGTGATAAGGATGTTATATTAATATAAACATACACTAAACAGGCTTTTATCATGCATTGTTAGACATACAGTTCTGGTCAATGGTTGTTCTAACACTAAGAATTGTTTTTTGGCAACACTTGTGTTTGGCTGGCTAATGAAGGAGTGGTCCTTTCAAACAAGCTGTATTTTTAAGTTTGCCAGAAAGGGAAAGTGGCTTTGAACTGGTCGGCTTTCCTTCTCTTCTAATCCAAGTGGATGGGCACCACTGAAGACAGTGTCGATTACCAATTAGTACATCATGGGTCCATCGATCTGTTTTTGGCACAGAAGCTAATAAATTATTTTATTTTGACACTTACGAGACTCAAGTGAAGTACTTATTTTTTTGGCTTCGGCACAAATAGTCACTTTAGACTTTAGACGGAACATCCCAGACGATGTGTGCAACCGTTTCCTGGCAACCACATTTGTCACCTTGGCAACGAGCCTGGTCTGCTCGGAACCCATATCAATTGTGGTTGCATGGAAATTGTGATTTTTTTTTTTTCAGTGAAAAATGAAAATAAAAAGTAAACATTCTGATGTGGGTTCTGATAATTATCTAGCTCAGGATCCTGTCACTTCCTCGGCTTCCAGTTAAAGACAGGTGCACTTCCAACCTGCAGTGACTCAACTCACAGTTACTACTGAACTGTAAACGAAGCGCAGTGCACTCCAGCCCAGCGGTACCATGCTGACAACAGACAGGGCTAATCCTCTCTGCCCACAGAAATGCCAGAAACAGATTCACCCTACAGACAAGAGCTGAACCGCTAACATGCTCAAAATAAGACAGTTTAATGCAGTTTATTGTGGGCAAGCATTTTCAGTTAATGACGTGAGAAAAGGTGAGTGACAGAAAGAGAAAGGGAACGAGAGAGCGCGTGTGTGTGTATGTGTGTGCGTGTCTGTGTATCGTGTGACTGTGTGTAAGAGTGAAATAAACCGCTGTTAAACGTGGTCCTCACAGTTTTGACTCTGAACAAAAACAAAAGAAAAACACACAATAACTAAGTCCTACAGTGTGCACCGGCACAGTGTGGAGCTCTCTCCTGGTGAACATTCATTATTTTAGTCTTCAGTGATCGGACTGGACGAGATGGGCACTACATCCTACAGGGGTGAGAGAGTGCGCGATGTGGGCATACCATACACATATACCATATCAAACCATAAATAAGACAGTGCGCGGGCAGGGGCCTGGAAGGCAGTGTTCTGGGGCCCCACGGGGCCCTTTTGCGCCAATCCCTACATTTGGCGCATTGGCGTGTGTTCCTACTTGTCCGTCTGAGGGCCTGGCGGGGCATGGGGGGGGGAGTGCGAGTGCGCCCTCCCCAGCCTTTGCCCCCTCACGGGGTCCCCTCAGCTGTTTTCGGGTCCCTTTTGGGTGCTGTTGAGGGGGACCTGATATACCAGTTCCTCTGTGGGCGGGGCCTGTCCTGGCTTGGGCGTGTCGTACTGCAGACACGACCCCGCACCCAACCCCGGAGCCAATCGGCCGCTGTCTGTCCTGTTGAGGAGGGCCGTCGGCCCACGGCCTTTGAAGGAGGAGACCGAAGGCTGCTGCTGTCCCAGCGCCCCCCCGGAGGGGTAACCGGCGATGTCCAAAATGATGGGCGTGGCGTACTCTGCCCCCGAAGCAGGAAGAGGCTCGGCGTAGGCATGGTAAATGTCCGTCAGAGGGGCGTCATACTGGTCAGACTCGGGGTACCGTGGGCCCAGGGTTCCCACGACCCCACCCACCAAGGGCTGAGCGTACTCTGCAAAAAAACAAAAAGAAAAAAAAAAGCCTTGGTGAGGCCTTGGGCCGAAAGCTGACATTCACAGCATACGGTTCACTTTCTGCTGACTGCATGTGCATTTCCTCCACAAACATTAATGAAGTGATTTGCACTCATGAGCTCAATGAACTCAATAACTTTTTGATGTCATAAAAGGGAGACTCCCATATTTTGGCTATTAAATCCTTTTATCTGCTTATTGGGAGTACAGCTGTCCTCCATTACAGCCCTAATTTCTCTGCATGCATAACAAAGATATCTGTAACCAACGTACAACAGCTCATTTAGCACTACCTAAAACCAATCAAAAGTGAGAAAAAGCACAAAACCACATCTCTGACGCTCGGCCTCCTGGGAAGAGAGAGTGTTTCCTCAATTCTTACTGCATCTAGGTAATGGTCCAAGAATTTCCCAGAACTTTCCATCGACTTCCAAATAAAAAATAAAAAAAAAAAAGAAATAATAAACTGAACAGCAGCAGTGACCAATGAAAACCAAGGGATATTAACTAACACGGAAACCAAATTGAATGAGGCAGACGACGTGAGAGACAGACAGAGTGATAGAGAGAGAGATGGAGAGAGAGAGAGAGAGAGAGAGAACACTCTTGGGGACAGGGGCGCATACCTGCAGGTTCGGTCTGCAGAACAGGCGTGTTCTCCGTCCCTCTCAGGCGAGACACCTCGCTGCTGCTGTACCGCACCACCGACTCCTCCCCCTCAGACATCTTAGAGGGCAAGAGCTGCTTCATTCCCTTCCACCATCCTGCAGCGAACACAGACACAGGTCAGAGCCCAACAGGCAAGACGCCATCGCAACTAACCTCGTTACAGAGGCTGGGAAACCATACCAGCTCCTCAGTACCACACTATATGTTTGTCTGGGCACAGACATTTACATTAAGCACGTAGCAAATGCTCTTACCAAGAGTACTTGCACAGCTTACTTATTTTTTTTTTTAAATACAATCTATTTATACTCATGGTAATTTTACTGAAGTAATTCGGGCTAAGAGTCTTTATAAAGGCCACCACAGCAGTGCTTGGTCCTGCCACGTCTCTCAGTTCCCTGACCGCTATGCTACCTTGCTGTCCTATGCTATAACCACGAATGGATGGATTATTTCCATGGCAGTTCGGTGTTAGTTTTTGATTGGCTGTTGCCGGGTTACCTGTTCGGTCCCACTGCGGCAGGTCGTAGACTCCCTCGGTGCTCTTCTTTCTGTGAGTGAGAGACGAGAGAGAGCGATCAGGTCACCTCAGGGTCACCTGCACAGGTGCGCATGGGAAGGTGGGGAAGATACCTGTCCCGTCGCTGAGCGGAGGGTTGGGCTCACCTGTTCCTCCAATGCCAGGTGCACACCAGCGCCAGGACGAGGGCGGTGAGAGCCATAGCCAGCGAGGGCACGAGCACAGCCGCCAACGCCACGCCTGAAAACACAGAGAACCGACACTTCCACCTGCTCCTCAACTGCAGCTACACACTGCCAAACACAATCATTTAACCATGGATCAATCATAAACATAATTAAGGCACAATAAAATACACATAAGAGCCTGTGCTCCATATTATTACCAATATTATTATTATTAAAGTTATTTGGCTGATGCTTTGATCAAAAGCGACTTACAGTTGATTAGACTAACCAGGGGCCAATCTCCCTCAGGAGCAATGTGAGGTTAAGGGCCCTCAGGGGCCCAACAGCTGCACTGATCTTACTGTGGCCACACTGGGGCCTCAATACCCAACCTTCTGGATCCCAGTATAGCACGTTAGCCGCTAGGCTAGATGCTGCCTACAGTGAGGGCACTTTATTTGGAATTGCTGTGGCAGCAAATAGCGCTCTGTCGATTAGCTTAGAGCGCCTAAGCGATTCTGCTGCGTCCACATCTCCATCAAAACACAATCAATTTCTCACTGCCTGCCCAATACTGAAAGCATATTGTAATCTCCAGGCAATATGAATCAGATTTCTGTGAAAGACTAACATTTCTACCTAGTCACCCTACAAAGCAAGACATGAAGTAGTATCATGTTTCCAAATGCCATATAGTGGGGGAAAGAATGCCAAAATGCACAGAGGTGTAACAGCATGTTTTGAACACAAGAGGGAGCTCTCACTGTTGTTGCCGCTGGGGGTCATTGTGGTGTTGCGGATGTCTGGAATGAGGGTTGTTTTGTCACTCTGCGGCGTGGGGTGGGTGCTCAGTTTGGGGGGAGATGGGCGGAAGATTCTCGGCCTCACTGTTAGGCAGGAAAAAAAAAAAAACAGAAAGGTTTCCCTCTCAAAGTTGAGCCAGAAAAACACTAACACATCTGTTACACAAACAGTTTTCCTACCAAACAGGGCAAAACTTACAGAAAGCACCAGGCTTTCCAATGGATTTATCTGACTGTAGTGCTGAATGGCAGTTTGCTAAAAGAGTTAAATTGAGATTAAACCTCAGAGCTTCATTTGACTGATGGGCACCACTCCATTTGCAGCTCTCACCTGTCTGTGGACCAGTGTGTGTGTGTTTCTATCTGTGTGTATTGTGGCTGGCAACCACATTGCCTATGTGAAACTCTCACCTGTATTTAACCCTCACCTGAAGGGTACCCTCTGTTTGAGAGTCTCATCTGGATGTGGTCCTTTCACCTGTGTGAGGGTCTCACCTGTATGTGGTTATTGCACCTGTTTGAGGGTCTCACCTGTATGAGGTCCTTTCACCTGTGTGAGGATCTCACCTGTATGAGGTCCTTTCACCTGTGTGAGGGTCTCACCTGTATGAGGCCCTTTCACCTGTGTGAGGGTCTCACCTGTATGAGGGCCACGCCTGGCCGTTCCCTCGCTGGTCGGCGGCAGACAGCCCAGCAGCTCCAGCTTCATGGCGATACGCTGATGCCACCGGGTGGGGCTCACGCGCACATACCGCGCCTCAATCGGCGGAATGAAGTTGTTACGCACTTCATGCAGATAATTTGTGTTGCCCTGGAAAACCTGGCGGTAAAACAAAACACAGGCGGTGAGAGAGTCTCCCAGAACAGCATCAAATAAACAAGCTTAAGTCACTTAGAGTTCACACACCCAATCCGTGTGTTTACAGTCTCGGACATAAACGCTGCCTTTTTCCCCGGTTTAATCTACGACACCTGGGGACCAAAATTAGACACGATGACCCATCACATGAAAGACTTTCCCATGAGGAATGAACTCCACACAAGAAGGTGCTTTCCCCACCCTGCTCTTTCCTCTCCGTGTTTAAATTATGAACTGCTTCTCGGCAACTGAGAGCGCGGTGACACAACCCGTTCCCACATCCCTGCATGGAAATGTGTTGTTCTTATCCTGGTAGAGGGTTTCGTTTGAGGAGAGGGGGGGTGAATTCTTCGGTAAAATGCCCGTTTGACTCATGCTTAGGATTTCTGTGGCTCCTTCATAGACTTCAGTCAATCAGCAGCACTGACTGAAGCACCTAAAAAAGTCTGGCAAAGCAGTGGAGTCTGTTTACATGCAGTGGCCACACTAAAGAGACCATATCCACTGTGTGTGTGAGTGTGTGTGTGTGTGTGTGTGTGTGTGTGTGTGTGTGTGTGTGTGTGTGTGTGTGTGTGTGTGTAAATATATGTGTGCATATGTACTTGTGTGTGTGTATGTGTGTATGTGTTTGTGTGTGCATGTGTGTGTGCCTGTGCATGTGCGAGTGTCTACACATGTGCCTGTGTGTGTATGAGTGTGTGTATGAGTATGCGTGTGTGAGAGATTACATCACCATTGATGTATTCCTATGTTATGACTTCTCTCAGATACGCAGCTGCATTGACACAACAGAGTGTTCAGTGCTGCTCAGTAACGGAGTGTGTCATCCGCAGCACTTCATTAAATAATTCATATTTCCCAGCTTGTATCAGCATGAGCTCATGGGTTATGTGTAAATGTCTGCTAACCGGTCCCCTGGGAGGTCACATGACATAGCCTCAGACCATCTCAACACAACAACAAACGTGACAGAAATCTGGGCCTCCACAAAGAGCGAAATCAACAAAGAAAACAAAAAAAAAGTTCCGTTAAAAATATAAATAACAGGAGGTGTGATGTACACATTTCTCGGTTCATTCCTTCCTTCTTTAGGTAGCAGGTTTCAACGGTCAAAATATGCTTATGAAGTTATTAAATACATATTAAACATGTACATCCTCATTACATCATTCATAAATACATGAACAGGCCAACTATGCACATTCAGTTACCCTCCTAAAACTACCCAGTTAGCTGTACACAGGCATGCCGAGACACCACATCGGTCTGACCCGTTCTGCGGACAGCACCGTCCAGCTCACCTTGTCCCGGTCGATGTCCGCCTCCCTGAAGGTCAGCCAGTTCTGACCGTCCTGGCTGTACTGCACGCGGTAGGCCGACACGTAGAAGGGGTACTCCATCAGTGTGGAGCCGGTGGTGGTGATCCCTGCAGGAGAAAAGGGGTATGGGGGTGTCACCACCTACACCAGCCAATCAGAAGGCCCCCAGCACAGAGTCATCACAGCCAGGGAGCCCCGCCCTTGTTCTGGAGACATGGGTGTCTCTGCTGCTACTCTGTACTCAGCTGATTCCACAGATAGCCCACCTCTCCAGGTTTCTTCGGTCTGAATTAGTTGCCAGTTTTAAAGTGGGCAGCCTATTGCCAAGTGGTTAAGTTGCTTGACTAGGACCTGGAAGGTCCACTTAACCCCACATTGCTCCGGGGGGACTGGCCACTAGTTTGTCGAATAAACTGCAAGTCAATTTGGGTAAGTACCTCAGCTAAATAACTGTAATGTTAGGATGGAAACTTAACCCCGCAGTCGGAGCCTGGGGAAGCCCAGAGAGGGACTACCCTACTGTACAGCCCGGCTGTGGTCATAATTAACATCATTACTGCAGCGCTGACCGCTGGCTGAGGAGGGAGTAGGGTTTTTATTGCTGTAGACATTAGATGCATCGTGTTTGCTACAAGAGGATCGATCTGTCGTCCCTTCTGTTCCACAGTCAGGTTACTTACGGATTTCCACTTCTTTTCTTTGTGTACATTACCTATGTACATGTGGTTTATGATATAATTTATGTATACCGCTTCCGTATGCTTTATTTATACTGTACATGCTTGCTTACTGCAATGACGCCAAGGTATCAGTGCCACAGCCGACTATAATAGTTATCGTGCCAACATAGAGAATACACGATTATTGACAATACACATAACTGCTTTTTTTTATGGAAAACCAAACTGAAAATCAATACAGTTTTTTTCTTTTTAAAATCCAAATGACAAAGACAGTGATGGAAATGTAGATTTTCATAGCCACCATTTTTATAATTGTGCAGTGCTTGTGAAAGCCCTAATTTTGAAACGTTCCTCACGTTTAGTGTGAGATGGCCTGGGCCGGCAGGCCGGTTTGGTGGTCTCCGCCTCCCTCATACGCACCTGTGATCCTCATCTCCCTCTTCAGGTCCACCTGCAGCCACTGGTGCTGGTCGCTGTGGGCGGCGGCCCAGGGGAGCCCCGCCTTCTTCAGCCGGGCCCCAGGGGGCCCCCACACGCTGGGCTCGCCGTTCATGTCGCTCCACTCCCACACGGAGGAGGCGGAGATCTGGGACTCCCGCACCACGCCCGCCTTCAGTCCCAGAGTGCCATAGCAACCTGCAGGAGATCCAGGCACGCAGGCATTATTACCGTATAGAGTACGGCTCGAGACAGACACCCATGCATAACAATGCAGAATTTCTAATCTGAGGGTTTCATATATGATTCCCAGCTTAAGACACGACTGTTTTACCCTTGACACTGCAATTAACCAGAATTGCCTCAGGCAGTATGTATGTGAATATGTAATTTAAAATCATGGTTTAAAAAAAACATAAATGTTAGGCAAGATGATGAACCACTGACAAGCAAGTAATTAAAAACATTCAATCTCCCTCCGGGGATTAATAAAGTCAGCTATGTATCCATCTACCTAAAAAATCACCCCACACATGCATGGTGTCTGTCACACATGGACAGGAGGGCCTGTAAGAGGAGAGCCCGGTTACACAGAGTGGGGCGGGACTCACCGCTGGTTTTGAAGGTGAAGAGACTGTTGGACAGGACACCGCTGGGGAGGGGGGAACAGAAGAAACGTTCATCCACACGGGACAGAAAAACAATCACAGAAACCGAAACAGAGCCTCGGGTCCCGAGTCTCTATACAATATATGCAAAACTAAAAGCATATTTAAAAACAAAATATATTTCATTTTAGCATACAATTCTACATCTCATCATACGATACAGATATGTGTATGTGTCTGAGATATGTGAGTATAATATATAGTATACATTATAAACATTATAATATATAATTGTATGCAGCTAAATATTCCGTAAAATATTATTCTCTTCTCATACAGTATGACACTCCATCAGTGCACCGACAGCTGTGCGGATGTCATTGAAGCCATGCAGTAGCATATCCACGCCAGCAGGGTGCGCCAGTGAGCTCAGACACACTCACCTGGTGGAGGTGACGTTGTTGGCCAGTGTGCTCTCGTAGTACGGGATGCCCTTGCTGCTCACCACACTGATCTGCCCCCCCAGGGCATTAGACACCACCCCCGCATGTATGCCAGCCAGACACACGTAGGAGGACTGTGGGAGCAAGAGAACAGAATGGAGCAGAACAGAACATCAGTATCAAGTATGTGGGGGCTATACCCAAAAACAGAGTTTAAACGCAGTATAAAAACCAAGTTATTATGGTGGACGTTTACGACACTGATTGCAATTCTTAAAAATTGTAGCTAGGGTTTCCCCAAAATACCTGTGGCAGGGTGGAGGCACAGGTGAGCCAGAGGGGGAGGAGGGGGGCAGGGGGGGAGAGGAGGTGTGTGGGTGGGGAGATTATGGATGGAAAAATAAGGAAATAAAGAGGAGGCATTACAGTGACTTATTACCAAAGGAAGACAGAGAGCACAAACAGCAGCACCACAAAGGGAAGAGCAGGCCGCTCTGTGTGCTGATACATAAGGGAGGAATGAGGGGAAACACAGGGGCGGCAGGGCCGGAGCAGCTGGAGCTCAACCTCAAACGCAAATACACTCACACACTCACACACACACACACACACACACACACACATACACACACACACACATACACACACACACACATACACACACACATACACACACACTCACACACACTCACACACACTCACACACACTCACACACACTCACACACACACACACACACACACACACACTCACACACACACACATACACACACACACACACACACACATACCCACACACTCACACACATACACACATACACACATACATACACACACACACACACACACACCCACACACACACACTCACACACTCACACACATACCCACACACACTCACACATACACACACACTCACACATACACACACACTCACACACATACCCACACACACTCACACACACACACACACACACTCACACACAGACACACACACACACACACACACTCACACACACTCACACACACTCACACACACACACACACACAGACACACACAGACACACACACACTCACACTCACACACTCACACACTCACACACACACTCACACTCTCACACTCACACTCACACTCACACACACACACACACACCACTAGCACACACACAAACACATGCCGCTAGCACACACAAACACTCACTCTCCTGCTGAAACCATTTGACCATCCCCAACTGTGAGCAGGATGTTCAAAAGTCCCAAATGCTAAAAACGAGAGATATTTACACAGAGTTATTTTTCCCTTTAGATCAGCTATCTACACCAGCTAGCCAATCCCTCCATCTCCATAGGGAGCATCTCTGCAGGACAGATCTAAAATAGCAGCACGGAAGTTGTGTTCTCTCATATGTTTACGAACCTCGGCCCTTCATTTTCACACGGCAGAAGGCAGAGACCCAGCCCTGGCCATGAGCGGTGAGGTGAGGTGAATGGCGCCGTGCAGCTCGCTGTGTGCTCATGCACATTTATTCAGACAGCAAAGCTTTCCCAAAACCTTGCCTCACCGTGTCTGTGCTGCATATTACCATGATATAAGCCTCCTTCTGATTCAGACCATAAAGACACTTAACATGATTTGTATGCTTTTAAATATGACAAGCAAAAAATGGAAGGGACCATTTGGTCTCTTTGCATACTGTGAGATGAGAGTCCGCCACATGTTATCTTAGCACAATCAACTGTATACAAAGGACGCTGTGAGCGAAATAAGGCTGACCACAGTCATGAAGTCTGCTGTAAAGTCCATCATGCAAATGGTAAAATTGGTAAAACAATGAAAGCTGTAAGGGCTCGTCACATACTGTATTTAAATTCACTCAAACCAAGCACACACACAAGCCACTGTTTAAAAGGAGACCTATGTCATTATTATGCTTATGAAGGAGAGATTAATTTCTGTTTATCTAGCTGGCTGACTGGCTTGCATGTTTAAGTATGCATGCTTTGTGATGTCATGCTGTTTAAATTTCAGATAACAGTTATTTGTAGCAACTTGTTTTAGCTAGCCATGTCACCTCAGAAAATTAATTCTGTGTATTCATGTTCTCACCAAACTCACATGGTTAGAAACACACCAGTACATTCAGAAGTGAACGCGCTATTAGACAGTGCTTAAAAGCATTGCTTTTATGACACAGATTCACTTTTATTGGGCTGAATGGATACAGAGGTTGGCAGAGGAATGTCAATTGGTTCTGTTATGAACAGCAAAAAATTACTGTCAATCGGTCTTTCACAGTATCCCAGCAGAAGCTTCTAAGAGGTTTATTTTTTGGTTAATGTGCAACGGCATCTCTTAATGGATTCTTCTCTGACCTGAACCTGCTACATTTAAATTAAGCGAACAGGCTATAGTATGCATACACGTAAATGATGTTTAATGTTGCTCTTGTTGCAGGTCAGAAATGACACTTTCACATCGAGGCTGTGAAATGGGCAGAGACTAGCAGACTGTCCATATTCACAACCTGCTTTTGTTGCAAACACCGTACGGTTTATTGACTGAGAGGCGGAGCATATCACAGAACGGGCCAATCGAACATGGGTATGTGGGCGTTATTCACGATGACTGTCGATAAACGCGGTAACTCATTCCATGGTATTGACGCGGTAATTGGCCGCCGGTTCCTCCTTCTTCCCATCAAGTGGGACTGAAGTGCGCACTGACTCAGCACTGACCATACATCCTGGAGTGAGAATCACGCAAACATCTGCGCCACGGTTACAGGAAAAACACCATTCGACCGCTCTTTAGTCACGCGGTCGCCAAGTCAGCACGGGCCACCGCAAGAAGCCCGTGACACACGATAACCACGGAGAACCGTGTACTGAGCGAGCTTCGCCGAACACAGAGTGACAGGGCAATGAAACAGGCCTCATTCCCACATAAAAAGAGGGGTTTAAGTGGGTAGAAACCCGACCGACACGGAGGCCCGCTATCCCACAAGTGTCATGGCACAGGCAGCAGGGAGAGAGGTTTACGGCCCCCCCTCCGCCATCCCAGCAGCTGCCGGGCTGTGGCTAACACCGTGCAGTCCAGGCTGACCACAGAGGTCAGGCCTGTCCCCAGGCCCATAATGACTGGGGCTCCCTCCCCCCCCAGCCATCCCACAACCACTCACCACTTCCCCTCCACCGCCCGCCACGCTAACAGACCAAAATAAACAGCCACTTCTCCACCGCTACGCTTTCCATGTACTTGCACATTAAAAAAATAAGTACAAGAGAGAGAGAGAGGGAGAGCGAAAACCCCACAGAGTAACTGTATTAAAACTTCGCTGTTCTAGCGGGGATGTTGGTCACACAGAGAAACCAAGCAGCAGACGAGTCCTGGCGTAGAGAAGGTCCCCGTGGGGGGAACAGACGCTGAAAGCAGGGGAGACAACTGGAGGGTTTTGGGGTGCGGCTCACGTGTTTGGCGACCTAATGCCCATGTGGCATTCACACCCCCATGTTTTTCTCACGTACTTGGGGTCCCCCTGGCTACCGGCCATGCGGCCACCCCCCACCCCTGGGGGCCGGGTGTGGCTTCTGGAACGCAGAGCGGGGAGAGTTCCAATCGCATTGTTCCAATTCATTCTGGAACACAGATGGTTCCAATTGTTCCCTCAGCCAGAGAAGACCACATCCCCATTACACATAAAAACGTGTTGATAAATTCAAATCTGCAAGATGAACACTTCTCAAAAAACCACTACTTCTTTTTTTCCCCAAACACAACTTAATCACATCTCTGTGCTGTTTTGCAGTTGGGAGTGCTTCTGCACACCTCAGTAATAACCTGAGGTGACGCGGACTCATGCTTTGACAGGCTGTCGAGGCGTGCGTCTGACACAGGACCGACACACAGGCAGTGTGGGCTAGTGTGGATCTACGCTGCGGCCCCTGGTCCCTCAGCAAAGCGTAGAGCTGTGAGGAAGGTCCTCCTCGCCAGCCGTTTCACAGGAGTGCTTTCACAAGGTTCAAATCCGAGGGATCTGATTGGCCGCCGCCTTGCTCAGCCACGTCCAACAGCTGGACGGTATTAGCGGGGGTATCCGGCCAAACAATTATGTCACCCTCCCCCCACTGTGACTCGCAGGAGTCTCGTCATCGGCGGGCCGGCCCAGCGACCTGGCCGTGACTCGCTAACCAGGCATGAGGTCACCACAGCCGGGCTCTCTGACGATAGCCTCAGACACGAGACCAGGCCCAGGTCCGAGCCGAGCCCGGATGAGCTCATCCAGAGAGGGCCCGAGGAGCGGACCAGCGCCCTCCCCTAACTCTGGGCTGTGTGTACGCACGGCTAGCGGACCAGAACCTACAGCAAAGAATCTGAGGGCATGACGTGCGACTCAACAGGTGAGTGACGTGTGTGCTCGGGAATGCTGACTGCGCTGCACGCACGGACAAATTGTACAGTTTTGTAGCGCTGTATTTCTGGCGGGAGACACAATGTCAACTCTCTCTAACACTGTCTTCAGTGGAAAATAAAGGGAAGACCACCAAGTCAGGTGAAACATTTACAATTGCAAAACAACACTGACTTCAGACCTCAAACTTCAACTGACTTTATTTTATACTTCAATGGATAAATGCCATAAAAACTACAGTTAAACATGATTGTGACCACAGAGGGTGTTCACCAGGAGATGAAATGGTCATAGCTTCACTCATGAGCCTGACCAGTGTCTCTCTTCAGTGAGTTACAACTCAGCATAACCTCCAGCAAAGTGCTTTTCTAATAGACCAGTGATCGGCTGCTACCTCTAATGAACCGTAAGATGATAGACAGGCCCAGCCAAGCCGTACCCAGGGCAAGAAAACTACTGGCATCAATCAGACTGCAATGGCGATGCCAACCAGACAGTCTCTCAGACACTGAGTGCCCGGTGGTCGAGACTGGACGGGCCCCGTCGCTCGCTGCTGCAGCCGTGGCCTTGCGGACTGGACTGTGGTCACTGTGGTCAGCCCCCAACCCCCACAGTCCCACAGCACACCCACTGAGTGCATAGTTTCAGAGGGGGAGGGAGGGAGAATACCGGGGTGCTGGAGCAGACATTCCAGTTTGATGGGGGATGGGGGTGGGCGATGGCGGGGGCGGGAGCGGGGGGGTGGTGTCCCCTGCTGAGGGATGTGTCATTGAACTCTCCTCTCCCACTCACAGCAGCACTCAGCAGCAGCATTTAGAGAAGTCCCAGGGCCCACGGATCTAACGGCTACACTGCTGGTCAAAGACCAGATTTGCCTTTTCACTTAGAATGGGCAAGGTTAGGATATGGGCAGAGGAAACCTGAACCTAGACATGCACTGCAGTCCTGAGACTCTCTCCTGCAATACGCACTGATACAGACTCACCGCTTTCTTCCTTCGCAAGTCCAGCCAAAAAAAAAAAAAAAAAACACACTACTGCTTGTTTGCTGTTGCACCCCAGACATACTCACATCTCTGTAACCGTGAGGGATTGTTCCAGAAATCTCCCCGAAGGCTGTCTGGCATCCTGCAGGGCAATATTTACTGCAGATGAAGAGATACAGAAGAGATTAATTAACCTAGATGCTAGCACCATATTAATTAACACTACACATGGCAGTATATTGTAATGGTTTGGGAGCTGGACTTGTAAGGGAGGTTGCTGGTTCAATTCCCAGGTGGGGCACTGCCAACATGCCCTAGAGCAAGGCATACAATGACTCAATATAACATTCATTAATTAATATAATTTTAATTAATGTCACATGAATTACTTCGGTAAAATGAATATAGCTGTTGTAATGGAATGTGTGTATAAAAGTAATAAAAAGGTGTGCAAGTATTGTGGATAAAAGCATCTTCTGAATGCCTAGAGTTAAGAAAGTACACGTACTTAGCGTCTTTTTCAGGCATCTGACACACCGCTGTCAGAATCTAATCCTAGAGAAAAGCAGTGTCTGCTGGTTTTCTTTGTGTGTCTAAGCACTTGAATCATTTAAGTCACTAATTGGCATGAGTCTAAGCACTTGGTTTTAAGGCCCCAAAATGGCTGCCAATTGTAAAGAAACCACAAAACCCCCCAGACGGCCCTGGGCTAGACTTTGACACCATTGGTCTGATGAATAGAAAAGGCCACGCCCAACCCAGAGAACACAGACGCTTACTGTACCTGAACTCGGGTTCTGTGAAGTCAACTCCTTTGCTCAGACAGGTGATCAGATCTATAAGGGAGGGGAAAAACACAAAGTGAATAAAGCAGTGTTGCAAGAGCCCCCCAGGCATAAGTCACACTAAGGGTCCTGGAAATACCTCCGCCTTGACGAAGAGCAGAAGTGAGATCAGAGCGTCCACGCCACGCGTCCCTACACAAGTGTGCATTTATGGGCTCAGCTGCTGCCGTAGCTGGGCCGAGCGTGCTCTCCGGGGCGTCTGCAGGAGCTCCACGGTGACTCAAACAGGACGCTCTTTGCTCTTACTGGTCACAGTAAATAATGCGCAAGAGAAACCGGCACAGGTGGGCCTCCCACTACAGCGAGAAAGAGCTCGGTACCACTGACGAATGGCTTTTACACAGCCTAACGACTTGACTTTTTTTTTCTTCTCAGTGATTATTTATTTTATCCTTGAAAATTCCATTGTATGACCCTTTTTCCCTCTTTTAGTTCCATTTCCCACTAGCCATCAGCCTGCCTTGATTTCTCTTTATTTATTTCTATATTCATTTTGTTTTATTGTATTCCCTTTGCTTTAAATGCCTGCACACAAAGCGCTGTATAATTAAAGCTATTTAAAACAATGCATTTAAAAAATAAATCTCTATGAGTCCATTCAGATCAGTCAGCCTGCAGCTGACCGTGAGTCAGGAAACCCAACGGTCTGCATGTTTTTCTCCTTCCATCGGCATTGCTGGGGAGGTAGGAACTGGACAAAGGTTTTTTGGAGGGGGTGGGTGGCAGTGGTCTTTGGTCAAAACTTCACAGTCTCCCCCACGCAATGCATGACACAGCCGCCTCCGCATCAACCCAAAAAAAAATGCTTCTTCCCAACCAAAACCAACAAGGCCCTGGCTAAACTGACCACTTCACCATGGTTTATCATAGTGTTGGAATTCGGCAGCTAGCAGTGCCCCGTGTGGGGGGGGGGGGGGGTTTGTAGCCTTCCGGTGACTCACGGTTGCCATGTGACCGGAGATGTGGGCAACGGTGAGATCACTGCGCTCCCAGCTCCACCCCCCACCCCCATGTGAAATGATATTCCTCTGTTTCACTCACAAAGGTTACCTGCAGTTCATTCACTGGCAGGAGTCTGACCCCTCCCCCATGGAAAGAAAAGCCCATGAATGGAGGTCCGAGAAACGTGCGAGGAGAAGCACTGTGACATCACTTCCCCCTGTTTTAGCACTTTTCCTGGAACGAGCCGCGATCACCTTCAGAGAATATAATGTTACTCTGCCTCGGGAAAACGGAAAGCTGTGTTCACCCAGCGCCGACCCCTGAAGGGAACGCAGCACCAGCCAGAGTGATGGGGGTCAAAGGTCACGATGACCTCATTCACTTCCTTTTATCTGTGGTCTGACAGCACCTAAAACTCAGCCTGCCAGACTGAGTCCCAGGGAGACTCTTACCTGTCTGTCACAGAGAGAGAGAGAGAGAGAGAGAGAGAGAAAGAGAGAGAGAGAGCGAGACAGACAGAGAGAGACTGGCTTGGTTTCTGCAATTTCATTTGATGCTTTCCCTTTTATGCCCCCTTTTAAAAGAATCACATCCTAATTTGATAAAGTCTGACAGTTCATTTCATATCCAGCCTCTTAAGTCTCTCGCTCTCCCTCGCACGGCCCTGTAACCCGATACCTTCCTCTCACAGGAAGTGGATAAAAGCTTTCGATGGACTGAACCGTACCTCGAATCGCACCATCAATCTTCCTGCCGTGACAACGGATAACCGACCCTCTGTGAGTGACAGTCTGTCACCCACTCCCCAGCCCCCTAATGCCCTCACATCCCCCACCCCCCCGCCCGGGAATTCCTGACGCCCCCGAAATGTCTCAGGATGCGATAGGCCACGCAGGGACCCATGGAGCGGGGGACAGCGGGAGGCGCCGGGTGAGAGCGTGCGGGGGACGGGTGGTTTCCCAGAGAGCGAGCTCGATCAGCGCCGTGACTGTGGGAACGCTGTCAGCGCCACTGTAACCCGAGACGCTCCAGGCCCAGGCTTGCCTCGGTCTGCCCCGCCTGACTCTGACTAACAGGCCCGATAACGGGTGCTTCCCACTGACTGGTACCTGCTGAGCCTCCAGCACCAAGCTCAGCCCTGCAGGAACAGGCTGTGTGTGTGTGTGTGTGTGTGTGTGTGTGTCTATGCCTGTGTGAGAAAATGCAAGACAGATATGTGAAAGAATTAATTGGAGGAGTGTAATTGTCAAGAAGTGTGTGTGTGTGTGTGTGTGTGTGTGTGTGTGTGTGTGTGTGTGTGTGTGCGTGTGTGTGTGCGCCTGCATCTGTGTGAGAAAGAGCAGAACAGATGTGTGAAATAGCATGAGGGAGGACTGTATTTGGCAGTGTGTGAGCATGCGTGTGTGTTAACATGCAAAATTAAGCAGTTTAGCACTTTCTTAAAAGTGATCTCTCTGCATCTGCTCGGTCTCATGGTTTACTGTATTCACACAACAACGTAACGAGGCAAAATAAACCAGCTAATTAAAATTCTGTGGCAACTGTGTACATCTGTTTTTCAGCCACTACAGAAAACATCTGCATAATATCCTTGGTGCATTTTATGTGTGTGTGTGTGTGTGTGTGTGTGTGTGTGTGTGTGTGTGTTGTGTGCCAAACCCCTAACTCTATTTTCTTTGCAAACAATTGTCAGAAACAGCAGAGCAGCGTTTTACAGGCTTAGCACAGTGTTTTATGCTTATGGCTACTTGGTTTGAGCGTGCATTAAAGCTGCATTCTCTCACTCTGTCTGACCAGCCCTGAGTTAGTAAAATGGTAGAAAAAAGGCCCTTTTTGTAGAGCAGAGTTTTCTGTGTTGGGGGTGGGGTGGGGTGGGGATAGGAGCTCAAAGGGCGAGTGGGGGGTTGGGAGCTCAACCTCTCCGATAAACCAGCGGCTGGATCCAATTAGCAGGCAGGTCCGTTTATGTACTGGTTTTAGGAACTGTGCGCCCAAAATCAGCCACAGAACAGCAGCTGATCATCAGGTCTCCACCATGAAGCCCACCACCGTAACGGTCAGCCCCCCTCGGCTCTGCGGCTGGCAGGACGTCTAGCCACTGCGGACGCAACTCCCCCCACCCCTTTTTTTATTTGGAGTGCAATTTCCCTTTAAGCACAGACCCCTGGGGTTGCTGCAATAGTAGATCCTCCAGCTCATAAATATGTGCTTTTGCTGTGTCTTTCTAAAATACAAAACCCATTGCCACTGTTTTCATTATTCATAAAGCATCTCAGAGTAGGCCATGCTGATCTAGGATCAGCTGTCCCCTGGCTATATCCTACCCTTATCCATTAGAAGGCAAAACTCTACAGGTCCCAGATCAGCATTCCAACTCAAGACACTTCATGAGCACAGATGCAAAGGCAAACACTCATTAGCCGTAAGGAGCAGAGCAGAACAGCCGTCGCATTCTCCTTCACTGCATTACTGTGACAGAGACTGGTGTCGGAAATGCATAGACAATTTATTAGAAAACCGCACATTTTACAATAGCATGAGGGTCTGTAATTAAAGAGTCGCCCTCAGCCATGAGAGAATGCACAGTTCGCTTCCCGGAATTGGCACCAGCACGCAGCTGTCTTTGTTGTCCTAATGAGTTTCGTGACCTCATTCTAAAAAACCTCATAAGAGCCGCTTTTTGTACAGCGACACAAACGGCTACGTCATACCAAATTACAAGTGTTCTGGGCCACTTGAAGTGAGCCGGAGACTGACTTAATTAATCATGCTTTCGGGGGTTCGTCCCATGCTTTTCTAATCTACAACAGGAAACGGCCTTCACATCACAATCCACCAACTGCCTCCCACCAACTGCCTGTGACCTCTGACACCTGACCCCAGAACAGGTGTTGGCCACTGCTCAACTGTCCACACGGACTACACCAGTATGACCCACTGACCCCAGATCACCACGACGGATGACTGTGGCTTGTAATAGCACACGGGTAGCCAACCCTGGCCCAGGAGAGCCGCAACGCGTGCTGTTTTTTCATTGTTGCTCAGCGCTTTGTTAATCGACTAAAGCAACTGCTAAATGCAGTAAACTCACATCACCTGGTTACTTGGGTCTAAACTGGTTGCTGACTTTAGGGTAGAAAAAGAAACCAGCAAGCCCTGTGGCTCTATATAAGCTGATAAAATAATCGATGCTCACATCGGTACATTAAAACTGACAGTGACAGTGCAGACGAGGAGCCTAAAGGGTTTGACTCTGTTGTGCCGCAGTTCTGTTATGGAGCCTGGTTGAGTTATGGAGGTGACACCTCTCTTTCCACATCATGGCCCAGCAGAGGGCCCTCCTGCCAGGGGATCGGCCCTCCAGCCCTCAGCCTCTCACAACCTCTCCACACACAGACATCACACGCAGTCAGGCGGTAACGCCAGCAAGCGCCCTTTGCCATAACCACCATCAGATCCCACTCCCCTCCTCAGGGGACTGCCCCGGCGCACTGCCCCGGGCGGGGCCTCCCCTCACGGGCACACAGAGGCACAACCGGGGGGGGCTTTCAGGGCAGATCTGGGATCGCAACAGAGCTGAGGCCAGGCCGCTGTGTGATTTAGAGACAAGCAGGGCGCGTGGATGCCGCAGTGTGAACCATTGGGTCTGCCTGCTCACTGGCTAACCCCCCCACCCTCCTCCCCACTCCCACGATCAGATTTCAAGCCCCCAGTGTACATTTCTCCCCACCGGTTGACAGATAGGTTACTCAATAATCCGCCCCCTGCCAAGGCTAACACCGCATCGATCTCCGGCTAATGGAATGTCTTTCGGTCACCCCGAGCTTCCCTCTCAAGGCCTCTGACACCGGAGCTGATAGAGTGATAAGGGCTAATGGATGAACCAAAGGAGCAGCAGAGAGGGAGGGGGGCGGGTGGGGAAGGGGGGAGGGAAAGAGGCAAAGAGTGACAAAGGGAGAGACTGAGGGAAAAAAATGAAATAAAGAGGGGGCTCTGTGGCTATGCTATTTCCCTGCTCCCTGTCTATACTAATACTTTAGTGCAAATACCGGTCCCTTCTCTGTGTTCTGCCTTTGATCAGATACCCCTCTTTCTGTTTTCTTTTCAAAATAGTTAAATCAACAATAGTATATTTGTTTAAGACAGCAGACCAATCAAGAAGTCAAATCAATCAGAAATCCATTTCTAGCTTTCCTTTTTTTCCAACCCACTCCACAAAATATTTTTTTTTCATTTACATTTTCAAACACAAATTGAAAATCAGATCAAGAGAAACCCCAGCGCAGACAGCGTTATTAGATTTGTACCCAGGTCCGTAAAAGCAGTATACTCTTATCGCGGCCATCATTTTAAGGGAAAGGAAATGTAAAAACGTATCAGAGATGTTTGCGTCTCTGCCTGTGCACTGTGAAAACCCACCCTCTCCAGCCCCAGATATCGCCCAGTCAGTGGGCGCATGAGAAAAGACGCCTGTGAGGAAATTCACATGAGGGAGTAAACCCAGATGGACGAAACAGGCCATGGAGGCTAAAAAGACTGGCTAACCTGCCTCTGTCCGATTAGGAAACCGGCAGAATACGTTCCAGGCTTATTTTTGTATACTTAAACAGTTTTCGATTGTTCAAGGGCAATAGAATACAAGTCTGTCTCACCAAGATCCTCCCCAAAAAGCTTCTTCTCTCTGGCTGAAATTTCATGACCCTTACAAAGACTTTTGGAGTCTTTTCGGCCTGATGTTGACAGACTGCTTCGTCCTGCCGCTGAGAAGTGGTCTTTGCTCAGATAGCTTTCCTGAATCTCTTTACCACAGAGTTCACATTGATCCGTATTGATTTTTTTTTTTTTTTGCTGCTGGCCAGCGGACAAACAACCAAACCCAACCCGACCCGACCCCCACCTCTGGACAAAACGCAGGCAGTGCACTGAACACGCCCTGAACAGAGGATTTTTTTTTGTCAGTGGTAAATGCAGCGTCTCTCACCTGTGTGCTCGGTGGTGGAGTAGGACAGGAAGAAGCCTCGCCCAGACCGGTGAACACCGCTCATGAACTGGACCGTCACATCGTTCCCGCTGGACTGGATCAGGTCAGGAACCTGCAGGCCCAGTCCACAGTACTTCACTGGACAGGACGGAAGAAGACAGACATCCATCATTAACATCCAAACCACCTCACCACTTCAAGTGCAGATCTGATACAATAACAACATAAACGTATTATAGCAATCAGAGCTGCAACGATTAGTCGATTAATCGATCAAAATAAAATTAATCGCCAAGTGTTTTGATAATCGATTAATCGTTGAAGTCATTTTTTAAGCAAAAATGTCAAATATTTCATTGGTCTGTGTTCTCAGATGTGAGAATGTGCTTTTCTTGGTCTTACATGATAGTAAATTGAATATTTTGGGGTTTTGGACTGTTGGTCGGGCAAAACAAGACATGGCGTCACCCTGTGCTCTCGAAACTGTAATGGGCATTTTTCACTGTTTCCTGATGTTTTATACACCACACAATTAATCAATTAATTTAGAAAATAATTGGCAGACAGCCCAAATAGTAATGTGATAATAGTACAGATTTTTTGATGGCATTCAGAAGCGTAGCTGCGGGAAGATATTTACATTTGACAGTCACTCCTATTGACTTCTTCACACCATCACTGTCATTCTATATCAAAGCCATTTTTTCTGCTGCATGTCAACAACTGCAATCCAGATAAAGTGCCTTCCGCAAACGTGCGTTGCTGTTATCCGTTTTGAAAAAGGGTTCTTTTTTCTTTAGATCATTATCAACAGCAAAATTATTCACCTTAAGACTAAAATGATGACAAAATCATGATAACACATAATGAACTATCACAGCCTATCGTGAGGGGTAATGTCACGATATGGGCCACTCCCCACAGACCTAGCTGCTGCTCACCATTCTCCGCCCTGTTGGGCCCGATGCCGTCGAAGATCCTCAGGTAGTTGAAATGGCAGTCCGAGGCCTCGATGTCGAAGTCCCCGAACTTGAAGTGGACCCTCTCCCCGGGGGGCACGCGGATCTCCCATTCGCATACCGTGTGGTTGGGGTATGTGTCGGGGTAGTTGATGGAGGACAGCGTCCCACTGCTGGGGCCAAGAACGGTGTTTCCACAGCCATCACCTGAAACACGCAGATGCAAACCGGTACAGGGTTTAACAGTGCAGGGCTCTGAACCTGAAGGTCACGGGTTCAAACCTCACCAGCCTCCACCCTCCCCCTTCTTATTTTAAGAAGAAACGTGTGACTTTGTGGGTAACAGGCTAACAGAGGACACTCCAGTGAATCCCCTTTGACTGCAATAGGAAAGCGAACCCTTCCCCCTGTTTCTGCCAAACATCTGTACTCGTCGCCTCGGTTACGAAACGATCTTCGGGGCATTCTCGTCACGCGTTTCAGGCATGCATTTCTTACAGGTCGCCAATGTGTTAGCCAACGCAGAACAATTACGACACCAGATTCTCGGGGCAGGGGGAGGGATGTGGGGGGGGGTGGGAGTCTAGCACCAGCACGAGAATCATCTGCACCTGTTGGTGTGCTCTGCTGAAAAACAGAGCACCCCAAACTGCTCCCCCACTCCCCCAATTCTGGCCCCTCACCATGGGGGTCAGTGAACACGCAAAATCATGCTGCATGCCAGCCCAGCAATGGACTGTGAAGACCTCAAGCGGGAGCTATGCGAGGAAACGACGCAAACATGGCGCACGTCACGCACCCTGACTGATGGAGCCCATGCGTCAAAACCTGCCACATGCTCAGGATCACTCATTCAGAGTAATGGAGCTTATATTAAAGCATTTTTAATCTGAGTGAGTGCCTTGGTTTCTTTCCTTGTTCCCTGTCAAAGACCAACTTTCTGAATGGATGCCTCAACACGTAGTGTTCTGGTCTGCTGTCCCAGAGATATGCACACTGCTTGGAATTCTATCATCCTGGTTGAAAAGCACAAAATTCCACCTTAACAACCAAACCATTAGTTTCTTTGCCAATGGAATTTTTAAGTGCTCCTCATTTTTGTGAAGACAGTCCCTTCACACAGCATGTTCTGAAATCCCACCCCCCACAAATTCATTAAACAAAGTTTGTAAAGTTTGAGCTTGTAAAAGAATGTTCTCTTTCCCTAAAAATTGAGGTTAACAACCATGATCCACAGGGCGATGTCCCAATGATTCTAACCAAAAAAAAAGGTAAATAAAAGAAACGCTGACCTAATCAGTGCTGTGATATTCTCCTGAAAGGGCCTCTTGTGCTCTGATTGCTGCAGATCAGAGCACAGCCCCTGCAACACCCCCAACACACACACACACACACACACACACACACACACACACACACACACACACACACACACACACACACAGGCGCCCCATTCATCTGCACCAGGTGTGCCCCAATCACAGCAGAGCCGCACAAACAAGGAGTCAACAAACACAGCCGCGCATTCCGGGCTGCCCCCACCGCAGGGCAAACGCCGCCGTGGCAACCAGGGCAGGGAGTGACTCGCATTAGGGCTTCCGACAGCACACCGCTGTGTCCTGGAGCGTTGGGCTCGCGTATGACCGAGGCAGCGACCGCGAGGTTCCATTACTGATGGGGTAAAGCTCGGGGCCGCTGCGTTGGGTTTAGGGTTAGGGCCAAACCGTTTGGTGGAGACAGCAGAGGCACACGCGTTTCTCTGTGTTCGGCCACGGACTCACCAGAGGTGATCAGTATTTAAGCGTAAACTATGAATGGGGGGGGTGGTTGACAAAGAGGGCAATTTGGTAATTTAATCTCGAGGTGACCACACTGTGGACACAGCTGCCCGAAGCAGGACAAGCTCTGAAATTTCCGAAGAATGCTCACGAATCAGTAGAAAAGGGGAGAATAAAGCTTAAGTTTAAGGAGAATTTCTTTCTATCTCTTAATTGGTTTGTGCCCATTTCACCTCACACATCCTTCTTTCCACCTGTAACATGGTGTCAACAGTCAACATTCTTTTGAGAGAAATAAATTCTTATGGTGAAAGTTCAGGACTTTGGGCGGAAATAAAAGAGCAGCTACTCGCAAACACTGAGCCCTGAATTACTGCCATCACATGTTAACACAAAACACACTGTTACTCACTCCATCTCTCTCTCTCTCTCTCTCTCTCTCACACACACTCACTCACTCCCACGCTCTCTCTCTCTCTCTCTCACACACACACACACACACACACACTCTCTCTCTGTCTCTCTCTCACTCACTCACATTTAAAATACTTTTTTGGTCTTGCGTGGAACATAATCTGATCAACAGGGGTCCAACCTTATGAACAAGACAAACATGGCATACACTTCATTAGTCTATCATATGACTGACTAACACACAGACACACACACACATACACAGAGCTGAAAGTCAATGAAAGCTAACTTTGTCTGTTTTGCAATTTGTGAATTTGACAGGTGGGTCAGTTTACTTTTAACACAAACCTAATGACCAGACATGGAGAGGGGAGATACAAGGTCACTGTTGTATGCTACGTGACAAACTACAGACACGAGCTGCGCTGTAAAGACTACACGGCCCATGGTCCCAAACCAGTCACCGCCTTTCCTCACGATAAGGATTCTAATTAAGGATCGCAATCATAACGGACACACTATGAAAACACTAAGATCATGTTCGTTTTCGTATGCTGTAATACATTAGACACGGCATGACGCCTCGGTCAGGGAGGTATTACATAATATGCTGGACTCCCTCCAGACAAAATCGGAACACAACAGTACCGTCTTCATGTCATCTTTCTGTTATTTATTGTCCTCTCTGCCTCGGAATGTTTCTCAAACACCGTCGTTTTCCTGACGCAATAACAGACACTGAGTATTACACAGTATTCCGACTGATATCAAAGATTGACTATCACAGATAAAGGAACGTCATATCGTTATAAGATATTGGATACTCATGATAACTTCGAACTTACACATACTGGCATGGCTGAAACTCTTGAGACTACTGCAAATGTCTGGCATTAGTTTTTAGCATAAATCTGAGCCTAGGGGTTGTAAAATATCGGACGTTTCTCTACTGTCACGAACTGTAATCAACTGGCCCTTACATGAATTTCGAAATTATGTTCGGTGAAGTCCAAATGGTTTAAGTTCGTCAGCGCCTGGCTACTACCAGACGATTAGTGATCACAAACTCTGCCGATCCAGTTAAAGAAGTGTCGAGGTGTTCTAGTTACCACCGAATGCAGAGAGAGCTAGCTTCGTTTTACCAAACAACTGAACCACCGCACGCATGTAAGGTTACAGTTACACTGGTGCAAATCATGTCACAATGTATTAGGTTAAAGTTGTGAAAAGCAAACACACCTTATTCCAGTCCACATTTCTCAGTGGTAACAATGCTTAAATTAGCAAGAGTCTGCTAACTTTCTGGCGTTACTTGAATGCAAGCACCAACCTTTCTGCGCTCGACTGGCTCCCGTGCTGAAGATGATGATGATGATGTTGAACAAGAACACCCCGGCTCCGCTGGGTCCTGTTCTCACCATTCCCAATGTGGCCATTCCAGACCGCAGTCCGACTGCATAATGATGTGTGTTTGTTTGTAAAATCCCGAGCAGGACAATGTGTGCAAGCTGTTGCTCCACTGTGGAATCCGTTCTTCCTTGAGAGCTATCTCGACGAACAACCAAACGTAGCGCTTGGAGCGTCTTGCCTCCCCTGCTCAGCTCTCTAGCTGCCGCTAGCTTCAACGCATCCAATCTATTGTACAACTTCCTCGACTTCCGCTGCTCCCACAATGCACCAGTATCCCACAAGAGCTGCGGCGAGCGTGAGTGGGCACCCGCAGAAGCTGATAACTCCGCTGCGTGCTTATTCCTAAATTATGGTTTGAGTTGTGCTCGCTAACCGAAACATGGATTTCATTATGTCTTCACTTCGAGTAGGATACACTGAAACGTGATTATTGCTTTGCATTGCTAACTGTTTGCAATATTGTAGTTAGGTATCTAACTGTAATTTTGAAAAGGGTGCCGTCTTTGGGAGTCATGAGTAGCGGGTGAAAAATAATGTGAGGGATGATGTAGCTACGTAACCACTGGTAACTGGCAACAAACAGATACAGTGTTCATCGCAGTGAGTAATGCGTGAGTGTCGTGGGACGTGGGTGGATAGAGGGTCTGGAACGGCATGCTTTACCCCTTTCCATAGGAAATCTTAGAAGGCACAGATGTTGTCTATAGAGAAATGAGGTGGTTATTATCTGAATAGCAACGTGGTCTACAGTTCTCACGCTACGTCACCAATAAAACTGTTATTCAATTGTATAACATTCTACTGTTATTTGTTTATCTGATTTCTTTAAGGTTGACATATTGTAACCACTCAAAACAGCACTTTTAACTCTTACTTCTGTGATGGATTGCTGGGACCCAAGCAAACGCATTTAGTGTTTTTAAGGCCTTATGCGATGAAAAACAGATTTTAAATAGACCAGTTTCTTTGTGTATTTCCTATTTTATTTGAAACTAGAAAACGCGTACTAGACATTCAAAGGTTTCTTTTCCAGTAAGTTTCCATAAAAGACAGGAACAGAATATTGAGTAATTAAGACATTTTATATATCTGAGATTTCCATTGAAACCGTGCTTCTCTACAGAAATCTTAGAGAATGCCCAAGCACAGTTAGTGGCAGAAACTTTCAACTGTAAGCGGTAGACACACATTTTATTCTTTTGTGAAGGGAAATAAGAAAGTGGTCGTGTGTCCTCGTCAGAATTTATGCATAAGGAATTTAAAAAAAAACTGAAATATGCTTTTTGCATTGGTATTCAGACCCTACACGTTAATGTCATGCTGACATTTAGTGGAGGGACTTTTCACGAATGCTGGTTATCCGTATGGTCCCTCCTCATACTGCACACGTGAGAAAGAGTTAAATCCATGTTTATTGCAGTGTGTACTGCTGTTGTGTAGCCAGCAGGTGGCACCAGGTATCCTGGTCAACTTCCTATGACAACTGGCTGTCTGCATCTGGCTGCTTAAATCCTTGCAACACAATCCCTACCCACAGTGATGATTCTACAGGTCATCACTGCAGAATGTATATTAATTCTCAGCTGGCCTAACCCAGTAAAGTTAAAGATAAATAAAATACCATCTAACCGAACCATGAGTGCTTCAGCTCTCTATTATTTCAGTAATCAGGTGTGAAGGCAGAGTCATCAATCCCATAATCTCTGAGGGACTGTTTGAGCTCAGACTGACTGATTACACTCACACACACACACACACACACACACACACACACACACACACACACACACAGCTGAGGGAGGGCTCATGAAACTTGCATCATAGTTTTATTGACATAGTTTTTATTGAGATTGTACTTTTTGTGATAGTGTGGTTTTACTGATGTTTCCATGTTCATCCATACTGAATCCTATGTAGAAATTCTATGTACAAGTGTAACAAGCCAGGAAGAAGAATTGCACTGTAGAAGTGCACACCTGTGTTCTTGTCACATCACAATAAAAACGTTGAACACACACACACTTTGTTGAGCACAATATGATACAAAAAGCAATACACAGTAACTCAAAACAAGACATTTTTCATTACTTGAATAAATTCTGACAGTACTACTCAGCATTGTCTTTACAGAGCATACGCTCAGCAGTACCCATGTCAGTTTAGTGATACCTCCCATCTGCCCCAGGCAGCAACTAGAGATATGGAAGCACTACTGACACTCCTGCTGCTAAAGTTCATCAAATGCAGGGCAACAAAACAAATGACTTTTAAGTTCCCTCTCTCCTTACAGTTTAGGCATAACTATCAACAATTGTTTTGTAAAAATGTACAATCATCTTGTCTTTACTTTTAAAAGTAGCGTCTCTATTCCATTTAAACATATATATCCATATGTTTAAATATGTAAAAATACTATGAATACATTTTCAAAAATGTGCAATTCTCTTTCATGTAAAAGTTAAGGCAAAATACTGAAAACTGTAAATAATGTTTTGCTCACGAACACCAGGCCCCTGTGTAGTCTTAAGCTAACAGGCAAACAGTTATGATCAGTTTTACTACTAATATACAAACTGGCAATATGCAGCATAGATTAATATAAATGCTGCTGTAAATAGACAAAGGCAATTTTATGCCTACGCAAAAGGACCATTATTATGCCTACACAATACGCAACAATAAATTGCACAGGTTACCTGTTTGCTGGGAATCCACAAGCTACTGTGCATGAGCCCCCAAATTACATGCAAGTACAGATCAAACCAGAACAGTTTTCATGTGAATGAGATCATATTAATTAGTAACAGTTGGCAAAGTAAAGTATTACAAAGGGACTGTGGGTAGACAGAATTTGGCCTTAATAGATTTGTGATCATGGGGAGTGGCTGGGTGGCTCATCATGTTTATTAATTAATTCATTCACATTTATTTAACAGGAAACACAAATAATAAAAATAATAAAACATTCATTTAAAATATAAAATCTGATGCATTATACTGAGAAATAGCTAAATAGAGCATTTCTCTGGTCCCTGAGCAGGGTAGCAAAAGCAAATTAAAACCTACAGTACCAACAATAAAATATTACCTAAAAATACAGATTCACAGGTTGGATGATACACTAAAGACAGTTTCAGTCATTATCAAATAAAAGTGTCCCATGGGCTGAAGCTGAATTCAGTCTGCACCAGTTCAGATGCAGACTGCAGCCCTGTGGGATGCATAATCAGCCTCAGCACCTCTCAGGTAAAGGTGAAGGTGTTCATCAGGGATATCACTCTCTAGTGACCCCTGCTGGTCAGTTAGAACATGCAGTCTTCCATGCACAAATGCGCACATGAAGCATCTTCCTCTGATTCATAGCACTGCAAGCTCAGCCTGTGGACTGCAGTGAGAGGAAACAGCAGCTGACATCACTTGTTTCAGCAGAGAGTGTTAAAGTCCATGTTCTCTGGTGGCTTGAGAACAGCATTCCAAATTCGGAGGAAAAGGGAAGAGCATAACAAAGGTGTGTTCTTTGTTGCAACTTCAATGATCCTTTATGTCTCACTGGGGACTCCTTGGCTCCCTGTAAAACCACAAAGACAAAATATATGAATAAATAGAATATGTGATATGAGATCACAATACCATACTCTTACACTGCATTTATGAAGACCCAATCTCAGGAAAAAGGACAACAGCATGAGATCAGCGTGTTCTGAGGTTTCCTTGTATAACTCTGGTTAACGCTGGTGAGTATCATGTCCATTCTTACATGAACTTGTGCTATTGCACATGGTAATTTGGCTTTATTTGGGATAAAATGTTAACTTTTCCAAAAACTTTAATCCTGCAATTCTTGTTTTTTTCTTATTAAATATTGGTTCTTTTGGAACCAAATATTTGTTAAATACAGTGATATCATGTTTAAAGCCAATCATGGGACTTTCCTATCACTCAGACTCATTTGGATCAGGCATCATACTTTTCAGTGTGAGGAATATAGATTTAGTCAGTTATGTTGCAATTTACTGGCAACATAACAAGAACATCGGAGCTAATATAATTTGTATGAAACATAAGAAAACTATAAACTGACTAAAGAAAAATACTTCCTGTGAGTAGGGCTGTAATGGCTTTGATTTTTTCTTACTGCATTGAAGAAGCAACTTATAACCCCCCTAATGTAGGATAGTCTATGAGTCAGTACAATAAGTGCTCGTTTTTATAAGTTGTACCTCCTTCTGAGGCAAGTGTGCTGCTGCCAAGTCCGGCAAATGCCGCAGGGTGGTTAATTCTAAGATATGATCTTAGTTTCGACGGATTTCCTCGCGAGACGGATACTTTTTGCTTACAAATGCAGCATATTGCCTCGTCAAATTCGCCAGCTGTCCCTTGTCTTCTGGCTCAAAGCCAAAATGTCTGTATATTGTGTGTATATATTCAATTGAACGTTATCTGTAGATATCACAAGTACTCAGGCTTACAAATAATTAATAATAATCAGAAACACACAAGAAATCACCCATATGTTTAATGGACTGTCACTCCCTCTCGTGTGAAGCTGACATGAACAGCAACTGAAAGTTTTGTTTCAAACAAACTTGAAATGGGGGGGGGCATGGCGGTGATGAGGGTAATGAGCTCAACACTGTGGTAGGTATGACATGACCGAGGTATTGCGGTAATGCAGTAATCGTCACAGCCCTACCTGTGAGTTGCTTGCGTTGTGCTGAGGTTGAGAGAGAGGTACCATCTCTTGGGCATCATGTGATATCTATAGAAGAGAGAATTTATATCAAAAGTTAGTTGTGTATATATTTTGGTCATACCATAACTGACACGGGCGTCAGTTTGTTTTGAAAATGCTGGGGACAACGACGGGTTCGACATGCAAAGGCTTTCAAAAAGTGGTGCGGACGAAATGGGCCACAACAAAAAGTGGTGGGGACATGTCCCCAGCGTCCCCAGCATAAATGACGCCTATAGTAGCTGATAACACTGAAATCACAACAGCAGCCTTAGCAACAGTAGTGAAGGTTCACTGCAGGAAGAAAAGCATAATAGAACTGTTTCAGTATAACTGCTTCAGTGATACAACAAACCTGATTCCGCTGAGATGACGCTGGATTATGGCTTTGTGTTTGGCCTCTCCGAAATATGAACCTCATCACCCTTTTAATTCTTTGTAAAACAAAATGAAAAAGATGCAAAACGTGAAACAAATGCTAACATCTGGACACAGTTCATACCCTTAACTTGGAATACTTACTTAAGATATGATTTGTTAACATTATAATTTAATTCACCGTTTTATTGTAATAAACAATTGTACAGTACTTTATTAAAACAAAAGATCATGCTAACATGAATGGACTGAAAACAGATAAATCTATACAGGTACTGTATTTTTATTCTATCACTGTAGAAAAAGTTTGTACTTACTTTTCATTTTTCTCCCATATCTACATCCCAGGAATGTTTAGAAAAAATTAGCATAATTGTATAAGAGATGATATACATAAGAAATCAAATAAGGTTTAAAAATGAAAAAAAAAATCTTATTACATTCTTTCAGCACATATTTGAACTATTGGAATTATGAGCATAACTGGCCTATGTGAAATGTTGAAATAAATGTCACAGTCAAAACATTCAGATACTTACAGTATGCATACACCTGTAAGCCTATCCAACAGGTGAGAAAGATGCACTCAAAAGGCAAAACAATCACCCTGAGATCCTCCACCGTCCGCTCCCCTTTGTCTGAGAAAATGTATTTAAATGAATCTGAGAAATACTAGGTATTGTGTGATGATTACAATGGTAATGGATGTAGTGGACCACAGTGGACTGTACAGGAGACCACTAGGCCAATAAAATGGTATATTTTAATACAGTGTGGTCTCAAAATGGCCCAAAAGTAAAGTATTATATCATTATATTATTCGTTAATTGTCACATAATTAAATAATAACCATGACATCACAACTTTAATTCCACTGTACGTACATGCTTTCTGAATCAGTTCAGTTGCTAATGCAACACAATTCACAATGGGAAGACCAGCAGCTCCAAAACAGTACACACAGATCTGTGGTACACCTGAAACATACACATAAACAGAAACATAAACGTGGGTCATGGAAAAAAGCTGTTTTGTCTCATTATGTATTTGCCCATGGCTGTGATGATACAATAAAATTCTGAATGCTGAAAGTTGACACTCGAGTCTGGAATTCTCTTACATGGCTCAGAATTCTGTGCTTTGGGTCGCTACAGATGTGTTAAAATCAGCTCTATCAATTCCACAGGGAAATTAGTGAAAATGATCATGAAAATCAGGAAGTAAATGTTACTGTACCAGGTAAATTACTGCGATGCTTGAAGCCTGCTGTCACAGTCAGGATGAACATGAATGCAATCAGACACACCCATGCTGCATGTTCTGTAGTGAGATACAAATTTTGAATGACTTATTTCAGTAAATCTTCTCCTTTATTTCAAACAATTCTATGGGACAACAAGAATTAATAAGTTAAAGTCAGAATGGTACCATCAAATTATGGTGAAACTTTTTCATTCTTAGTTTTGTACATTTATGTAATTGTCATTTATGATACCATGCATTAAAAAATAAAAACATAATACAGTTTTTAACATGAGTGAAATCATTCCTCCCATGTTTCTATTTTGACATGCAAACTAAAGAAACAGTGATGGTGTTATATTCAACTCTGTTGGGTTGCACAGTAATACTAGCTAGACTTCATCAATTAAGAGGAGAAAAAATACAGTGACTGATATGTCATCCAATATGCCCATACCTTCATTCTTTTCTGAAATGATATCCAGCGATTTGAAGAAGGATGACATTAGAAGTATGAAAAATCCAACCATGAAGATTTTATTAATTATATCTAAAAAGATAAGAGAAATATTCCATGAATGAGGATGCTAATCAAAATGTTACGTACTGCATCACCCCGCAATGACTAATTTTGTAAATGTCTAATCTAATGACTAGTGTCTGTTTTTCAGGGAAGTCTAAATGACTTGTACTGGTGTGATTTGGGCGTAACAGGCTGTAAACCAATCAGAGTGTCATGTTTCTGTCAGGGCGCAGTATGAACTCAAGTGCAGACAGGGATGAGATGAACCAGAGTTTATTAAGAGGGGCAAATCCAAAAACAGAGTCAAAAACAGGCACAGGGTCAAACCAGAAGAGCACAGTGTCAGGGCCAAAAACAGAATCCAAAGCAGTAGTCGAAAACAGGCAAAGTTCGAACCAGGTAAACACAGCAATCAGGCAGAGACACAATCCAAAATCAGAAATCGGGGAAAACAGGCAAGAATCAAAAACAGGCAGGTCAGAACAGGAAAAGGCTCGTAGCGCAACTGATCACAGGGAATACAGAGACGAACTCGCACAGAACAAACGCAAGACAGGGTTTAAATGCATAGACTAACGAGCCAACGAGACACAGGTGCACAATAGGGCAGGTGAAACAAATGGGTAATCAACTGGGAAGGTAACAAGGAGGGCGGGGCAGACACAAGGGGAAATGAAAACAAAAGCACATGGACAGGGAACACAAAAACAAAAACACAGCATCAGACAGCATTACTGACAGTTTCCCTGCAATTACAAACAGAAAAGGTTTTTGCATCGGCTTATTGCTTTTTTAACTGTGCTGTGTATTAAATGGAAGAAACAGCAGATTCACTGCAGAGTAAATAGACCTATAGGCAAAATCAATGAACTACATTTCACACCAGTTACATACCAATGGTTTGTGTTGGTTTCTGCAATATTATCAAAATTACAAGTGCATAATCAGAGTCAAGTCAAGTCAAAAGTGGCTAGGGATTGCATGAGTCTGCAAACTGAATAGTTGATGCAGCCCCTAAATTGGCAATTAAATTGTTTCTCTCAGAGAGATCAAATTAATACCTGTATGGCATGCCCTTCATTGCAAATACAACATTTTATGTTCCCATTGTTCTCAAACCTTTCAATGCATTTGAGAAAGCTGTAACATGAGTTTCTCTACTGCTGGGGGTCATAAAATGGCAGCAGCACCTTTACAACAACATTGGCACATTTGAATGGGGCGGCCTGTAGTCTGGTGGCTAAGGTACATGACATGACTGGACCCCTGAGGTTGGTGGCCCAAGCCCCAGTCTAGCCACAGCAAGAACACATTGCCATTGGGCCCCTAAGCAAGGCCCTTAACCCCACACTGCTCCCACTGGGACTCTGGCCCCTGGATAGCTCAATCAATTGTAAGTCACTTTGGATAAAAGCATCAGCTAAATGACTAAATTGTAATGAATAAAAAGATTACATATAGTTAATACATGTAAGAAATGCAATGGATAACTTACCAACTGAAAAAATCACAAAGGTGGCACTTAGGAACAACATTTCGGAATAATGGGTAATTAGCATCCAAATCAGCATGTAAGAATGGGTCCCTGTACAAATACACAGTTAATGAACAAAATCTTCCATTACAATGGCAACATTTTCAGATATTTTGGCAACATTTTGGCTTCCTCTTCCTGCATATTCAATGAACAGGAGGTTACAGACACTGTCCTAAGCTGGATCTTACCAGGCCCTTGTATAGGAGAGCACCATAGAGAAAGAGTGAATCACATTAGCTACTGTCATTGTACTGCAGGATGTACAGAGTTAAGAGACCTTTCATATATGCTATCAAATGTAACCTGGAAATCAGAGGCATTCAAATTCTGACCCTCACCCAGAGTCAATCAGTTCTGCAGTAAATACAGTCTCTGCAGAGATATAATTCAAGTTACACTCCTGGTACTGAAGGTGCTGACTGAAACATAACATTTGTGATCATTACATAACATTACATAAATATGTTTACATTTTCACACATGAAATGCGTGCAGGCCATTCGCATTTGAGAGAAAGATTACATTGCTTTTGGCTACCCACTTACAAAGCGGATTAAATTCAGGAACAGACCTGTTTTAGAAAGCAACATGGGGGAGGAGATACAGGATGAAAGACCAGCAGATACTTGCTGTGCATTGTATTGCACTGTATTCTATTTACACTTTTAGCTCCCTGTACATGCATACATGCAGACTTAATTCCCATGAATTCCCTGTGAAAAGAGTTATAATAACTCATTCTTCAAGTAATCAGATTATTTTAATGATATTTTAGTTAGGCCTGCCCCCTATTAGTTGTTATTTGCAGAAAAAAACAAACTCCATTCGGGAGCTGCACCTTGTCTTTAAAAAGTTATTAGACTATGTCGGGCAAGAAATCATCCAAAATGGTTAAAGAAATATTGACAGTATTAACACTGACATTTACAGATGCGGTCGGGAATGTGTAGTGCATGGGTGGGCTGCAGGTGAAATAGATCAGGCTGTTTTTATTTGAAAAAAACATGGACATTCTTTTTTTCTTCTGATTGTCACCAACAATGCACTAAAAATGCAGGCTATTCAGAGAGGCCCAGTCCCAGTGTTTGTGTCAGTTAATAAACATTGTAATGTTTATTTAATAAAGTTTTTTGTGAACCTGATTGCATTATTTTAATATTTTAATACGGGTTTGGGTCAGGTCATTAAATTAGTGCTAATGTCGTGTAGCGGGTCAGTTACGGTGTTAAGTACTGTGGATGAGAGGCAGGGGGTGGGTCTACAAAACAGGACCCGTGCAGGAGATACCCATGCTGATGGCTACTGATGAAGAGCAGCAGACAGAAGGAGAGAACAATGAAATTAACATACACTTGGAGGACCAAACAAAAGTTTATTCAAGGCCACTGACATGATGGGAAAAAATGAGGAACGCTATCCTAAGCTTGCCAGAGCAACTATTTCTTTTTTAGTTTTTTTTTTTTTAACAAAAGGCTGTTTTTTATTTACCATTTTTTTTATAATTTATTGTGTTGGTGTTACAAGTTCATAAGTTGTGTGATGTCATACTGTGTTGAAATAAATTAGCAAAATGTTCAGTCTCCTAGCTTGTTGTTCCGACATGTTGAGAATCATTACCCCAACTGCCGTTCACATTGTCGTTGATGGGTGGCTCGCTTCGTGCTCACACTTGAAAAAAAAATTCAAGTGTAAGCACTAAGCAAGCCACCTGTAAACCAGGTCAGAATACGAATAAGTATTTTCGGCGTAACTATTTACACGGAAGAAACGCTGAGCGCCCTCACGTCAGAATTCCCCCCTAAGACTATAAAATATATTGTTGGTAATAGTTGACTTAAATATATGTCACAGTGGTGATGTATGGGTTACAAGGGCTTAAGTGGTCTCATACTGTATGAGAAAGAAAATAGATAAATATAGACTGACTGAAAAAAAAATATTACTCAGGAGCATTGGTTCTGTCCATGCATTTAAATAGATGGGACACTGAACCCTTTACATTTATTATTTATTCTTACCTGGTTTTACAAAAATGAAAGGGATCGACAGCACTGGTGCAATCCCTAAGATAATACTGAGGACTTTTGGGAATGTTTCAGGGAATGCTCTGTCAAAAACTTCCAGAGAACAACTGTGAAGAGACATGAGCGACAGATATTAATGACATTTCACAGGGACAAAAAAGTTAAAAGGGTGCTATTTCAATAAAGTGAAATGTCTGTTGTAAGTGTAGATTTGTGTTTTACATTATCAAAGCAATGTGTGCTGCTTTAAGAAATTACAACCATGAAATAAAATATTAATTCCCTTTTTTAGTGTTGGGGCATGGTGCACAAAAACATAATAATGTTTAATGTTTATCTAAACCCTTTTGTACCATGGATTGCAGCTCACAATGATGTACAATATATCACTTTAATAATAATAAAAAGAAGAATGAGAAGAAGCTGCAACACATAAATGAAAGCAATAACATTTTATGAGCCATTTAATTCGATGTGGCAATAGGGCCACCTACAGTATATACAAAGAGATGAACCTTACTTACTAGAATTTACTCCTGTCAGGACAACTCCATACTCACATACTGCCCAATTTTTGCATATGTTGCAAAATTTTTCTGTGATAAGGAAATAAGAATCACATTTAAATCTATGACTTGCAAAACAAAACTTTTTTGTTTTTTTTTCTATGCAGGATACATATTAAAAATAAGGTGTTTACAAGACTTAATATTGTTTTAGTAATATTTAATAGTAGAATATCCATTATCAGTTATATTTGTAGTTAATAAGCAGTTTCTAAAATTATTGCAATATGATAACTAATTGATTCACAATCAAGTAGAAACATTTTAATATTTAGGTTAATACAATAATATTAGTGTATATGTAAATGTAACAGGGCAGATTGAACCACACAAAACGTTTTCAAGACTATAGTAATCCCCCAATATACCATAATTGATACTTTTATCAATTATGGTATATATGAATATGTTTATTCATATGAATATGTTAACGATCCATAATATTATGGCATAGTTTGCATCTTATGGTCATAAATGAGTCACGTATGAATAGTCATTCAACTATTTTAAACCTATTTTAAAAATTCACTATACATTCAACTTCCCCATCTGTTATTTTTTATACCTCTACAACATAACACCCCCATTGAACTTACCAGGAAACTGACCCAAATATGGAGCCACCTTGAACAACATTAGGATCCTCATGAGACTGACAGCGCTGCAGGTGTACGCCTCTGCTATGAACCCTGAAAAACCCATACTGAGACTGAGATTTGTTTTAGTAGTAATGATGGATTAAGTCATTCTCAGGGCACAAAATCTTACGCGTTACAGTAGGAGTTAAGTTGGACATTTTTATTGATGACACCAAACAATATCTAACGAGTACTTCAGCCTCAATAATATTGTCTCAGTTAGACAATGGTGAATGCTAAGATATTGTCATGTTTGGAAATGTTTTCCTTTGCAGACATCTAAAATGAACCTAACCACAAATACAGCAGTGGTTCAATGACCATTTTGCAGTGCCAGCAAATTCAAGCTTCCACCTTACAGCCAAAACACTGTGATATGATTTTACAGCTGGAGTGACTGTAGTTACATAGCTAGCTAATGGCCATGCTAACATTAAAAAGTGGACAGACTTACCTTCAATCACACCCCACATGATGAATGCAACACAAATCATGGTGCATGGAACTACAACTTGAAGGCAGCATAACTTCAGAGATCCCTTGCTGTCATCTAGGAAACAAAAACACACTACTGTTGGCACTGACTACACTGAACATAATTTTAAACTGATGGGCCAGTCGTACACAATACTGGATTAATCTGAAGTGAAAATACTGTATTATTAGCTGAAAATCTGTATTGAAAGTTGTGTGAGAAAATTTAAGAGCAATATATTTAAGAAAATATGAACAATAGAAGCATACATTTTGCAGATTCTTTAATTCACTTTCTGCCAAATTGGCTAAACAGTCTAAACAGTCACTGAACCAAACAATCCTTTTTTTTTACCTGTGTGCTTCCATGAATTGTGAAATGAAAATGCAACTTTTGAACCCATCTAGCTAACTATTCCACAACACTGGAATAGCTACATAATTCAACACACTGAAGTCATGATTTGAGCATATCTTGCACGCACCTTCCCTGATTATGCCGCAAAAGCTGGAACACCCAGTGCAACTGCAACAATTGGGGAAGCAATGGCCAAAACCAGCACTGATATATGTAAGGATGAAAAACCTATGAGATAAAGATTAACATTAATGAGACTGTGTGAATAATTTCATGATAAATAATGATAATTATGATAAATGTGATCTTGGGGGATTCATAAGTAGCACATTTGCTTAACGCTCCTATGTGATGTACATATAGTGTCATGGTACAGAATATGCTGTATACTGTATTCAGTTACAGAAGTATCAAAGTCAATATTATTTACTTAATACTTTAGTTTACAGCCTACCAACTATTTTCATTCCAGCTTATTACCAAAACTTTTAACATAAGTTTCAAAATGGAAAACACAGAACACTGTAAAGTGTCTCCTCAAATGGTAATTTAATAATGTTTATTGTTTGTCACATTTTGACCATCTTCAGTGTTCTGATAAAAGTACATTTTGCAATGTGTTCACACCAATCTACACAGACATTTTCTTTCAGTAAATATACAGAATATCATAAAGTCTCTTACCCAGCTCTTTCAGCCGTGCTGTTGCATTGACTGACTCAGTGTCTGTGTGGACTTTGCACATGTACTCCCCTCTGTCTTCTGTTCTCACGCCTCTCAGTTTCAGAGAGAAGTTACCTTTGGGTATCTCCTCAGTGAAGAATTCAGCACGACCCCTGAATCTCTCATGCTGTGATTCTGGAATGTTCTGACCCTCCTGGAACAGCAGCACCATGATTTGTTGGTCTGTCTTTTCCCACTGTACCTCTAACTCTTGCAGAGGAGCATGTGTGTCCACAGAGCAGTTCAGAATCACATCCTCTCCAGCATACGCAGATACAGGCTCACTTGCACCAGTCACCACCAGCCGTTCTAAAATATACAGTTGCAAAGCTCAGAACAGGCATGCTTCCATAATAAGACAGGACTGAAATTTAGCTTTGTCACCTTATTCAAACTTCAGTTTTTAATTAGTATTCTGTTCTTGTTCTCTTAAACCATTTATTATGCAGTTACAAGGAAAATCCATGCTCAGTAAAAATCAGACTGTAAACCTGGTCTGACTTCCTAAATACTCTACTTACTTACTGAACCCATTAGAGGTACAATGCCAACATTCTGGCAAATGAGTTCTTTCATTTTCTTATCAAGAAGTGAGAAAGCCACTAGTACCATTTTCATTTCTGGCTGTTAATTCCAGAGTAATCCTCTAAACAATTCATTAATAATTCAAATGAATAAACATCTTCAGGACTACTTCAAAGCAAGATCTTCTTGTGAGACCAGTGGGTTTCTATAGTAATAAAAGCTAAACACAGTATGACGCATTTGAACATATCAACTCACCGACTCTTATTTCCACATTTGTTTCGTTGGATTCTAGGTCTGTGTGAACTGCACACCTGTACACCCCCATGTCTTCAGTAGTCACATTGATAAGCAGCAGAGAGAAGTTTCCTTTGGGGATTTCCTCAGTAAAAAACTCAGCTCTGCTGCTGTAACTTGGGTTCTGTGACTCTGGTCTACTCTGTCCCTCCTGGAATAGATGCACCAGGGTACCAGACTCTGCCCTCATCCACTGCACCTCCAGCTCACTCAGGGGTAGCGGGGTGTCCACTGAGCAGGGCAGCGTCACAGACGCCCCCAGCTGGACAGACAGAGGCACTGCAGGACCCTGCACGGTGAAAGCTGGAACAAACCGCGTACAGTACATCAAAAAGATGTGAAAACATCTTCTTGAAAGAATTAAAAATATATGAAAGTAATATTAAAAGTAATATTGCATTGGTAAAAAAAAACAGTTTTTAAAAATGTTACAATACCGGTTTTACACTGTAATGACATTTAGATGATCAGAATTGACAGGTAAAATATGTCGGTATTTAACAAAAAAAAGTCTTCTCTTTAGGCCATAATATCGACGTCTCAGGCCGAGAAACACTAAAACTTTTGTCTTTTTTTTAACTGCAAGAATACTGTACATGCTTAATGTCAGCAAAATAGGCTGTATTCACAGTATTTGGAGTTTAAATGTATATACTGACAAAAAATACTATCTATGTAATGCGGAGAAAAGAACAATTACCTTTCGTCCAGGCAGCAGACAACAGCGGCAAAACCCAGTAGCAAATTGCACAGCCCATAGTGAAAGTCTGCGCCTGAGAGTGCGTTTGACAAGTAACACGGACTGTTTAAACTAGAAAGTTAAGAACCAATTAACTAGAATTTAAACATTTGTCCTGTGTCCTGTATGCTTTCAAAACTTACTTAACTTTCAAAACTTACTCAACTACGCTGTTTAAGAAGGCTTTAATTTCACTTTCTTTTATGCATTAGGCTACCACGCCCTTACCATCTCGCGAGAGTAGGTATATGTTTTATGACAGCGCGCTCAAACATGTAAAACGTATTTGGATGGTAAATCATTTCAAATTTGCTAAAGATATCCTAGCTTCCTCAAATGATTACGGTACTTTATATTTTTCTACACCACCAATGTAAATTTAAGAGTGCAACGTGACAACGGAACGTTTCAGAAACCTTAATGGTGGGACACCACATGAAGTGGATAAACGCTTCCTGGATTATAAATGGAAATAAGTTTTCTGGCCGTTTCATGAATTTTAACCACACTTTAGTATCTCTTTTGGTTGTGATCTACGGGAAAAATAACAACAGATTTTGTTGACTACAACTGAAAATTAGATTTTGAGCACCTGTTTCTGTACTACAGGTCATGTATACCAAGCTTTCATTTCTTGGTGAGAAATGAGTGGAAATCATATTATTTGGTTTAGAAATGTCTGCCTCTCCTGTTTCTGGCTGTTACGCTCCTGCCTTACATGATAGCATTAGCTGTCAAACCCAGAGAATTTTGCGCGTCCCAGTGAAGTTCGCCTTAAGTGAAGTACTCCGTAGCCCAAGGGAGAATATTGCGGGTGTTCTGCCCTTAGTGAACACCAAGCTCAGTTATCCCGCTAGCATCATGAGCCCCCCACCACACGTCCTGGACTGTCTGAGATAAGCGATCTGTGCGAAGTGCTATAAAATAACTGGGGATGTGCGAGATGTCCACCCGCTGCACATGAATACCTGAAAACACGGCTCTTTTTATTGGTATATTAACAAGTTACCCTCTGTTTTTTTTTTTTTTACTTATATGTCAAATTTTAACTATGTCCCAGGGAATACCCGAGTATTACCTGCCGTAAAGCCTGTATTATGGGCTAGCTGGCACACAATTCATTTTCAACTCACTAGAGGATTCTGTCACAGAAATCTAACATTCAGTCGTCAGCCGTTGCTGACCTCAGATGTTTTGACAGAACAGGAAATCATTTTTATATTACATTTTTTTTTGTGACAGCGTTCTCTAGCGGGCTGGAACTTAACTGTGTGCAAACCAATTCTCTCCTACTATCGAATGATGTTAAGGGCGTGATAACGTCAAAGAAATTAAAAATTAAATTGTTATAAGTCAGTTCAACAAGAGCAGTTTTGAACTTACGCAGTGTTTAAAGGCTCGATTAATCGATATTTACAAGATTGAACAGTTAGTTTTATTTGTCAGGCATGTTCTCCTTTTTTATAATGAGGTTTGTTATTTGGTATTGGTTTTCGTCGCCGTGGCTCGTTGTCGGGACCGAAGATAATTATTCTTTTCCCAGGTTAGGGGAACATTGGATTTACCTTTGCGATCTTATGATACAAATAATTACGCAAATAGCAGTTTTTAGCTTATAAACATTTTGAGACGGGGAGGATGCCAAGGCATTTGCACTCGTGTTTTATATTCCATAAAGAATCTGTTGGAATTTTTAAGCTGTTAGTTCCTGTTCCCTCCTTCGGCCTTAAAAGGGTTTATGAAACATCATTTCAACCATCACTAGGGTGCATCTGAACTGGGCCATCTCTTCTAAAAAGGACATAGGGAGCCCTCTAGTGGAGTCATTGGGTTAGTGCATGACAGTATGATTTAATAGTACCACCTAGTGGAGGGGTCATCAAATAGAGAAAAAACTAGAGTAAACGAGAACACTGCACCAACCCCGTAATCAGCTACCCCCGTCAAACACATGTCCTATGTCAACAAATGAGTTAATTCAAACCTTTTACCTTTTTTGTCTTTTACCATCAAATTTAATCTATACAGGATAACGACCTATCAAGCCTATGTTGCACTCAATACATCCTGGTGTTACAAATATAATAAATACATAAATAAATAAATAAATAAATAAATAAATAAAAACATATATACATACATAATATATAATAATAAATACATCATTGGAGATAACCATTACTAATTATTTCAATCCATATGCTTTTAAATACGTTTTACATTTACGGCTCATACACTTTATGTAAGATTCAATTCTCGCGTGATGGTAAGGGCGTGGTAGTGAATAAACGAAAGTAAAAGTGTAACAGTTATTAAACCCGCGTAGCTGCAGTAGTGATGTATTAAACGTATTGAATTTATTTGTTTTAACAGTCTATTTTAATACTCAGGCACGTCTAACTTTTGTCATGGGATTATTAATTTGCTACTGGTTCCTGTCGCTAGTGTTCACTGTCGTGACTGAAGGTATTTCTTCTTTTCTGATTAGTGATAACGGTTAGACGACGGGTTTTACCATTTTATCGATTAATTGTTGGAACAAGAAAAAAATGTAGAGATATATATCGTTTCCAGTATCGTGGCGTTCATAAGCAAAAACACACCTTATTGTCTCTGCATTGTGAGACAGCAGTTCCACGGTCTGTTAAACTCCAGACATGTTTACTTTGTCAGTCGTATACTGTAAATGCTAACCAAACTACCATTACATTTGGTGATATAACCACTTTTAAACAGTATGCCAAGGACATCACGACACGGCTCTTTTGGTATAGTGTCAGAATGTTTCTTCATTTAGTGATCTGTTGAAGTCTCCAAGCTGTATTTGGTTTTTTCCAGGTTTTACCGTACATGGTTCTGCAGTGCCGCTGTCTGTCCAGCTGGGGGCGTCTGTGACGCTGCCCTGCTCAGTGGACACCCCGCTACCCCTGAGTGAGCTGGAGGTGGAGTGGATGAGGGCAGAGTCTGGTACCCTGGTGCATCTATTCCAGGAGGGACAAAGTAGACCAGAGTTTCAGAACCCAAGTTACAGCAGCAGAGCTGAGTTTTTTACTGAGGAGATCCCCAAAGGAAACTTCTCTCTGCTGCTTATCAATGTGACTACTGAAGACATGGGGGTGTACAGGTGTGCAGTTCACACAGACCTAGAATCCAGTGAAACAAATTTGGAAATACATATTGGTGAGTGAATATATGCCAAATGTTATCTTTTACCTGTAAATACAGTGAAATCGAGTATTATCTTTCATTGTTAGTTGTTGTTTTTAACCTTTATTTCTAACTTGCTTATCATGTGCCTGATGTTCAAGCACAATTTTGGTGTTGGTGTTACACATCATAATTGTTGACTTTTGTCTGTTTCACATATTTTATATGTGTTTTTGTCTAGCATTACATGTTTTGACAGTGTTTCTCTTCTTTGCTTTAAAAGAAGAGACGTTTCCTGAAAAATAATGTACACATTATAAACGTGAAAGTGGAACATAAAACACTCATAACATAAAACATTCAAACACATCTGTTATATCTGAAGTATCTCTGTGTTCTGAGCTTTTTGATTATATTCTTCAGAATGGCTGGTGGTGACTGGTGCAAGTGAGCCAGTACTTGCCTTTGATGGTGAGGATGTGATTCTGAACTGCTCTGTGGATACCCATGCACCTGTGGAAGAGTTAGAAGTGGAGTGGGTGAAGATGGACCAAGAAGGCTTAGTGCTACTATTCCAGGAGGGTCAGAACCAACCCGAATTCCAGCATGAGAGATTCAGGGGTCGTGCTGAATTCTTCACTGAGGAGATACAGAAAGGTAACTTCTCTCTGAAACTGAGAGGCGTGAGAACAGAAGACAGAGGGGAGTACATGTGCAAAGTCCACACAGACACTGACTCAGTCAGTGCAAAGGCCAGGCTGCAAGGTAAGTGACTTTATCCAGTATATAACGTAGAATTTATATGAAAATACTAAGAACATGGAAGGTGTTTAAAATGATTTAAATCATATTAATCATATTAAATAATAATAATATATTAAATAAGGTAATTTGGGGTTCACTGTGAAAGATGTTTCTGTCCTGAGAGTTCATCTGAAAGGTTATATCAGGATGTCTTCGTACTACCTCTTATTACATGCCACTCTAGTAAGCTTAGTAAAAAAAACATTTGATATTTTTTCCTTAACCAATGACACTTATATAATATATACGTGTGGTACAATTAGCAGTTAAGGCCTGCTCACTCAGGGCTAATCCGACTCTTTGAATTATTTTTATTACTGAGGAATAACAGTTCAAGTCTGTGTTATTTCTGTTTAGGCAGTGTTAACACTTGTTCTTTCACACCGTGTTTGATTCATGTAAATATTTGTCTCACAGGATTTTCCTCCTTACACATATCAGTGCTGGTTTTATCCATCGCTGCCCCAATTGCTGCATGTGTATGTTTTTGCCCTCTGAAGGCATTGCTAGGTAAGCGTATGTTACTCTTTTATTTTTGCCAGTATAGTATATTAAAACAGAGTTGTAATCTACTATGTATTTGTACATGAGTATTACATTATTTCTGAGGGAAAAATTATTAGATGTCCAATTGCATTCTTAGAAAGATAATGAATTGTATAAAAAATTATTATTCAGTTAAAACGGAACAGTAAAGAAACTGTTATGTGAAGTATTACAATAAAGTCATTGGGACAGGCACTTTATATATAATACCTTTATTTATTCATGTAAATCCCATTGAGATAAGATCTCATTTCATTTCATTTTTTATTCTCTTCTTTGTTTTCAAGAAAGAGTTGATTTACAAAAATGAGGTAAAATAAAATAAACTTGTATATATAAAAGAAAAAATATTCATGAAGGATTACACTAAGAATGTTTAAAATACAACATTTTGAAAAAACACTACAAAATTGAAATAATTAAAAGATGAGAATAAATAAATAAAGACAAAAAAGACAATGTGATATCATAAAACACAAGAAATGTAAGAATACATACAGTGCAGGATTAAAAGGTTACATTAAAAGCAGACAGGCCATATGTGCAGTTGATATGTGCATTTCAATTAATACAAAAAAGTACATACTGTTGGGTGGAGGTTTAAAATCTTACTTCTTAATGAAAACTAAGAATGTTGTTTTTTTGTTTAGAGTAACAGAATGAATTGGCAGAGTATTAAATATTGTTTTCTTTTATTAATTCACTAGAAAATATCATGGCTGTTAAGGTACTTGATTAAGGAAACTTGTTACAGAATGGAGGCAATCGTGGTGCACAGTGACATGTGTCCAAATGTAGCATGTTTCTCTTCCTTAGAATATGACGAGGACAAATTTTATTGTTTTTGTATCTTCTTGCCATGTGGCCTAATCTGTGCTGCATTTATCATATGGGGCATAATGGAAGGTAAGTCTATCCACTTTATTCTTAGCATGTCCTTTACATATTTAATTAATTTATTTGTATTTTTTATTTTATTTTATTTTATATTATTTTTTATTCCATTTATCTGTATTGTATTCAAATTTACCGGACTGCTATGACAATCTAATTTCCCTTCGGGGATGAATAAAGTCATCAATCTATCTATCTATCTATCTATCCATCTATCTATCTATTGTGACACAGTGGCAGGTGTGGCCACTGTGCCGAGTGGTGAGGGAAGGAAACCACAACAAAGGTTGAAACAAAAAGGGCCAAAGGCCATTTATTTACCCCTCATAGGGGAAAAGGAAAACTCTACAAAAACGGGTCTTAACACAAAATAAGGTCCAAACACAAAAACCAGCACAGCCATCCCAAACACAAAAAAAAGTCCACAGGTTCAGAAGTCCTTGCAGCCTCTCAGGCTGTGCTTAAATAAAGGGCCTAATTGGAGGCAAGTGCTCACAGCTGAGTTGATTAGGAATCACTCTCAGGTGAGCCTGCCTGTTTGTGAGGCCTCTGCTGTTTCAGCTCGAGTTCCTCTTCAGGCTGAGGGAGGGAACCAGGAGACTGACAGCAGTACAGTGGGAGGAGCTGAGGCGCTCACTCCTCCCTCCACCTCTCCCGGCGCCACACTATCTATCTATCTATCTATCTATCTATCTATCTATCTATCTATCTATCTATCTATCTATCTATCTATCTATCTATCATATCTGTATGGCTACATTACCCATACCTGTACAATATTTAACACTGGTTTGGCTGATCTCCTGAGAAGCTAGGAGATGAAACATGAAGTTTCTGGCTGGTCTAGATGGTAATTTGGCCGTTACTTCATTTCCCCAGTTGCTTTTGTCAAGGAAAGCATTTCTGTAGTACAATCACTCCAGCCAAACATAACAACAAAATAGGTCATTGTTCCTCATTTTCTCAGGTTATGATTATTATGATATATATTTTTTAACAAATTCATTTTATTTATGTTTGAGTAATTATTAGACACCATTTTGTACAATAAATGAGAAGGTTCACTGGAATAAATTAGGGTAATATGTAGATCTTGTTTGCTGTTAACATTTAAAATCATATATTACCTTTACACACCAAAATCTCATGCCTTGTGTTTGTTTTGTAGGGTCGGTAGCAGAGGTTAACACCTGCACTGCTATCAATCTAATGAGGGTCCTGATGTTAAGAAAGGTAGCTGATAAATGGCGATGGAGTATACCTTTTAGTAAGTATCATGAGTTTTTTGTTGTTGGGTTGTAAGTTAATTACAGAAGGGCATCAAGACTGGATTATTCTACCATGTCATGGTCAATTTCTTTCAACTGCAAAGTTTGTATCATTGCTCATTCATTACATATTGTTTTCATATGGAACTTGACGTTGACTTGAGCTTGTATTATTTACTAGACTAATAAATAATAGTCATACAGAGTAAATTAATATGAATGAAGACAAGAATAATACTGTACTCTCCAACCTGAGGGTCTTTGTAATAATGTTTTATGAAATTCAGGTTTCTTACCAGGAACGCATTTGTGACGATGCAGAATACTGAATTACTTGTGCCAGCCATGTTGCCTGACTATGTTAATATAGCACCATCTGGATCCCATCAATTTGATGACTGACATAGCCTTATTTTCATTTGTTCTTTTTATTTTGCATGTAGCAGGGTTGGTGGAATTGTGTCTATTGTCTTGTCATGCTTCCCAAACAGTCCCTTCTAGCACTGGTTCCCTTCTGGACAGGTTGTTGTGCAGCTGAACATCAGTGATGTGAGCCTCTGTAATGTAATATAGGATATGACAGTCACTTGCATTGCAACAATATGAGTGGCTGTCATATTTCATAGTGCATGTGCAGATCTTATTCTGAATATGTATGTATGTAACTAGTGTAAGAACCACTGCCTATAATGCTGTGTACAGGTAAACCAGACACTGTCAAACAGACAGGGATAACACTCCTATGGGCTGGCCTTAGAAGAGATAACAGTGACTTTTGAAATTATGACATGGCAGGTGAACAAAATATGAACAGCCCATATGTTAAGAGTTACCACAAATGTGTACAGGATCATTAGGCATGGCTTTCACTGTAAAAGTGATAATTGTTTCCTTATTACAGGTAGAACTTGCAAACACTGTGCTCCGATTGAGCATTTCATCATCCTGACAGGAGTAAACTCAGGTAAGAAACTGGGTCTGCTTTGGTACTAATGTGAGAGTTATACTTCTTGTGTAGTTTCCCAACACAAGGGTGTGTCTCATTATTTTTCTTAACTGCATCTTGAGTGCAATTTTAATGTTTTTTTCCCTGCTGATATAATTCAATATGAGCACCCTAGAAGGTGCTCTTTGTTGTGTACCTCTATTAAAAGACAATGGTTCTGTCTTCACCGGTCTTTCTCTAAAACATGTTTGCTCATGAAAAACAGTGAATGTACATTGCAAGTGGTTCTTCTAAGGGTCAGTTTGGGAATGTGGTCCACATCAAAGGACATCTCTTGGCATGCTTAGGCCTACTCCAAGCATTGGCCAAATTGGACTGAAATTATTCTTGCAGCCATTGGAGTTGTTTCCCACAATTATTAAACTTAAATTCTTCAACTTTAATTGCGTGGTCAACGTAATATACATCAAGGCAGGAATTTTCCACAAAAAAGGTCACTTTTTTCATTATTTTTTTGGCCCTGTAAATTGTCATTAATTCTTGTCACTCATTTCATTTTAACAGATGTTCTCTGGAAGATTTATAAAGAACACACTCCTGACACAGGTTATGAAATCACCGGTCTTTGTATATTTGTAATTATGGTACTACTTTCTTTTCCTGCTGTTTTTTGGCACAAAGGTGAGGTTATATATTTTACAGTATTTTATAATGACATCATTTGTTTATATCAGTATTCAGTCTCCCAGGTTTACAGTCTTTCTTAATTGAAAAGTTAACTTACTGGCAACATGGGTAAAAGTTGATCTACTATGCACATTTTATGCTTTGCTCTCTGTTGTGAATTGTTTATAAAATATTTATGGATGATATTGCCAAGAGGTAACATATATAAGGAGAAGAGCATAAGAATTCCATATCTTAATTTCAATGACTTAGAGTAATTAAAAGACTCATTGTTAACATAGACAAAATGATGTTGTTCTGACGTATTAAACCTGATCTGATAAAGAGCCTGTCTGCTTTGGCCAACAAGATTTGAAGTCTAGGAGAATAAAATGATCAATAGTATCAAAGGCTGCTCTTATGGCTTGAAGCAAAGTAGGGAGATACAGCCACTGTAAGAGGAGTGGAGCAGATCCTTATGCGCTTAAAGGAGAGCAGTTTTAAATGTATGTCTTATGTGTTGTAATGGGAGATTGGTCACTTTCATACACTATTTACTATGCACCCACAGGTCACAGGTTTTTTTTTGGAGCACTAGTGGTCATCAATGTCATGGAAACTTGGTTCTTAGGTTTTACATTTGGAATTATCTCACCTGGTAAGTTACTCACAATTATATCACTGCAATATAAACAACACTTTCATTTTTAAAGAAAAGTTAAAAAAGTTAACAGAACAAAAATGTTAAAGGCATATGCAATCCAATCAAAACAGAATGAGAATACTCAGAACTTTAAGTTGGGATGTAATATATGTTATTACTGAACTGGTTATGCCCTAAAATTGGCTGGGTCAGAGCCAGTTATTTTTCTTCCTTTCCACCACAACAAATTCCACATTTGAACTTTTCTCTGAGCAAGTTCGATGTCCATCTATTTGTAAAAAAGGTTTGAGACTTAAACCATAGAAAAATCCTTAAAATAGGGATCTTTGGATCTGAGTCTAAGAGACAGGGGCACACACTGACATGTCATGTTTGACACTAGTATGTGTAGCTTTTAGGTGAATGCTGTAATTTTAAAATGTACTTTAATAGATATTTCATTTACACTTTTCTGTGATTGTAAATTATTTTGTTTCAGTGATCCATGATAGTAAATGCTTTAGCATCTACATATTTTTAAACTTAAATCTCTGAATAGTTTGTGTTATAGTTTCAACACTGTATTAATGATTGTTTTCAGGTTGGACTAGCTTGTATTTATACAATGTTCATACATGTTCACTTTTATACTTTCAGAGTATTTTGTCCTGAGTGGGATAGGTGCTGTAGGAGTAACAATGTGCGTAATACTAAAGAAAAAGAAACATTGGGATCAGGGTTGGGATTGGTATTCGGATTGGTATTCGGATTGGGATTGGGATTCGGATTGGAGGACACGTGAGTACAATGTTTTTCAGCTACAGTGACAGATACAACAATTCAGTACTTTACAATGAAATACAACTTTATTGTCCACACAAGGTGAAAAATTGTCTTTAGCTCACAGGGCATTACATAAAACCATGTTAATACATAAGAGCGTACAAATAACACAAAAGAGTGTATAAGAGATAAACAAAACGATATATGAGGCCAGATGAATACGAATTGGAATAATGAGTAAAATGTACAGCATAAATATTACAGAATAAAATGGTAAAATATTATAAGAGCAGTAGATAATTCCAGTGCATTATCTGGAAATAAGACAAGTGATTGCACTTGGGATAAAAGCTTTCTTAAAAACACTTCTGGTTGGCATTGATAAGCTGTAGTGTCTCCCTGAGTTCAACAGTGATCGTAATAGTGATTGAATAAGGATGAGTCACTCTCACTATATCGCTGGCCATGCCAACAATTCCATACCATGATGTAAGATTGAATGTGAGTAGTCTCAATCAGGGCTGTGTACACAGCTTATAGGAAAGACTGACTCACATTAAAACTGTTAAGTCTTCTAAGAAGATAGAGGTGCTATTGGCATGTCTTAAATATGTTGTCAGTGTTTTGAGAAAAGCTCAATTTACAATCCAACATTGTGGCCAAGTACTTAAAAATACCTGCTGGTTCAGCAGGTTGGCCATTAAGTACAACTGGTCCTGACTAGTACATGTAATCAGTTCTTTGGTTTTACCAATGTTTATCTCCAGTGCTTAAAAACCATGACTGAAGGGCCTATATGTACCTAAATGTAAAATCACTTACAGTACACTGACACAGTAAAAAAAAAAAATGTTGCTCCCAGTCAAACATCAGTTAACTGGAATAGAACAGAATGCTTTTATTGCCATTTCACAGCTATAAAACTAACAATAATTAACACATCTTTCTATTTTTTCTTTTGCAGCACCTAATTCAGCTGTTAGTGACCAGCAGGCCAAAAAAGGTAAGTACTGTTGTCCTTTATGGTAGATAAGCTGAAAATATCAAAACTAAAAGTATTCAATGTAAAAACTTAACACACTAATTTCTGCCTGTGCTCCGGTTTGTGTTTTTGCGAGACTGCATTCTTTAGCGAACGATTTTATTTTGAGTTGTCATGTGTATAATAAGAGTTTTGGATGCACTTTTTTTGGAAGTACTTAACATTTCCCGGTTTAGTATGCGCAGGTATGGTTGCTCTAACCATTCATTGGCACATTTGAACATGATATGCAACGCCATTGGTCCGTAAAGGTGATTGACAGAAAGAACGCAAATAGTAGCAACGATAACGTTTATTTCTGTAGAAGAAGCTAAAAGAAACATTTTGAACTGACAGCCGAAGTACAAAACAAGCAAGTGTAGGTACCCGAGTTTCTCGAAGACTGTAATATTTAAAGAAATAATATATAACTACTAAAACGTGGAATCGCTTTCACTCACAATGTTAACGCGAAGATCCACTACGGCATTGCATTGAGCTTGGCCAAGCACCGGACAGATTTCGATTAATTCCTCACATGAGACGCTCGTGAAATTCGGCAGAACATTTGCTTGGACAATAACACTGAAAATGAGAACAAAAGATTGTGCAGATTCGGCTTTTTCTGTCAAAAATTTGGCAAAACTAGTTTTGACCAATGGAAAGCTACGATGTTCTGGATCCTACCGCACATGCGGTGCCACAGAGCACTACGGTCTTATCCGAACTATTACTTAAATTAGTTAATAGGATTGTTTCAGCTGACAGTTTCCTTAAAGTACAAGCCAATAAGAATTTGCAGCAGTACCGAATGTGTTTTCAGAAGTGTTTCATCAACACTGATTATTTGTGTTCTTTAAATCTTTTTTTATCCTTTCAGATTTATGGAAGAAAATTTTCCTTGTTGGATTTTTCCTGCTTACTCTTATATCCAGCTTCATATATCTGGATATAATTTTGGAAAAGCACAAAGGTAAAATAACATTTTACCGTATTAACATTACATTATCATGAACATTTTGTGGTATTTCAATGTTCTCTCCTCTTTATTGGGTAGTTGTAGCTAGCATTGATGTGTATTGTCTTTCAACTTTAAAACATATTGAATATGGTTGAATATAACACCACAAACCTGGTGTTAACTCTGTTAATTTACATAACATTTGTGTGAATCTTATTTATATTACATTGTTGGAAAGTAAATATTGAATCATACGAAATATGAAATTGACACACCCTGATAAAATTATTTTAAAGCCTAAAGTTAAAGCACTGTACATTTTTACAAGTAATGTCAATATGTGTTTATCTGCAAAAATTGCAATTAATTACTTTAAAAAACTTCCAAAAAAGGTTGACTGGCCAAAATGAATCATCTTAAATTTATTTTTTTTAAATGTAATGATGCAAATACATTATGAATGCTAACAGTGCACAGTTATATGAAATAATGGAGCAAATGAAGCTTGAGATGACTTATTAAAATTATGAATCTCATTACCTCTGTCATTACAGAACGTGATGCATGGATGTGTCTCATGGCACTGCTGTACATTCTGGCTGTGACAGCAGTGTTTGATTGTCGGCGCGACTTACCAAGTACAGGACACTTTTCCTTTTCAGTTACACTTTTCCTTTGTTTTATCACATTTATGTATGTATTTATTGTGGCATTTATGGATTTTACCTTACACATCTGCAGTAATCTAACCTCAAAAATACAACTGAGTTCAGGTTGAAGTAATGAAATGTGGCCAAAATTAGCATTCATTGCTGCCCTAAAGGTATTCTAATGATCTACCAATGGCAGTAGCATCACTGCAGACTGTCAGAACTGTCATGTCGCAGTTGCTTTAGGGAGGACAACGACAATTGGTCTTGTGTGGCGTATGCAGCTGTAATTAATACCTCTTATTAGCAGATTGTTTGAATGTTAGTAGCTTCAAAACATGATTTTAGGAATTTAGCAAAGCAATTTACAGTTTACATTAGTTATGTACATAACAGTTTCAATCAATATTAAAGTTTGTGCAATTGTGTTTTGAGATAAATCTCAGTCATCCAAACTGCGTCTGGTCCTGAAGGGTTCGGATTACTGAGGTTCTATTACATACTCATGTTGCAGTTATACCACATATATTATTTTATATATGTCTGTGTTTTAGGGAGAGAGTATACCTTTTGGTATGCATTTGGGGCTCTTGCCTTGCCCATTGTGAATGGAGTGGCCGTAGCAGTCAGTGTAATTCAGAAAGCAAGTAAGTACAGTGGATATAATGATGTGAAGTTTGACTTTCGGGCATTCTGAAATGCAGCCTGTTCAATATTAACAAAGGAAATGTCTGTAGTGCTTTAGTCTTTAGTACAAATAAGGATGGGTGTTCTCCACATAAGGAATACATGAGACATGTATATACCATATTAGTTCTGTGTCATGATTCATGTAAATACATCTTCACAGCCAAAGGGGAGCGGACGGTGGAGGATCTCAGGGTGATTGTCGTTCCTTTTGAGTGCATCTTTCTCACCTGTTGGATAGGCTTAAAGGTGTATGTATACTGTAAGTATCTGAATGATATGCTGTGGAACTGTTTTTACATTCCAGATTTGCCAGTTCAGCACATAAGGGTTTGATTGTTAGTTATTGCTGATTAGGTGGAATCACGTGGCACACCTTACCTTTAAATTGATTTTTACCTGTTTTCTTTACTTTGCTTTGCTATCAGCTAAGCAGTTTGTTTTCAATAGGTGTAGCTTCTAAGCTTTATTTCATTTGCATTGTTATTCTTCTTATCATAAAATGATTTGGTGAAGTGGTCATGTTCTCAAATATTTTATGATCAGAAATATTTGAAAAACTGAGTTTTAATCAGTTTACTTGAACTTGTGAATAAATGTACTCATAGTTAATTTGATCTTTGTATATCTGGATATTAGTTTAGTTTAATGTTCATGAGAAAGCACCAAACTTGCTGCCAAGCTGAATTTTTTTATACTCTGTATTTTTATGCATATGCATTACGTACTTTTAACTGAGGTATTGACATTCTTAATGTTTCTTTGTTGTAGGTAGAGAGAAAGATGGAAAGTAAGTAAAAACTCCACAATCACAGATAAATATCTACAACTGTATACATCTGTACATGTCTCTGTTTTAAGTCAAATATGCTTAGTATATTCTTTGTTGTTTGTTATTATTTTAAAGCATACAATGTGACAATGAAAGTCTTGTGTTTGGAGTTTATTTAAATGTGACTTTCCTAAATACGTTTGTAAGTATGATAAAAAAATCGCACAGTAATACTACAAAATAAAAAATACCAAGTAAGCACACAGTCTAGGTTAAGGGATTTCATTGCATCTATATCTCTAAATTGCTTTCTTCCTTTGTAACTTTTTCATTTTACGAAGAATAAAGAAAGGGATGAGGCTCATATTTCAGAGAGGCCAAACACAAAGGCATGATCCAGCTTCATCTGCTCAGAACCAGGTGTGTATGAAGTGGTGTGAGACGTACAGAAGCAGTCCAGTGTTGTTTTCCTTTCCTGCAGTGGCCATTAGCAGTGCCATTTCTGAGACTGCTGTACTGATTTTAGTGTTAGAGTGCTCCCTTGTTGTACTGTCAGTGAAAAAAGAAACACAGAAGTTGGTGAATTTTATTTTGGAATACACAATATTTCAGTGTTGTTTTTGGGATGTGTATGATAGGGTGCTTAAATGCCACAAGATCATAGGAGCACATCAGTAGGCCTAATCAATAGCAAATCAATCACAACTTGGCTTTACACTAATCCTCAATGTTAGGTTAATATATGCTTCAAATCACAGTCTAATTGACGTGTATTAAAATAGAAACTATTAAATGTTTAACTAAGTATGTATTGTGTAGATTTGTGCAGTCTGGATTGCTGGTAGATGGCAGTATAGTGGGTGGGATGGTACTGTATCAGCATTTCGCTAACCTACATATAAACTGCAGACGTGTATCTGGTTTTTATGTGGCTTAGTTTGATAACTATCTCCTGCAGTGGATTCAAATGAATGTACCATTTCAGCAAACATGTATTTACTGTCTGCCTTTATTCTACTGTAATTACCAATACCACAATACCGTGATATTTTTACTTTGTTAATTTAGAGTGCTACAAAGTTAGTCAGGCAATATCATAAAAAGTGCATTTAGCTTTCAAACATAAAGTTTTCATATGCAAGACATGTTTAAAATGTGTTATCTGTAATTTCTCTTTATTTTATAGGAATCACAAGAAGAACATGAGATGGCACCTTCGTCTGAACCTCAGTCCAATATGAACAACTCACAGGAGGTATTTTCCATGAGTGCCATCCCACCCACTATACTGCCATCTACCAGCAATCCAGACTGCACAAATCTACACAATACATACTTAGTTAAACATTTATATATTCATATTTCATTCCAATTACGGCCAGATCACTATGTGCAGTAGCTCTGTTGGTATGAATCGACCCAACACTCACCAGTGTTAATTCCAGAGCTCAAACTCCAATCACACACTGGTGTGCTGCTTCTTCAGGTCACTCATTCCCATTATGAGATGTTAGACTCTGGTGTTGTGATACGTGTATTTTGTCTCTGTGGTTTTACAGGAAGCCAAAGGAAGCCCCAGTGAGATGTGAAGAGTCCCTTAAGTGGCCTCGGTCTTCTCAGAACAACGTTTTTTACTCCCTCTTCCCTTTTTACCCAGTTTTGAATGCCCAGCCTGTATTCACAAGGTGCATTTTTTATTATATGGATTCTGTCAGACTGAATTTGAAATACATTTTTGAAAATATCACAGATAAATCACCCTTTTTTTCTTGAAATACTTCTACTATATGATGCAATTCATGCAATTTTTCAGGGTATGCCAGTCTCATGGTACGATTTCCCCAAAATGATCCCTCAAAATCCCCCATTTATCATTCACTTACAAACATGTCCCTCTACTACTTAACTCATTCATTATTTACAAAAAAATCCTCCGCCTTTGCTACCCTGAACACTCATGGGAAGTGTAGTTTCATTGAACCTAAAAAGGGAGGTGCTACCATGTAGTATCAGTGATTCAGATTGATTGACAGTGATTTGGGCCAATGACTGTGAACAGAAACATTTTTGAAAGGTTTAAACAAGTCAATGATTGACAGATAGTTGTAGTTTCAAGTCAACTGGGTTTATGAAACATCCTTTCAGACATCAATAGTGTGCATCTTCAAAGCTGAGAAGTACTGTGCTCTTCCTGAAAAGGACATAGGGAGCCCTCTAGTGGACTGTGTGGTTTATTGTATGACAGTATTGTTTAATAGCACCACCTAGTGGAGAATAGGAACTATGTCATCTAATTTTCCTGCAAGTTCATATAGATGAGCAAAACACAAAGGCTGTTGTTATGATAATTTTGGATCATTATTTGGATATTTTTTAGAATGTGCTCTACTTACCTGGGCAGGGAAATGAAGAAAGCCTTTCTCTGGACCTTATCTGTTTTAACAGACTGAGAGTGCAGCTAAATACTTAAAGAGACTCATTCTGAGGTTTTGTTTAAATGTTTATTACATCCTGTGCTTTGAAAATGATGTAATACAATGATCCAAGCCATACATGGGCACGTCAGTGAAGAAGTACTCTGAATGGTAATAGGACTGTAAAAGTCCATTTTGGACTTCTTTATAAAATGATTTCCCTCTTCCAGGATGTATGTTTTTGCATTTATCACAGGTGTGATACAGCTTTCCTGTCTGTAACTTTCCAGCTCAAATGATGGAGTGTTACTTTTCCCACTGTGTCAGCAATACACATGTATGTATGTGCAACAGCAATAAATGGTCATTTTGCTAATGCTGGTCCATCTTTCACCTGTAATCACGATAAACCTTATTTGTGTTATATTTAAAGGGTTAAGCAGGTGCCCACATTCAGAGTAAGATACACAGCTACGTCACACAAGCCATTTCTGCAGATGAATATTTAATAAGTAAGCTCAGGTGAAGTGCCCTGCTCAACGGTATGACAGTGATTCACCACCTGGAAACTGATACTGAAATTTTAAATGATATTTAATGTGTTTATAAAAACAATGCAATGACTCTGTGCACACTTCGCTCTTCTTCTATTCATCTTCTAAGCATCTATTCTGTGCTGGCTACAGTCATTACTATAGCCTCCATACCAAACCCATTTGCTCATGCACTACACCCTCAATTTCCTTCCTCTACCTGCAGCTGCACTCAACGTTACGTTGCAGGTTAAAGAAATTAACTCTGCGATCGATTGCAGCACTAATTACTTGGCATTATCTCTGCAGTTTTCCTGTTTTAAACCTCTCATGCACTTTTGTGTGATGCTAAATGCCTTAATGCGGGTGTTTTGCCTGCTTAATGCGGAGCTCATTTTATCTCAGGCAAGCGCTCTCGCTCATCGGGGTGCAGCGCTGCGCTCTGTAGAGACGCAGCGCGGGAAAATGAAACACTCTGGGCTCCAGCACCCCTAAATCTCAGAGTTGTTCTTGGAGAAGCGACAGGAGAGGTGAGACGGTGACGGCGGAGGCCCGGAAAGCTCTTACGATCCCGCCAGGCTTTTTTTGTGACTTCCAAGATAGACAAAATACGTTTATAATATCTAAACCACTTCCATTTCCTCAATGTAAGCCAACTTCTCACAGGGGCACGGGGGAAAATAAACGAACGTTGAAGTCGGTTATAATTGCGGGCCGGCAGATCTAGATCTTGTGTTCAAATGATCAAAAATACTTTCCAGATTGACTTTGATCTGCTGGCACACGGTTTGCCGGTATCCTTATGCTTTCCTTTCCTCCTGATCGATGGACCCTCCTTCCCCCCTTTCAGCAATTTCATCCTCCTCAATCTCAAATCTGTGTGCAGATTCCAAGAGACTTGTTTATTCACAGTGTCTACTGTTCTTTCATTCACCCTTATGCAGTTGTTTATAACATGGCAAAGCGTGTGGTATTGCGGTGTGAAGTACAAATCATACATTTTTCTTCCTTAAAAGCTCTCATTTTGTATAATCAGATAACTATATTACATGAATATGACTGGGGAATGCCTCTCTCGTTCAGATGGAAAGGTCTGTTTGACGCTGGAATGGCAGTCTTGTTTGAGTTTTGGAACGAGGCAGACATTTTTGGTGAACACTGACTCTGGCCTTCTTAAAGGCCAACATGGAAACCCGCCATGTTAGAAGAAGGAGGAGTGTGCACAGGAAGCCTATCTACTGTCAGCCTAACGCCCTTAAAATGCCAAAGGGCCGCCGTTCCTGGCACAGCTGAATGGCATGGAGCGAGAGGTGAGATGAGGCTGACTTTGATGTTTGTCCTGGATAGATGGAAGCAGGCGAAGGCCTCAGATGAATTCGGCGCAGATGAGCAAACAGCAAAATATCGTATTCATCTTCTCTCACTCTCCGTCCCCAGCAGTCAGCAGTCTAGACAAGAACCAACACGCTGCGCAAAGATGCGCAGTCAGGACATCACTTCAAAGCGCTGTGAGAGGAACGCAGCTTAAATCTTTCACTGCTCTGCACTTACATTCACAGGAGAGATGACTTAAGAGATGTTTATCAAAGTCTTATTTTTTTAGGTTGTTTTAAATAAGTTGACTTTCAATTTGTGATTAAATATGTGATGATGTGTTGAACATAATTTACAGACATCCGTTAAAGTCACATTTGTCTGTGATTATTATGGTGGTCATATCCATTCCAAAGCAAAAAAGTTTAGTTTTTTAGGGCATTTCTTGTAGTTATGTTATGTACTGTTGGTACACTGTGGTTTAAATTCACTATTTCCCTCTCTCTCTTTCTCTCTCTCTCCCTCTCCCTCTCTCTCTCCCTCTTTCCCTCCCTCCTCTCTCTCTCCTCTCTCTCTTTCCCCCTCTCTCCCTCCCCCTCTCTCTCTCTCTCTCTCTCTCTCTCTCTCTCTCTCTCCTCTCTCTCTCTCTCTCTCTCTCTCTCTCTCTCTCCCTCCCTCTCTCTCTCTCTCTCTCTCCCCTCTCTCTCCCTCTCTCCCTCTCTCCTCTCTCTCTCTCTCTCTCTCCCCCTCTCTCCCCTCTCTCCCTCTCTCTCTCTCTCCCTCTTTCCCTCCCTCCCTCTCTCTCTCCCTCCCTTTCTCTCTCTCTCTCTCTCTCTCTCTCTCTCTCTCTGGGTCTCTCTCTCTCTCCCTCTCCCCCTCTCTCTCTCTCCCCCCTCTCTCTCTCCCCTCCCCCTCCCTCTCTCTCTCTCTCTCTCTCTCTCTCTCTTTCTCTCCCCCTCTCTTATTGTTTCAGGCTCAGCGAGGCTCCAGTGCCAGATGTGTAATTCATGTATCTGTTCTGCTTCTTCCTCTTAGCCTTATTTGTTTCTGGCACAGAGGCACAGATTCCAGTCTAAACTACGGCGGCCTTAAAGACCTCACTTTGCCATGTTTCCACAGGGCCGTTTAGGAGAGCACAGTTACGTTTACACAGTGTCACTGTGGGAGCACAGTCAACTGCACACCTGCACAGGTCCTCTTTCAGTGTCTACAGCTATACCTGCACACTGTCCCCCAGTCTACATTATAGCACCAACACCCTGAATCCAATTTGCACAGTGATCAGGATAGCACAGGTATATTACACACTGTCCTCCAGTGTACATCACAGCACCTGCACCTTGCATTTAGTTCACACAGTGTCATGCTAAGAAAGCACAGTCACGACTAACATGTGAACATGTATACTATTAGTAACATGTATACTGTTATTTTTCGCATAGTGATCCCCCAGATAGTAAAGTCTCTTTGTGCAATGTTCCACTCGCAGGGTACAGATATGTTCAGTTCAGTTGTATTTGTACAGCTCTTTTTACAAGAGTCACAAAGCAGCTGGACATAGACCCTAATTCTGAGTACACCTTGAGTGAGAGTGGCAAGGACTTTGTTCCCACCAGGATGAACAAATATCTGCCCTGTGTCCCCCACACCTGGCCGGCCCATTCAGAGCATTTCAACACCATCCAGTTCACCTGAGATCCACCTCATCAGAGCAGAGAGCACAGAGTCTACTGCATCGCCCGGACGAGAGAGGAGACGGTCTGCCAGGGCGCTCACCTGCTGTGCTAATAACCTGAGAGTTTTGGCATGAGCAGGTGTGAAAACTCTGGTGAAGACCTGCACACCTTTACAGACTCATACCTCATGACTGCATGGCTGAACACAGTGGAGCTCGACTCTGGAGGACCTCGAACCCTGGAGCACTACAGCGTCTGCAGCTCTGCAGTTTCCTTCCATTATAAGCATTGGAAACAAGGTCTGTGGACACTGTAGCCAATGCATTATTTAAATATACACTAAAAACCAGCTCAGAAACCAGCCTTCCAGGAGCAGAGCTGTGCGCCCCATCTCTGACTGTACTTAAATCGGTGCATCCAAGCCATGTTTCAGTCACATCTGTGTTTTAGCCTAGCGTCTAATGCCACAGGCTTCTCATTTGTACTACCTAAACAACAAGAGCAGAAACTGTGTGGAGTTCAGTGGGAGGAATAGACCACTGCTTCATTCTCCACTGACAGATTGAGGATTTTATTATTATTATTATTATTATTGTTATTATTATTATTGACCACATGAAATGCAGTATCAATTTTTACATGTCAATCGCCGCTCTGTGTTTTATCGGGTAATGCATAGTATACCGGTCTCTTTAGCGCTCAGCTGAGCTCGGGGGTTGAGAGACGGCGCTCTATGAAGTGCGCTCCGCAGAAGCCCGTTTGGCTCCGCGGTGTGTTTGCTTCCCTCCCACGGCTGGTCGTCAGACTCCCGATCAGCCGCCTGATTATCCGTTTTATCTGTGTTGTGTCCTTAGCAACACGTCAATCCTTAAGGATTCAGTTTCATTCAAACCAATGATCCTTCTCAAGGAGTTTTATTTATATGCCGTTATGACCTAATCATATAGAATGGATTAGCTAACCCTTTTCTTGGAGAGTTTTAAGCTGCGCTGGTTTTCGTTGTTCCTTAAAACGTAATTGATCAATTAGCACAGTAGATCATACCATTAACACTTCTTTTTTAAGGTATACAGTACTGGTTTTTGTTGCCCGCCAGCACTTAATTGTCCAATTAAAACTCGAGGTTACACAATTAACTTACCCGGTTTCTTGGATCTGAATTTCTCACTGATTAGAAGGTGAAAACAAACAAACAGCTTAGCCATTTGTTCTCAAGGCTCAGCGCTGGCCACTCCTGCTCTATAGAAAACACTGGATAAGTGTGCTCCCTCTATTATATATGACATCTTTACTGGACAGCAGGCTGTAACACTGACTGCTATGGGGGTTTGTTTTTGCATTTCTCAGGCTGATCTGAGAGCCCTTAGCTCAGTGGAAGCAGGCTTGCTCCTTTCACCACGCTGTGTGCTGTATCTGATCTGATATCAGCGGCCAATGCCCAGGTAAGGGATCCAGGGGCCAGCATTCTTCTGGAGTCCCAGATGGCTTCTTTAAAGACTGCGGTAATAAAGCAGTGTTGAGAAACTGTGGAAAAGAATGAAGGAATGAACTCACTGTCAGAACTGGCAGGAAAATGCAAGAACCCACCTGGATTTGAACTTAACAAACCTGTGTGTGTGTGTGTGTGTGTGTGTGTGTGTGTGTGTGTGTGTGTGTGTGTGTGTGTGTGTGTGTGTGTGTGTGTGTGTGTGTGTGTGTGTGTGTGTGCGTTTGTGTGCGTGCGTGTGTGTGTGTGCATGTGTTTGTGCGTTTATGTGTGTGCATGTGTGTGCATGTGTATGTGTGTGTGTTTCTTTGTACAAGAATCCATGCTGTTTTGTATTTGTTCAAATGTATGTTTGTGTATGTATTTTTGCATGTGTATCAATAATCTTCTAGGTGTCTGGGGGTGGGTGACAGTTAGGGCTTGTGTGTGTGAATACTTGTGTGTGTCGTGTGTTTGTGTTAAAGTGTGCGTGTGTGTGTCATGTGTTTGTGTGTTAAAGTGTGTGTGTGTGTGTGTCATGTGTTTGTGTGTTAAAGTGTGTGTGTGTCATGTGTTTGTGTGTTAAAGTGTGCGTGTGTGTGTTTGTGTGTTAAAGTGTGCATGTGTTTGTGTGTTAAAGTGTGTGTGTGTCATGTGTTTGTGCAAATGAGTAAAATCCTTCAATTATTGCTGTTTCTAGATCTCATCAAGAAACAGCAATACGTACTGTCAAGTGAAATTACCGTCATCCTATTAAAGTATGACATCCCCTGTCTGCGTATGTACACATATATATGTGCATACTTACTGAATATGTCTGTTATTCTTCATCACATCCAGCTTAAAATGCTGGTGAAATGTCTCCATAAATCAACACTCGCTGGAATGAACTTCGGCTTTTGTTTTTGTCCTGAATGGAGAGATTTACGCTAATTCATAGACGGGGGAAATAAAATCCTGAGCACAAATTTCATCCAAGCGCACAATGCAAAGCCGAAGCCAAGGCCTTGTGGGTACTGGGGCGCATAGGAATTAACTCTGCTTTCTCTCAGACTCTCTCGCTCTGTCTCTGTGGTAAGAGAAATTTTAATTCTGGTGAAATTTCATCAAAAAAAAAACTTTGAATAAAACTGTTTACCTAGGGTATGTTTTTTTCACTTATGAATTGCGACTTGAGAACCTTCAGTAATACTCAAACGCACAAAAGCAAAAGCTATTTGTATGAATGAACAGACTTATGAAGTGAAATAAATATAAGATGTAACTGATTGTCACTGGAAGTCACTGACACACAACACAAATTCCAGCATATTCCTTGCCATTTCATTACATCATTCGCTGATGTTTCATCACATCGATATTCCGAGATGATGGTGCATTGATGAAAAGACATGTGGGCAGCTTTTCCATTGTGTCATGGAAGATGGCACAACCACGACCATAGTGAATTCTATTGTTGTTCACTGCTTTTATGGTGCATTCTGGGATTGTCCTGGCCTTGGAACATATAACAAAATGGCCGCCTCCTTAATTATTTCACTGTATTCTGACATAGTGAGGAATCTGAGGCAAATCCATGGTCTCACAGTCCTCTGCTATAGCTTCTGATGATTGTGATAGGTGGTGTGGCCAGTATCTTGCTGTGGTGTAAATTACCAGCTCAGAGAGTGTTTTCAAAGTGTTAATGATGTGTCCTCAGCCCACGTCCCCCGAACAGCTCTGCTGTCCTGCGGCAGCCATCCTCCTCCTCAACACGACCACGGTCCAGTTCTGTCAGGAAGTCGTTATTTCCTCTTCCAAAATATTTGCTGAATTCTCGGGTCCAGGGTTGCATGTGCAATAGTAATCTTCTGGGCTAAATGACGTCCAAAACGCTGGATCGATCAGGTAAAGCAAATATTCAGGAACTTTAAAATGAAATATGACAGCGATATGTTTTGTTTTGTTTTCTTCATCATGTTCTTTGGGTAACTTCATCCCTGTTGTTTACCTGGGAAACTGATGACTTGTTGCCTAGCTTGATGTGTCCAGGCAATTTTAAAGATGTGAACATTCTGTATTAGCTCTGAAGGCCATGTGTCAGTCTGAGGGGTAACAGGTGTTCGGGTTCGAGACGTGCCGTGGGTTGCCATTGGTGACTGACAGACTTTGTTTGGGGCTTTTAGCCAGAGCCAGTTGTAGCCATGAATAGATCTGTTACCGGCCACTGATGTCTGGATCGGTGAGTCAGTATCAGTCCAGGTTGACCCATCATGGCACGCTGCTGAAAAATCACCTCCATCACTGAAAGAACCCTATTTTGTTGTAATTATTTGGTCTTATGAAATTATGCTTGTGGGGATTTGCACCAGTACAAATGTCTCCAGTTCTCCAACCCGTGAGGAGAGAGGGAGAGATGGGGGGGGAGGTTAGAGGTTTGAGTCTGGGGGAAGTTTTAATGTAAACCTCCTGTTGACGTACGAGTCTGACTGTCGGCTCCAAGCAAAACGGCCATAACTCATGGAGTCAGACTGCCCCCGGTGGTGGGGGGGGAGCGCAAACGGCGTACTGGAAAGTGGAAGCGTGGCCTTGCCGTCTCTCAAACACACCCCCCCCCCCACCCCCACCCTGCCCCCAACGACCTCACGATGACGCAGCGTCAGGGAATGTTTGAAACAATGGCGTCGAGCGGCACCATCCAACACAAGCCGCTGCGGCCCACATCCCCTCTCCCAATCCAGCCGGTCTGTTGACATGACAACCAGCCCAAACTCGGCCAACAGGGAGAACCAGACCCAAGGCATCAGGTTTCGGTCCCAGCTAGTTCATTCTTACAGGACAATAACTGCGGAGACAGGCCCAGTAGCTAAACCGGTGCACAGAGCAGTAGAAGCTCTGAAAACACGCCGGAATGTCAAGAGCATTCCTGCATTTGGAACAGGGATAGGCAAGCTGGAATCTCTGGAATGCTTTGGCATTCTGACAGCTCTTTGGTGTTTTGACCTCGGCCGAAACAGAAAACAGAGGCATTTAAGTGCTTCAGCAGCAAATACCTCCTGTGCTCCTCTTCCTCAGATCACACATTTTTAACTAACATTTACACATTTAGCAGCCACTCTCATCTGGAGTCTCTTATACAGCTCATATCTATTTTATTTACATGCAGTCCATATACAAAGCTGGATATACTGGAATTCTGGATCATCTGAGTTACCCTAAAGCACCACAGCAGCATCCAACCTGGGAATGACACCTGAGTTTCCGCTTCATTTCTTAATGATAATCAAAACAGAGACTCATTGCTTGCTGATGTCAGGAAGACAAAGTCATTAAAATCAATCATTTCTGTCTTGCACCTTCTTGTAACTATTCAATATGCTATGAATTCCTTAATGCATACATCATATTTTCTATTGAATTCATGAATCATGCGTATTGTTCACATGCAAGTTTCCAACACCTATTTCTGCATCCAAGTTCTCATGGATCTGCACTGCTAATGTCCTCCACTAGGTGTCAGTAAAGTGCAGCTATTGCGAAACCTGTGCTCAGGTTTACTGAGGTGATCCAGGTCACCCCAGCACAGAGCCACAGGGGGAGACAGCCAGCATATTTCAGCCCCCTTTCACTGCAAAAGCCCGTCTGTCTGTCCTTTCAAGTAACGTTAGCCTGTTTGGGTTGGACACGGGCGGTCGGGAGCTGCCATCCTCTGCCAAGCGAAACCCCATAAAAGTATACAGTACCGCCGGACGACAGCTCTGGACCACAGAGCGTGAAACCCAAGTTCACACAGTGCTAACAGGGCCTGGTCCAGGAGGGACTGTGGCCACACCGAGAGACAATCGATGCCCCCGGCCGGACGGCCTGTACACCCCTACATGTTCAATCAACTCTGGTAGAGTACATTTCACTCTGACAGGGTGCTTTTGATCCTGTCTGGACTCGTGTAGACTCAGAGAGTCTGAACACTGCTGAAGATTTCACTGTGTTGGACAGTTCTTCTCTAAAGACCTGTTGACCCCCCAAAAAAAAAAAAAAAAACACCCTAAGAATTCGTCTCCAAGGTCACTGAAGGTTGAATTTTAAAGTCTTGATGTAGAATCCGAAATGCTCTTTTCACTCAAAACCCGTCCACTGCTTCCTAATATCGGTGATTTATAAGATGCAAATGTTTTCCGCCTGCTTTTCGTGCTGAGTGTATGTTGATCAGATCACTGTTCAGGTGCTGAAGCTCCAGCTCTTGTGTGAGCTGTTCAAAGACACATTTCCTGTGTAATTTCCACCTTTTAGCTACTTTTATTGTGGAAAATCACAAACATTAGCTCTGCTTTCCAGACCATTCTATGCTACTGATAAGGTCTGCTTGAACCATGATGATGTTTATCCAGCTAATACATCACATCCTGTTGTTTGAAAGTGTTGTGGCACACTAAACCAATGCTGAAATTGACATGTCCATAGCAGTGTGACCAACATTACGGATATAGTTTATCTATTCTTTTCATGTAGTTACTGTGTAAGCCAAGAGGGGTTGACCAGCCAAGTCCCTCATCGCCACCGTCTGCCTCCATTTCGTGAGTATCTCTCCAGGTGAAATCGTGTAGAAATTTTGGCTGCAGAGGGCCTTTAAGCTCAGGTAGAGACGATGTTAAACAGCGATAACTGTAAATAACGCTGTTCCTTTCCATGCTCCATGGCCTCCATTCCTCAGACTGCATCGTGGAAAACATGGGCAGACCGCTGGCTGCAAAGCCTCGACATCTGTAATTCATGATTTTCTGCAGAGCTGATCTTATCACCTCTCGTCCCTTTATTAATAAATGATGAATGATTTGCAGGAAATGTTAAATATCTGCCGTGGGCAATGGCTGAAAGTCCATCCAAATGTGACCGAGAGGATGATGTTACACAGGAATGTACATTCAGGTGAAACGCATTATTTTACAGGTATTTATGGAAAGATCAAACCGCCTCCCTGTTTTACATTCACTGAAACATTCCCATTCCGTCCACTGAAATGAACCTTGATTTTGATAGAAATATAGGAAGACTGGATTAAATGATTGATTGATGGATTTATCGATGGATTGATAAAATGAATCATGAGTAATTGCTCACATCTCCATCTCAAACCCCAATGCACGGTTTGGTTCTCATGTTAAACAATGAATCATTTCAATGTCTCTCAAAAAAGTTATAGACGTGTCTTGTTCCCATGTGTGTTTTGGGTTTTATTTTTCTTGAGGAATGAACCCAGGGAAGCAGGGACACTGCAGTAGTAAAATAGGTATTTGTGCGGTTCGGTAAAAGGGTTCGCCAGTGATGCTGGGACTGGCGCATTATTTTAAAATGCATCAGACTAAACATTTGCACTCTGTCTGCACACAGACGAGCTCGTTTCCATGGCAAGGAGGGGTGGGCGCAGACAGGGTTTCGAATGCTGAGTATCCCCTCTGCGAAATCACAGGCACGTCACATGTATTTACTGGAGTTTTCTCTCAAGGTATTCATTTATTTTCATTGGTTTCAGTGCTGGGTTTGTATTATTTTTATTGTTTTAATGCACTATAACTTTTTATGTATTCCACCAGGGACCATATTGCAAACAAGAGGTGTGGCTTTAAATGTTATCTCCTGTGATATACTGTCTGTGCTTTTCTGGCTCTTCCCTGCAAATCAATCAAATC